>CM052315.1:2563827-2806456 GCA_028455605.1 Lasioglossum malachurum
GAGAGAGAGAGAGAGAGAGAGAGAGAGAGAGAGAGAGAGAGAGGAGAGAGGAGAGGAGAGGGCCTGCCAGGCCAGTTAGACCGGCGGAAAAGGAGGAACGAGGTTGCAGCTAGAGGAGAAGGTTGAGGTCTGAGTTCGAGGCCAGCTTCCTCACTTTCCCACACTCGCGCCGCCACGCCGCGGCAGCCGTGTATTACGTGTGGCTCGCGTAATGCTCTCCGTACTCGCAGGCTCACCTACATTCCTGAGTCAAAAGCGGCCGCGCACCCACACTACTGCGCCGCTATGCAGATTCCGACAATTCTTCGTCCTCCCGAGACTTTTGGCCTCGCGCTAACCGGGTCACTTTCGGCCTGGACCTTCTCTTTCATCCGGACTCCTCCATCGTCATGAGAATCTCAGTTTAGAGGATTGGTTCTCTTATTATGTTCAAGGAAATATGTTTGCACCCGGTTTCGCCGCTTCGTAACGGTGGCGAACGCGTGAGAAATCGGCCGCGAAGTGGAAGCAGTCCGGCTGAATCCATCGTGTTCCAAAGATTCGCACGATAAGTGTCGTAGAACTGCGCGATACCGTACCGCACTGGATCCTGGACTGCCATTTTCTTGGCAGTACCGGAGCTGCATTCCTCGGTGGTCGTGTGAAAACCTGCGATTTGCCCTTGGTTATTACGTCGGGCACAAAACGAAACAGATCGGATCGCTCGAAACTGGCGAACGTTTCCACCGGGAAACGTTTTACAGAGACGCGACGATTGTTCGTAACTCGCACGATGACTTTGGTAAGTCGTAATGACTGTGGGACGAAATCCATTGGCGACATTTTTCCGATTGAAACAATACCCGGCACGGCGCAATGTGGTTCCGAACTGTTGGGACGTAAATCTGCGATTCGTCCTGAATGGACAGCCGGTAATAGACGCCTATCAGTTTCTACGGTGTCACGAGACACGCTGGAAACACGAGAACGACGCCATTGTCCGGCGTGCGAGTCGTTTAGGACAAAATCCTGCTGGTCAACGGTCAATGTCAGCGGAAGGAACGAGAAATCGCCGGGGACAATGTTCCGCTTCAAGGACACCTACTCTGCTCGAGAGAGAGAGATAGGCGAATGCGAAATCGAGACATGCTCCAAGCGAAATTCAGCAAACAGATCCAAAAACTATCAACAAACTACACTGACCATTCTTTTAAAAAAATTGCATCTGCACGAATTAAACATTTCCATTGAATCCTCAACAAGGCACAAACACGTTCTGAAAAATTTATTTTAACAAGCTATGTTTTTTCATAATGAACGACTTACAGCCATGGGAACGTTTAGGATGACCCATTCAGCTAAAGAATTCTCGGAAAAGTTGCGGAATACCAATTCCACGAGCATGTTCGCGTTAATTTCACGTCTCCCTATGTTCACAAGTAGTTGCGAACTCCCAAGGAACCGCTGCTGGCTGCTCAGGCTGCTTAAGAAAAACGCAATTAGCTGCTCTTGTACCGCGACCACACGCTGGTGTTTGCTGTTACGCCAGGTTTCGCTCGCGACAGTGAACCGATTCGTGGGAATAGAAGCGGTGAGGCCGCTTTCAAGACGGTTTCCCCTCGCCTAGGTATTTCCGGAACGGGGATCATGCGAACACCCAGGTCCGAAGGTGTTAAATTGTCCTCCAGACGTCGTGCGGCCATTTTTTCTCCGACTCAAGGCTGATTTTCATGTTCTTACGAAGCTTTTTGTGGTTTATCAAGCAGTAAGGAGAAACGTGATCTCTGCGAATTTATTTCTAGGAAATCTGTGAACACAGTTTGCAGCGAAGCTCTTTTTGCATCTAAAACAGTACAGTTTCGGTCAGTTCTCTTTAATTTTTTGATTCGCGAACAGTGGCGACAGAGAACGACGTGATCATTTTATCGGGAGTGTTTGTTTTCGAAGTATGTAGTACGTAGTAGGTCGTCCCTTAACTCGTGACATTTCGAACACTTTTCAGGGTTCGCTTTCGTCAAACGTGCACCCTTCTGACGCAGATGCTGCATTCTGCACCCTGCAACCTTTCGCTGAACGCGTCTGGAATCCTTGACTCGCGTCACGATTGGCCTTTACACTTGACCGGTTAGGTTGATGACTTGATTGACAAACGGCAATGCGTCAATAGAAGCCGGGTAACCGCGTCTTAAAACGTTCCCCGGCTTGTTATAAACATCAGAGAGTATACGATCAAGGTGTACCGGTCGCGTTATTAATAGCACGTGATAATAAACAAACCGAACGAGTGTTTCCCTCTCGAGAAATTTTTGAATTTCGCTCCATTTCCCTCGTGCGTGATCGTTTATAAGAAACCTAAAAAAATCTGGTACTTTTGATTTTTTTAAAAGATCACATCATTTTAATCTTTTTAACATCTCTCTCCATCCCTCGCAACTGTCGCGATAAATGCTGAGGCGATCGATGCCGAAGAAGTTTCGGGTCTTCGAGCCAAATTGAAGAGTGTAATGGACCCGTAGCAGGGTCGAGGGTAACCGCAGGCGTGGCGGGAGGTCGACCAGAGCTTGGGAAAGGGAAATATATCGATAACTATGACCCAGTTATCCCAGTTTCCCGGGATATCGCGGCGCGCAGCAGTCTGACGCCACTGTAACAACTTCTATCGACAATGCGTGATTTTCCTCTCGCACGACCATCATTTCAACGTTCCAGAACATTCTTGCTAAATGAAAATCGTTTGCAGAACGTCGTCTAATTGCTACAAAACACGTTGAACGCGGCGAGAAAACGGAAACCTGCTACGAAGACAGGGACCGAAGATCGGTCGAGCAAAAACTGACAGATGAAAATAATCCTAATGCAGATTATGCGTCCTTCGGCGAGAAAATGCGAGGACTCGGCGGCTCGGCTCTGCCCACGTTGCTCCCTTTCCACCTCCCATATCGCGCCGGTGGAATACAATTTTTATCCCATCAACGATTCTCTTCCGTCGCCCTCCAAAAAATTGATGAAATGAAAATTTCGAAAAAAATACCTCGCACTCGCCCACGCGGGATAGTAATTGTTGCTGGAGACCTTACTGAATTAGTTTCGAGTTCTGCGTTTCTGACCGCGTTTCGGCCGTGTTTCATGGCGATGCTGAATGCGCAGGGTGTCGGGTCAGGGTCGTGGGTGTCCTTGGAGCCCGTTGGAAACTGGGTTACGCACGTTCCACCATGGAGTTTATGCTCCAGCCTTCGAAATTTCCTCGAGCCAACGGGAAGCCTGGATCCGCTGGCATCCATTATGCTTCCAGGTGGAAAAGAAACCTGCCTCGGCTACTGGATGTCCCGCTAATGGTCACCTTAAATCAAGTCGATCCCAGAAATGCCTCGTTAAACCGAGATCCACCAAAGATCGTGCGCGAAAGGTATAATGCAATCGGTCGAAGATAAATGAAGAATTTAGCGGCGCAGCTTAACGACTCGACCCCGACAAACTCCGCGAGTCTCTGCGCCCACCTGCGGGTGGACAAAGTGGATTTGATCGGGGCTTCGAAATTATACTCTTTTAGGAATAAATTCGCGAAGATCAGTGTTGCGGCGAGCGTTCTTCGGTGAGCCAGTGTACGTCGATCCTCGGCCGGACCTCGGGTAAAACGGTGAAATGGTGTCTATAAGTGGAATCGGAGCAAAAATACAGTAGGCTAGATTTAGAAAGTCCCCAAGAGCCATCGGAAATTGCCTTTGAGTAGCATTAGCCGCGCGCTAATAGTTCCAGCGAAGCGTGGTCCTTTCGCTGTCGTCACGGCTCGGGTATTAACGTGTTGCTTTCGTCACCGGTGCCCTATTTTCCCTATTTCCCGCCGTGGAAACTGCGAGCCTGTCGTGAAGTATGCAACCTTGACCCGATCTGCGCGATCTCCCGCCGCCGGCACGCGTCACGGTTGGCCTTTACGCGTGACGTGTTAGGTCAGTGATGCTTCTAATGCCCCAGCTCTTCTCCCCTTTCTTTGCCCCTTTCCGATACTCTGTTCTGTTACGACCACCAGCCATCAATCTGCACAGAACGCCGTTCTATCGAGTCACCCAACTGTCCAGGAGTTGGTCAATTGGGTTGGGCTACTGGGCCCCTGGTGGGCGGGGCTTAAACATCTCTCGGATCGATCATAATCAGCATGGGCAGTGTAATCTATTAAAAACACATGCTGCTGGTGAGTCGATCAGAATTATTCGTTGTTTCAAAAGCAGGTTAGAGTGAGCGGAGCTTGGTGCCCCAATGGACTTCTAAAGATTAACCCGTAAAATATTGTTTACGTTATCAAATATTAATAATTACTAAACATCTAGATATTGCATGGGGTGTTCACCAATTTGATATCCATCAAATTTAAAATGCCGTAGAGAATGGAAATATTTTAATTTAATTTTATTTTAATTTAATTTTCGAGTTTATATATCTCCGAGTGCAAAGGGTTATTAATGATCAATAAAACATCCATTGCCCAAATACTTCCGTTTGTGTGAAAATTGTAGTCAACTTAGTAAACAGAGTCCCGAGATTAACGAGTGATCGATTTTTTGTAAATGACCTGTCAGCGAATGAAATGGATTATTAGGTTAGGTAATGAATGTTTACATAATCTCGATTACAATTTCCCAGCAAGAGCCCGAGTCACAGTGTAATGCATAGTTAGTTCGTACGGTTTAATGAGCGGTTTTTTGTTCCGATTACGGCGTTAATAGCGTAGCAATCGTTTTCCTCCGCGCTTAGGGCCAATGACCATGACCCGACCTGACCCAATCACACTTCTGGCCGCCATTCCGTTCTATCTTTCGTTCAGTGCGCAGGTCAGCATTACTTTTCTACGATCGGCTCCTTTCGCGTCTCTGCGATATCGAGCTGGGAAAACTTTCCTTCTTACGCCGCCAATGTTACTCCGCGTGAATAAACAAACTGAAATACTTATTTTTGTAAACATTCATATCATCAAATTCTATATTTATAAAATACATTGTAGAAACAAACATATTCGCGTGACGCTCGCAATCTTAAATTGATAAAAATCAATCGCGATAAATGCACGTAGAAAAGATTTCAAAGTAAAATGAAGATGTAAAAATTGTTTAAATCGCACTGTCGAGGAAATGAGCTAACAAAGCGGTCCTCATAAGGAAACAATTAACGAAACGTTGGAAATTGTCGTCGAGAGCGGTCGTTAGAAAGCCATTGCGGTTTTTTTGCAAGCGGGAAAATACGAACGGAGGGAAAACAAGAGAGAACGGTTTCCAGGAAACGACGTGACTAATAGAATTATTATTCCGTGATTACCGAGGGCCGGGTCTCGCATAAACAATCTTCGTGGGCCGATTGATAATCATTACTTTTATTCGAATACCACCGGCCACCGGGGTCCGGTTTGTTATTGTCGTGGCCGGTACATAATAATGTCTTGTTCAACGATAATTATTTATCGGCTGTGATATAATAATCGCGCGCGCGAAAGGATACCTCGCTAAAAATAACACGGTGCGCCGCGCCGGTCGCAGTTGTCTCGTGAGCCTGTTATTAAGCGCGATAAAAATGGGCGGGAAAAATGTCGTACGAAAGTGGGGGAAGCGAACGAAAAAAAAAAAATAATATATCCTCGAGGTTCGATCACGTCATCGTGGGACGACCTTTGAATTTTTCTTTTTGTCGCTGCACGTCAACACCTTTCGCGTCGATTAATCCTCTCACCGTCATCCCGATGAATTTTCACCTCTCCTCTGCTTTTAGAACAATTTTTATTCATTTATCGATCGTTCTTTATCCTGAGAGTTTTTATGAAATTACTTCTGATGTTTGGAGAATTTCAAGTTCTGGCACATTAATTTTCACTCGATCTTCTTCTCCGGGAACGAACTCGATTTCGCTGGGAGGATTTAACAGAATTTTCGTGTGGCGTTCGTTGCAGCGTCTGCCTACGCCACTGTATTTTCGGAGTCCCACGCCATTTTGAAACTGCATAGGCCGCGGGATCGCGTAAATTCATCATCGCATGTAGTCGCAGTACCGTCATCTTCGGCGCCCACATTCGACCTTCGAGCCAACCGTGCAGAATTTATTCTCCGGTTGTGCTAACATTGGCGTGGAGTGTAGAGCATCGTTTTCCCCGCATTTTTTCTTCTTCTTCTCTTTTCACGTTTTACAGGATGATCGATGCACTGACTTCTCTGTAACATTTTTAACAGAATAACTCCTACACTATCGACGAAGTTCGCTGGTATTTGTTGAACCGGAAGTTGAATGTGAACGAGAGGGCTAAGTGAAGTAATTATAGCTGTGAGACTTTGGTATGAAGTGTGGGCTTGACTGATTAAAACGACGGTGTTAATGAATAGGGAAGGCGTGGATCAGGGACACTGTTCATTACGAGACTTGAGGTACAAGATAGATGTGACATTGTAAAATCTAAGGATAGTGGGTGCCGTTCTATAGTCAGCGTTGTAAAAACCGTACTTAGAACCATACTCGCATGCGACTAGCTTGTCCTGGAACAATCTAACCCAACTCAAGTTGTAGTACAACTCGACACTGTCTATTTTTCTATTAAAATAAATTGGAAGTAGAGTACAGAAAATTAGCAAAGTGGGATAGAAACTTTCGGAAAAGAATTGATACACCAATTGTTCTGGGTTTAGGGTTAGGTTCAACAAGAGGAGACTTTCTCGTCGAACCTCGCTCTTTACACCAGAGTACACGGCGCGGCGTGACGTCCTTCTTATATATACCTCATTTCTCTTCGTTTATCCTTTCTGCTTTTTATACATTATCTTTGTTATACAGGGAGAACCACGAATCGCGATCACTTAGAGATTATCTGATCTGTTGTTAGCAGTCCGATCGAAAATGTTTTTATCAGATATAGCATGGTTTCCAGAGAGCTTTCACGTAATTATAGCAAATCTTTTTGTCAATTCTTTTTTCCCATAACTTTTCAAGGTCGCCTTCAATTTTTCGCGAATACTCAATAATCAATAATAAGAAACAATTGCTTTTCTTATTTCTTTTTTACACAAAATTTTAGCAACATAATCAACCGTAAGATTTAAATCAGGCACAGTAAATGGATGAACCAAATATTATATCCAGAAACAATAAAACGTCATAATATAAATTTAGAACAACTTTGTGCTCTTGTACCTGTCAAAGCTAGCAGGAATCAAAGCTATATTCGCCAAAGCAACGATCTGGATCGGGACCAAAACCTGACAAGATAGTGGAACGTGAGGGACGTGTAGAGACGGATAAATGACAGGTCACTCGATCAACAGCTCAGCCGGTGCAGCCGCGGTGTGCACCCGGCTTAACGAGCAACGTCATCCGTCGATCGGCGATCAGGGTCGCGTATTAGCATGCTCGGGTGTGCCTTCCGCGCCCACTCCCGGCCTTGAGCGTTCTCCGTGAGAAACCGAGGGATGAGGAGAGCAGCAAGAGAGGGAGAGAGAGACAGAGAGAGAGATATGTCAAGGAAGGAATGCTAAACGCGGAATACAGGTCGCGCCACGCGAATCTTTCCTACATCGGCCACGTGCTCTCGATCTCGAACACTGCATACAATACCTCATAGAGAGATGTACACAGAAATATCAGAACAGTATAACTTATTTCTGGAAAACTGTTAAACAAGTGTAAAAGTGTTGAACAATATCCAACCTCACCTTATGCACCTTACGCGGGTGCACCAGTCGAAAATGAATTATCAGAGCTCGAATTTCGAAGGGTCTGCCCTTTGTCCGCCAATGAAAACCCAAAGGCTCTGACACCTTCGAGTTTACCCTCTGGTTCACCTGCAGATAGCTGATCTTTTTCCCTTCTTCGATTTCACCTCGGTTTCCCTTTCTATCTCGACCTGCATCAGGTACAGACTTTTCTTTTGCTGCTAGGACCACGAAGGGTATTGACCTGCCTCCCTTCGTTTCCCGTGACTTTCTCGCTGACACGAACAGTCATCCCGGTTTTTAAATCGACTTTCGGCTGCTCTATTCACGCTGAGATGAAGCTGCACATTTGATTCCTCTGTGTGTGGCAGAGAGCTGATGAATGAAACGGGGAACACGTGGGAATTGGGCTAGACATCTTAATTCTGTTTGAATTTTTTAAATATATTTTAAAAATAAAAATTGTCTGCATCGATTGTGAGAAATAGAACAGAAATAATATATTGACATGTTCAATTTTAAAAATTTTTGTGTAAACATGTGTAACCTTTGAAATATTTAATAGAAATAACGGGTGATAGATCATCACACGAGAATTACACAGACAATTTCACAAAAAATTCGTGGTAACAGAAAGGACCCAAGGTCCGACACGAAAAGGCTGTCTAAAATGGATTCGGCACTGTTCACGAAATTGTAAGCTCTAAACTCCTGCGGGGGAAGACGGTTAATCTAATCTCTCATGGAATGTCACGGCGGCTGTCCATTTTCCCGCAGGTATACGGGGGCTTTTCGGTTACTATGCCTCGCTGCGGGCACCATGCACACTATTCAAGCGAAATTTCCGGGAGTCGTTCAACTCGGGACCGCAAAATCTGCGAAGCGGAGGCAAGAACGATTTTCTACTTTCGAAACTTTTCCGTCCGTCATTCACCCGTCGATCTTCGTTCGTTAACTTTCTGCCCAGTGCCTGCAAGATTCCGTGGAAAATATGGTAATAATTAATAATTATACCTTCGTTGGATGCACGATGAAAATCTAAAGGAAAGACGGAGTATGTAATAATATAGACAGTATCCGATTTCATTGTTTAAGTTGGTTTAAATATTGAATTGCAATAGACGAATATGAGAGAAATCTCTGGCGAGCTTATTCTGTATAAAATGGAGTTTTCCTACACCATTCGTAAAACATTTAAACTTGTATCAAAAACCGTATAAATTACTATTATTGCCCGGTGAGAACCACAATGAATCGCCTAACAAGCCAAAGAAATTGTTCACTGAATTCAATTCTAATAAAACAGCCCATAAAGTACAAATTTGCATAAAAATTCAAGAGTCTAATTAACGCGTTCTGAATTAATGTATGCGAGGTAGCTGGAAAGTAATCTTTGTATGCCAATAAGGCGTAAACTTTCTTGAAGGACTCCGGTTCTACGAATTGGGTCCCCTCTCTGCGGTCCGATCACGTTTAGAAAGAGGCTCTTCTTTTCTATAGTATAGTACATACAGCGAAAGGGGAGATGCCCGACAAAACAGAAATCTGCGTGAAACGCAGCGGTTAAGCGTGAGAGAAATTACCAATTAACCAGGGGAATACCTTTTACATTTTTTTTTTTTTGTATATACATATTTTTGCATAGATACGGTTGCAATTAACACCGGGGTCACCCTTGACCCGGCCACAGGCAACGGTCGACGGGAAACGCATTCGATTCGACGAATCGATTGTACCTGCTCTTCGGCAGCTGCATGTCTTCAGGATGCAAGACGAGACAACAGCTCGAAAAACTGACGGGAGGGGAAGCCATTTTGTTTGACGAACCGACCCCTCCCCCCCCCTCTCTTAAGCCAGTCCAGTTCGACTCGTTCCCGCAATCAGCACATTTTGTTATGGTAATGGCAACGCTCGGCAAAAGCGTTTCACAAAAGTCGAGGCTGTTTCGTAATTTCTCGCGAACAGACCACGTGCAAATCCGTGAGAAGTGTGTTCCACGTGCGTCTTTATTTAGCGTGCTCCAATGACCGGTGTCACATCGTGACTTCGTTCGATTATACCGAAAGAACATTAAAATTAAAAATGAAAATCCTCATTTTTGATATACGTTTTCAAAAATCCGTATTCAATATGGAATTACTTCAGAAAATGTACGTGGCTCCGAAAGCTCGTCTCTAGAATGAAAATAATTATTTACACTTCTGGTAGGATGAAAAATTAGGGAGAAATATTGAGCGTCCGTGTCGTCAACGTGAAATTTCGAGGCGATGCGGTAGGACGACGCGACGGTGACAGCAGCGATTAGGCGTGCGACAGTGCGTTGAAATGACAACAGGTGGCCGAGAACGTAATTCTCGAATGGCCCCAGGAAATAAATTCCTCTTCTTAATTAATTCGTTGGAACGCGCTGAACTAACCATCGGCTTTTATTTAACGACGTAAACGAGACAGACTGAATCGATTTCGATTTTATTTCTCGAGCTTATAAATAAATTCTGGAACTTGATTTCTCTATTCGCAACCAGAAGATATTTTAATTAACTACGGCTGTGTGATAAGTCCGACACGTTTAAGCCATAATAAGGCACGCATATTTGATTAATCTTGATCTGTGCGAGCAGACTTAATTAATTACACACCGATGTCGGTAGGAGATAAGACCAAAATTGTGATAAATATTAATCGAATCTATTCTTTTACTGTTTCAGGTGAGTCGCTGACGTTGTTTGAGAGAATGGTAGTGTGGATGCGGTGAGTAAGAATCTCCAACGAAAGTTATACTTTCTCGAATATTGACGAAATGTAGGATTAATAATACGTATATGAATTCTTAAAAAAAAAATGTTAAAAAACGGCATTGTCGTCGTCGTCTGAAACACGTGGCTTCTCGAAAGCTTGTCGACTCGAACAATACGAAACTACATACAACGCGAACCGCCCTGTCTCTACGCGTTGAATTAATAACAAACGTTTAAAGCTGCTCGATCGTTTCTTATCGGGCCACATGGATTCTGAGCTAGAATGCACAGTGTATTATCACGCGAAATAGCAATGAATCACCGGGCAGCCTGTGATCGATGTTTTTCCTACAAGCATCGCGCTGCGATCGCGTTAATAAAGCGAGCGTGCTGAGCGAGAAACCCTCGGACGTGAAAAATAAAATCGCTAGGGGAAAAAGCAAGGTGTATAGAGAACCGCGGGGATGAAGGGCAGAGGGGGGTATACAAAACTAGGGAAAAAAGTTGGCAGAGCGGGCAGAGCGAGGGTGGCGATGAGGAGCGACGAAAACAGACGGAGAGGAGCCTTGATGCGTGGCGGAGACCTCGCGGTGCTCAACGAAGCTTCACGCGACTCTGTAATCATGTCCGGTTTCCTCTGCGCGGCCGGCAGACATCAGAGACACCGACGCGCCGCGATTAGGCGCGTAGATTGCCTGGCGGCTGCGGGGGGGAAGACGGAAAAAGAGATAATGCTAGGCGACGCGAAACCATTTTACGCGTTGCGCCGAGCGCGCGCCGATTCGAACCAGAGAAATTACAGCCTCTTCGCCACTGTTCCGACGATCGGGATCTTATCGATCCTACGACTAGTTCTCCAGTACACTATTTCACACTCGATCCTTGGCTTTGAGGATTATTTTGTACAAGAATACATAATGGGCAATATGAAAATCAAACTATGCATGGTATATCGGTTTGTTCGACAGTGCTCGAATTACGTACCTACACGATTTCTGTTTTTTGTACGCTCGTCTGTTCGAAATTATGGTGGCAACGAGAACGAGAAGTTACGTTTGCCGGTGGACGGTAGGCCGGTCGTTTCGCTTGCAGAAAAAAGAAGCAGCCGGTTTCACTGGGAAGCGATTGTTCAAGGCCATCCAATGCATGTGCAACCGATCGACTCACGTTTTCTTTTGTCACCGAGAGTTGCCTGTCTCTCTGTCGGCCTCCTCTTCCACGGAATTACTCACCCGACCGGTATTTTTACCAGTCATTGCAGCACTAGTGCAGCTCCGATTCGCATTTTTCATTCGGTGTTCTGGTTCTATCTGCAGTCCGCTGTATGCACAGAGTTTCCGGCGAGTTCGAAATAATAATTCATCGTCCAAATTATTATAATATTCGTATTAAAACCGTCAACCGTGATAGTAATATCAAAGCATTGAAAAGATTGGGTCAAATAATAATACCGAGGAGAACATTTAAAAAACTTCAGAGAGCAAATGGAATTAAGTAGTAGTGTCGAAATATTTTGAATTTGATGATCGCATCAAAATTTTGAACGAAAAAGTTGTATAAAAAATGTTGAAAAAATGTATTAAAAAATTGAATTGTATCGGTGTGAAGATGTTGGCGACATCGCTAGCTACCGTGAAATGAAAACGTGTTTGGCAAGAAGTGTGGTTGTGTTTGTTATTTTCGGGAATTTTCGGTAGCAGTGTACGGGCGCTGTCCACGTCACTGCCAAAAACCCGAAAACAATTAGAGCAACGAGTTGCGGCGAGGCTTTTGGGTAACGAACGCGTCTGGGGCGTCGTCGTCGCATTCTTTTGTGTTGGGAAACACAATACGTAATTGCGGAGGCACGAGGATGTGGCAGCTTCAGCAGCGGTCAGGGTCTTGTGTATTGCGAGCAGATGTCATTCTCTTCTTGCATTTCCTTTTTGTTGCACGTTTCGATTTACTTTCGTTCCTGGAATTTCCTGACTCGGATTCTCTTGTCGACGGCTGACACCGAATACATAACCATTTCTTCCTTCCAACGAACTGCTCAAATTATCCAGAGAAATCATTATTTGCACTCCCAAAAATCAGTCCAACACGAAACATCGCGTTTATGGCAAAATTGAGTAGACGAAATTGAAAATTGTTGGACAATTTTTAATATTGAAGATGTCAATATATGATTTCTCCTCTATTAACCCTTTGCACTCGAAGCTATTTTTTAACTCGAAAATTGAACATATCTTTCGATTTAGAATATTTCCATTCCCTATAATCTTTTAAATTTTATGTATATGAAATTGGTACAAATACCTCATACAATACCTAAATGTTTAGTAATTGATTAGATACCGATATATCTAATAATGTAAACAATATTTTGAATTGTGGTACAGCAAATTTAATGCTAAGGTTTAAAATCATTACGGGAAGAGATAACATTCAACTTAATTTCCATTTATTTAAATCGACGCAGACAATGTTTATTTTGCATAAAAAGGTCCTCCGCAGTCTATCGATCAGTACCGAATATCGACATCATCTGAAAAAGAGTGATCAGGGGGTGAAACCATTGAAGAGAAAGAGAGAGGGTCTCGTAGCGTATCGTCAGCCTTGAACTTGAACCCGAAACGCGTATGGCGGTCGTGGCCGCCTCGGTTTCTAGGTTGATCCGGGTCAGGTGTTGTCCCGCCACGGGCCTTCGAATCGAGGTTAGGGCTGGGATCCCTCTCTCTCTCTTTAGACCTGGTCCCTGTACCTGTGATCCTCGGATAGATAGATTGGCGCACGCGCCAGCTGCCTTCTCTCCCTTGGCGAGAGAGCCTCGGCCAACTTCTCACCCCTGTGACCTTGGCCCGAGGGACGCGAAACGCGCTCTCTCTTCAGGTGCCTCTCACCCCGGTGCCTAGGAGCTACGGAGAAGGACACCTTTGTCACCCCGGATTCGGGCCGAGCTCGACTATACTCGGGTCAGGGTCCCGGGAGCCCCGTAACTTCCTCTTCGGCGACGCACTTGGTAACCTGGACTGGATGGAAACCAGTGATCGCTTTCATTACTTAACAATTATAGTAACTCGCAATTTTGTCAGGCTATGGTTCGGAGACTTGCGCGAAAAACAGTTATGTTCTTCTTTCTTGGTGACGAATAGGGGTTCGAGAGTTTTAGGCTGTCGATGTAGATGACCTAGTTTGTGGAGGTTAACGTTATTGTATAAGATTTGAATAATACTATAGTATCTCTACAATTTCCTAAATACATATAAGCCAGAGATACGGCCGGTTTGATTACCGACAGATATCATTCGCCGCAGGATGATTTGCTGGCGACGAAGTGAGTGGACGGAAAACGCTGCCACAGAAAAATCGAAAAAACATATTCACGCGGAACGCTAGTCTAAAAATATCGCGGTATTAATTTACTCGATGTCACGTTGCCGGAGCGGTGCGCGAGAGGAGAGGGCGGAAGGGTGGGAGAGGGAAGCGTTGCGTTGCGTTTTAGCTGATTGCCGACCTGCATCGTCTATCGTCGACGTTCGCACGTGTGCAAACGGAGGAAATGCGAATGAACCTTAAACCGAGACGCGATCGTTTGCTGAAAAATGACTCACCGGGCAGCCTCTTTCCAGAAATAAGCGGCTCTGGTTGCCAATAGTCATCTTTTCGCGGAGATCCGATGCAGTATGCAGCACGGCGAGTGTCAAGCACCTGCGTTTTTGTTGTGCAATGGAAAATTTAGGCAGGAAGCGCATCCGCGTAACCGAACCTCGCCGTATTCATCGACCAATCCCTCTTTGTTGTCTCGAACATGCGACTGAAAATTAATCAAACATTTTTTATCCTTTCGTAATGCATCTCTGAATTGACTGGAAAATTATCGAAGACGTGGGAAATGAGTAGATTGATGTCTTGGTTTTTTTTTTTGCAATTTTAGAATGGTATCGTTAAACAAAGTAATGAAAGAACTACGAGGCAGATGAAGGATTATTGGGTGTGTCTCTGGTGTTACTCATTATTCATTGTAGCAGATTCCGTTACGTCATTGGGAACTATTAATTCGATCGATGCTGTGCGTCGTTTGATCGCTTCTGTGTACTGTAGTGCTTCGTTAGTAGTCCGTTGCTTGGACCTCGTTATCCGTTTGCCGACTCGGGTTGTTGGGGGTCTGTTAGACGTTTTTTAAATTCATACTTTCAATGACTTTTAAGCCGGTTGAAATCCCATTTCGATAGCTCGAACAACTATCTTCTAAGAAAATGTGAAAGACGTCGATTCTCGGAGACAGATGCAGGAAAGCGGTGCAGCGTTGAAGCGTATGAAAGAACGGTTAGTCTCGAGATGTCCGATCAGAATGCAAATCGTCGGAGGCGATTAGATCGTTCGGATGGTAATTAGCGACCGTCGACGACGCAGAAAAAGAAAAGAAAACACCGCACCGGTTTAAACGTTCCCACGCTCTGGAAATCGAACGCCGCGCGCCGCGCCGAGGATTTGCAAGGTGAAAACATGATTGTGATTGTGCAACAGCAGAAGGGGTGACCGAGTGTCAAGAGCACGGGAGAGACGGTGTTTTTGCAGTCGCATTCGCTCGTATGAATATACACGCGGAGGCCTCGTTAGCGGCATTATCGGTGACTAACGATTACGACCGCCAAGGCCTACGCCTTCTGCCATGCATCAGCAGCCCGACTGCCTCCCCGCTGCCTCCCACCGCTGACATTCGACGCGTTTCGAAGATTATATCAATGACTGCGGTCTGTGTGCCTCCTCTGTTGACCCATTACGCCGCGCCGTCTTCCTGCTCTGGCCGTCGCGCGTCGATGCTGCACGTTCGCTACCGATTTTGCCGCGCGAAACTGCTATTCCGAGAGATCATTTCAACGCTTTACCTACCGGAAGCCTATTAATACGATTTTCAATAATTGTGCTGTACCAAAAGAAAGCATAGAAATTTTCTTTTATGTACATTACAGTCTTAAATGAAAGTATTAGATCACGTTATCGAGGGTGACTTAGTTAGTTCGCAAATGAAAATTTCCACTGAAAAATGTTTAGCCATGAACCATAGATTTTTCCAAAATTATGCAACAATCACCGATCGATAATGTGTAGGCTGCGGATCTTTATGCAAAATAAACAATGTCTGCGTCGATTCCAAGACACAGAGGCTAAATAAAAATTTCTTTCTTGTTTTAATTATTTTATTTAACTGAAATTGATAAGTTGACGGTCTTAAATTTTTTAAATATGTCCACTGCTTTAATCTTTACGTGACAATTTTTGTTATAAATGCGTAAATCCGCAGTCTAGTAATGTGTTAATGTACAATGGGCCTAGAAAGTATTCGTTCACTGATCTATGCGTAACAAAACTTTCTACACCCCCTGTGATTTGTTCATTCGATCCGTTTCGCTAAGAAAAATTCACTAAAGTCAAACTGTATCCTCAATTTCAGACAATTTACACTTGTTGTTTCTAGTTTGCGCACATCCCAGGGTGTTCAGTGTTCATGTGCACTGTGCAGCCCGGTAGCGTGCGTGCGTGCGTTGTTAATAATAAACGAGATCGCCGGCGTTGCGTGTTCGCGAGCCTCGGCCGCTCGGCCGACGAAAGGTAAAATCGATGACGTAAAATCAGCGCTGTGCCGGCTCGTAAACAGTGGCACGAGGTCACCGTGATTAAGGCTCGCTCGTGAACGACGCTAAACGATCCGACGAGGCCGCGGAATCGTTGCGGTGCTCGTTTCCTCGTTCCCCGGCCGCAAAACCCGAGATCTTTGACCACTCTTCCGCGTATCACCGACCTCTTATTATTATATTTTTCCACCAGCTTCACACAGTCCCGCAAGCCCACCGAAACTGTCACTCGCGTTTCGAATCCTCTCCACCTGCGTTTACAATTTTCCGTAAAATTTTTTCCCCGATTTCTGGCGGATTCGAAAGCTACGGCGTTTCATTAAAAATAATTTTACCATTTGCGTCCGCAACTGGATATTTCCTTGGGACGCTAATCCACGGAAATTCCGTTCGTGTCCCCCTCGTCCAGCATTTTAATTAACGCGTTTCGAGTTTCCCGGCCATTAGCGTGGGAGTTCGCAATGCAAAAGTCGCGGAACGGTATTATTCGTTATAGAAACCACTGGAGGGAAGTTTTGGGAATTTGTTTCAACGGAGTGGGCGGATGGATTCGGATGAAATTTTGTGGATGCTTTTAGAGATGCTCGGAGATCGTACAGATTTTTTTTTTCGCTGCGGAAATAATGTTTCCATGAAAAATTGTGGCGACTGTCCGAAGTCATAACTCGTTTCAGTCGAAAGACTGAATTCATCTTCCGTCGAACCAAACTGAGTTTTCCAGATTGGGAGGTCTTTATGATATTCTGCATGAAAAAACTGAAGGGAAATTGTAAAACGATATTTTCGCCTGCACCATCCCGTTTCCGAGTATAAATCGATGACGAACGCGCCGCTCGCGGCTCAGCGCTCGCCCCACTTTCGGATTGAATTTGCCGGGAAACGAAGCGCTATAGAAAGAAACGCCTCGCACATTTTCGACTTGGGTTTTCACGGAGAATCGGCTAACGGCCATTCAAACCACGGGAACGACTCCCGCTTCGTTATTTATCGGCGTGTTTATCGCCGACTCGGATTCGCGTTACGAAAATCCCGTGAAATAAACCGGCATAGTTTGCCCGGTGAATGGTAATTTGCCGGAGAGGTACATGTACCCAGAGGAACGGAAGACGTTGAAACGAACGCCTATTACAGGGTGAGCGCGATGCGTGACTAATAGCAACCGCCGTAAAAAGAATCATGCGAGATCCTAGGAATCCATTCACAGAAGTCGAACGTATCCAGGTTAGGCTTTAACAGCGGCGAGTTTTAAAGGACGCCGTGCGATTTCACTTCGGATATCTGTTATATGGATTCCTGCTACGAGCACGATGAAAATATTTCCGTTCGTTCACGCTTAGATCTTTCAAACATTAGGAGCAACACATTATTTATGTAATTAAAAAGAAATTAATGTAAACACCATAATAACAATAAAAGTCGTATATTTCTTGTTTCGAGATAGTGTTTAATCAACGAGCACTATTTAACGGTTCATTTTTCACAATGTCGTAGAAATTACATTGAATTCGTTCAGTTAAAAATAACGTGATTGGGAAATAGCTGATTTCGAGGGACGGGGGTTGGTTTTACGTGTAGGACCACTTCGAAGCAAGAGAAAGAGAAGTGTTGCCAAACTACCCTTGTCTCGAGGCCAGAGTTAGCACACCTGTTCGCTCCCGGAAGTGAAACTTGGTCGGTCGATACACTGTTTCACGAGCGTGGCACAGGCTCCTCGAAGGATTTCTGTCGTTGAACCCGCGTCACCCCAGACAACCATGCAACCCTGGCATATCCTGGGTTTCTATTTTTAGAAAAAGGAATCCTGCCGGATGCAAACGGGGAGCCGACACAGCTGACCGCGGGGTTGTGGGAGGAGAGAGAGGGTCGGGGTTTGAAAATTCAACCACTCTTCCAGGCCCGGCAGGGTGAGCCGAGGGTTGTCCCCGTTTCTCTGGCCGTGACCCACCCCCGATAGCCCTGGCTGGGTAATGTGACTCCCACGCGCTCTCGACGTCCCGTGAACCATCGCTCTCTCTCTCTCTCTCTCTTCCTCGCGCGAATCTCTTTACACCGAGATCATTGATGACGCAATCCGAACGTGTTTGTGCTGAATTATGCTTCCAATTTTTCATCCGACTGCTGCGGTTTAATTAACTTACTCCCACGCACGCGATGACGCTACCGATGCAACGACAATTCCCGATGAACGTTACGGAGTGACAACACTCCGGCTTGTCGCAATTCAAGTAGAACGTTTTTATTTTGCATCAAGATCTACTTAGAACGCTTGATTGTAGCGAATAAATACCTGTGACCGTAGAGGCTCGTTAAACGGCGACCTTGAGAAGGAATTTATTGCATCGCCGTGTACACCCATCGTACTTGCAGTGTATGCATCTACGCGAGTATGGTCCATCCCATAAAATCAACTGCGACGCACATATTCGGACGTTCCTATTTGAAAGCAGCCTTATAAGCAGCAGGATATTATCGCGGCAGACTCGCAAGTGTCCTCGCTCTAACCGCTACGGCTTATCTCCTACGCATCCGTGTCACTTTGAAAAGGTAGCTGCGGCTTTCAATTTGCCGACGATACACCGGCAAAGGGTCTCGACCGACCCCCATTCATCCCCCCCGGGCTTGGAACCCACGTCGGAATTAGTGGAAAGCGTCGGCTTCATTGAAAACGAGGTCACGGGCCACAGGTTGTGCATCGGTGATCTGCGACATTCACCGTGGTTTCCCCGGTGAAAACGGCACCGAGGTCGGCGCCGATGTTGCGTCCGTGTTGTGTGCGTGTCAGGTGTGTCGGTGTGCGCATGCGTTCTCCGCGTTCGTGCGTGTGTCTGTCTGTTCAGGGTGTAACAGGTGGATGACGTCACCGGCTAGGGTCGCAAACGCCTCTCCCCCCCCCCCGCCGCCGTTCGACGAGTCAAAAGGGCTACCCCCCACCACCGTCACCAATCGGCGCCCATTCTATCTATGTAGAATGGGCGCCGGAGTTCTAAGTTCGTACCCCGAGTTCAATATGCACCGACCGAGAAAACCCTTTCGCGATTTCTGTAGCGTAAGAAAACGCTCGTTAGCCGAATGAAATTGCCATTCATGCCCTCGAACCTGCCCTACAACATCTGGCAACTGGTTCGTGGGGTTATTCCACTGCGGAGAGACGCGTTCTCCGATTTTTCGCCTCCACGTGTAGACGTTCCCGTGAAGTAATTGTTTACACTATAGACGCCCATGTTGATCAATGAAAAAACTGTTGGAAAAGGCGAGCGCGAGTGCAAGGAATTGTTTGAAAAGATTAAAAGTCAATAGAGATTTAAGCAGTGTTCGTGTTAGTGGAAACGGAGGGGTTGAGATTAGGTTTGCAAATGTACGCTACTTTCTTGCAATAACGAGCAGCTTCGGTAGTAAAAGATTCTGTTCGAATGCTCTGCTTCCCATCGAATTATCATTGTTGGTCGCCGGTCCTGACCCGTGGCACGGAGGCCTTTGTTATTCGCAATTTTATCGCAAGCCTGATAAAAAAAAATCCGCGTAATCCGCGAGAACCATCGTACACCACAATTTCCAAGACATCCGCCCCCTCGGTAGTTGCATGGAACAGAAACAATTGTCACAGCGAATCATCCATTTTAAACGTGTGAAAAATCTGTAGAAGGAATTGGTACTTGGAAAACGTCGAAAATCGTCGTACCGGTTGAAGGAATAGCGGGGAATCCTGAGGGCCATCCCTGAGACGTCATACGCCCGTCAGTGAGATCTCCGCTGAAAAATCGGCGAGGCCGGGAACGCAGAGGCTCGGACCGTTTTCAGTGCGTTTGCACTGCGCAGGTATCGGGCGCCCTACGGTGCAGGGTACGCGCGACAGTGAAAGTAGGCGCAGCGTCGTTTCTGATTGGTTGTCGGTGGTCCGAGAGGTACAGTGGAGCCTGGCGGTGGCCCTCGTGCCCGCGCTGCCGCCCGTACGCGCTCAGTGAGTGGCGGACCGCTGACGGTGTAACATCGTTCGGTGGCGCTCGCGCGCGTTCTTAGTCATTCTCCAACCTCCGATCCCCGAGCACCAGTAAACACACCGTCGGAGCCCTCGAAGTGTACCTGCAAACGAATCATCGAGTGCTACGTCGAGAGAGCTACTTACGCGCACCGCGGACAAAATCAAAATTCGTTGACGCGCCGAGTCCATTCGCCGAGGATGCGCACTGCGAACGATGGAAGAGCAAGCGATTGAAGCGCGGGACACGTCGACGTCGACGCAGTTCGCCTCGTTCCGTAGGGCCGATCGTCGTCGCTGAGAGATCGCGCGCTCGCGACCGTCTGTGTGTGTGTGTGTGTGTACATATGTGGTGCGTGTGCGTTGGGAAACCGAGAAAGTAGAGAGAGAGAGGGACACCGACCGAGAAACTTCGGCCGGGTACGCGGCTGCGGCGGCGGCGGCGGCGGCGGCGGTGGCTGTCGAAGAAAGCTTGAAGAGAGACAGAGGGCAAGAGGAAAGGAAGAGAAGAGAGATAGAAGTGGAGCGAGAGGAGAGGAAGGATCGTACACACGGCCGGCGTGACCTCGATCCACGGGCGGATTGTGCGCGCAGCCTCCTCCTCGGGCTTTGCCGGAATTTCGCCAGTGAAAATGATGCACTTCCACCGCGACCGCTCGGCTGGCTGACGTTCCGAGGCGAGGCGGCCCGGTCTGCGTCTGGTCGCTCTCCCCTCCCCTTCGCCGAGATACCCCTCTCCATCCCCCAAACCCCACCACACCATTACCCCGACCCGCTGCGTTCCCTTTTGCGCGATCGTGACCCCGTTTCTTGGATGACCGACACTCCGGTGGCCAGCCGCCATTAGAGCGAGCGGGACGCGAGCGAGAGTGGGAGAGAGATAGAAACGAGAGCAGCCGAGGCGAGACGAGAGTCACGAGAGCTTGCTGCCTCTCCTCTGTGCTCTGCTACGGTGTGTGCTCGGTTGCCTGCTCGCTCGCCTGGTTGCCGCGTTGTGCGCGCTACAGAGAGACACAGAAGCAGCAGGAGGCGGAGGAAGAAGAAGAAGACGAAGAAGAGGAGGGGTGACGAGGAAAAGCGACGCGGCCGACCGAGACCGATGCGTGAGCCTCTCGAGGGGACCATGGACTCTTGACAGTGAATCGATGCTGCCCTGACCTCGTATTCCCCGCGATTTCGGTCGACGAACGAATTATCGGGGTCAACGACTAGTGCAGTGCCAGCCGTCGCGCTGTAAACAGTGCGCCGCGGCCGCGCCGGGTAGGGAACCGTTCGTGTCGGTACCTGTTGGATATTGAGTGGGGCTCCTGTTCTTCCTGGGCACCTTCTCGTGGGTGCCTAGCTGGGATCATTTTTTGAGAGACGGTGCTTCGAGGAATTCTGTACGGTGGAGCCCAAGGAACAGCGCACCACGCTGGTCCAGAAGGTGGAGCAGGCTGGCGAGATGCTGCAGACCGTGCCCCGTCTACCCGTCGCCGGGGTCCGACGAAGATGGGGCAACAGGCATACCGGCAACCTGCAGGAGTCCAGCCCCGAGGTATCCAGCAGCGGGGTCCTCTCACCCCCGCCGAATTTTCAACCCTCCACCCCGGAGAGCTCGGCGGTCAGGACAGAGGATCTTCAACTGTGGGATCTCGACCTGCACAGAGGACTCCAGGGAAACGGTGAACATTACAGAGCCACTGTCACCGCTACGACCACCACTGTCCTGCCCACCGGAAACGACCCTGCGTCGCCCTTCGCGAACGCTGTTGAAGGTGCGTGCCGCTTTTCGACGTTTTACGTTTCTCTTTGAATGGCTTGTATACCCGCTCGGTCGAGGTTAGGTTGACTTTCATACTTTTAGCCGTTCCTCGTGGATGTACGTTCGGTCTAGACGAACCCTGTCGTTTTAGGAAACTTTCTTAACCGTGGATCATACGTTGCTTTCGTACTTCTCTAGCAACCGCTAATTCTAATTTCACTACAAGGAAAAGTCGAACACTTCTATTAGGCGACGTGACGAAACCGACAGTTTAGTTGAATCTCGCTGCGCAGTCCGAACGATGATAGTGCTTCAACGGAATGCTGACAGAAAGTGGAGAACTCGGACGATGTCTTATCTGTCGCATAGCATTTCGTATGTCTATAATCTAAATAGTGACTTGGAAAACCGAGGCGACGCGGCGTCTGACGGGTTTGAACAACCATCGTTCGCAAGTTAAAACGCGTAGGAACATTTTAGGAGAATTTCAAAATACTGTTTCATCATTTTCAACCTATTAAATATATGAAGTAAGAAAGGGCATTTCTATTTCACTCCGATTTGTTGCAATTCAGGTGGAATATTCTTATTTCGATAACATGCATATTTATTGGACTCCGTTCGGAATCTTCCTCACCAGTCCGACTCGATATTGTACGGCAACCGGTTAACATTTTTTAATTAATCAGATGTGTCTATTGGTAGCTATAGTTAAGTGTCGTTGAAGCACTCGACTCCTCCGGATATTTAAATAGTCATAGACTGCACACAACTGGATTCTTGTGTACGGTAAGGGAACAGCCGGTGTTTATCTTTCCTCTCGGCCGATAAGACGCGGTTAGAGTAACTCAAGAATGTTTTAGCATTTGTGTATTTGAAATCTTATCTGCATTGTATTCGGTTTATAGTCGAACGCTATCTGCAATGCAAAAAGTTTCGTCGAAGAAACGGGACGGTGCAACGAAACAGAGATTTTTGCTCTGTTTCGATATTGTTCGACTCCCATTCGTACTGCGTGATGTTGCAACCAACTGTGATCGTTTAAAATGTTTACACGTTACGTAGACGAATTAATTGTTGTCGGTAGGTGGGAGAAAAGGTTAAAAATTGTTCGACAGCGACGCAACGATCGTTGTGATCGGGAAGGAGTCGGCCACCGAAAATACATCGAAATCGCTCGGGATAGATTATAAATAGATAGCGTGTGCACTAATTGTGACGGCTGTGAAGCACAGTGAGGTCAACGCGTCGCGACCGAATAATAAAGCTGACGGGGGATCATGCGTTGGAAATGCTGGAATTGCGCAACCGGTGTCAGGTATGGTGCAACATGGCGCAATCGATGACGAACGCCTTTACGGGGTCCTATGAGGCTGCCGATTCCCCTCTACCGCAGTCGGCTTGGCCTCGACCCAATTTCACCGTGGACAAAATCGAACGCGACATTTCGAAAAAAAGCCACCCGGCACCGGCTCCGGGAGCGAAATGTCGGTCGATCTTGTGGGTCGATCACCTTTAAAGGTCGTTTATTGGCTCGCGGTGAGTTGACCTTCTCGCTTTCCGAGATGTTTCGTTGCTTTTGTTCGCTTTCTGTGACGGTACGCCGTTGTGTAATATCAATACGATCCTTTCTCGATATCGGATAAAATTTATTTTGCATTTTTCTTTTTTTCTTTGAGGGTCAGGTATCATTTTTAGAAACTAGATTTAGTTGTTCTTGTGTCAGCGTGCTACGCCATTGTGCAATACGAATACATTCGTTCTGAAATGTCCGACGAACAGGAATTTATTTTTCATTTTTTTGTCGAGGTCAGGATTTGATTTTTGGAACTTGATGTAGGACCACCGTGTACCTCTTCAAATTTTTGGATTTTATTATTCATTCTTGATGTTGATCAGAGCTACAACCTGCTTAATAAATTATGACCGATTTCTCGTTTTCAAACTCATTATACGTGCAATAATGGCCAAAAGTTTCTTCACCTGACCTCTCGCACGTGTAATCGTTTTGGTTGCCTAATCCTGATCTCTCGAGTCGCCTGCTTCAGTCGTCAAGTCAAAAGCTCGGATCCCATAATACTATCCCCACCTGAACTGACCCAAATTCTAACCCTCTCCCATTACTATTATCCAAATCCAATCCCACCCGTGGATTTTAAATTCCTTCTAATCTCGGTCTGTTAACGGGCCCTGCTTGAAATTCTGATCTCTTTCCGAGCGAGCAATAATTCATTATTCCACCAACCTTGGGCCCCGACTAGCCCAACCATTTATATCTTCGTGTTAATCGGGTCTGCCTACAATTCCGATTTCTGGGAACCTTGAGGAATGTTCCCCTGGCATCTCGAAACATTTTCGGGACTTATAGCAGACTCTTCTCTCCACACTTCTCTCCAATTCAACTAGTATTGCAAATTTTCCGCGAATCCAAAAAAATTGCACAGTGGGTCGCAAATTCGTCGTGGACCAGAGAATGATACAGTAGGTTCTGACAGAAGATTTTATAATCGTGACACGACCTCTAGGACTATATCGCAAGTCCCAAAAGGTTCGTGGGCCCGAGCGTTCCCGCCACTTAACCGAAGCGTCCGAGAATTCGCGGAAGCCGGTACATCCAGCTTCCCGGTGCAACCGTGAATCATTCGCCGAGGGAAAAAGCCGGAGGACCGTGACCCAGTTTCCGGGTCATCGGTACCGTGCAGCAGTCAGCGGCGACTGATGCCGGTGCTGCTGCCATGCTGTGGCGGCTGTGCTTCGCCGCGAACGAAAACACAATGGCTCTCGGCGGCCGCGTGTATCGCACCGACACATACGCGTGACGCATCGCGTTATTTAAAGCCATCGGCCGCGGCCGTGTATACGTGTATATCTACCTGCTGCACCCGACGGACGTCACACGGATGCAATAAACCCGAGAGAGCAGCGTAAGATGGAAATAACATCGCGCGTCGACGAACATCTATCGCGGCTAGGACACGCGGTGCGGAGGCGGAGGGGCGAGATCAATACAGGGACGGGATCAATCATCTCTGGCATTGCGTTTAGGGTTGTTTCACCTTTTATCGGACACGATCACAGCAACATTCTGGACACACTTTTTTTTTTTACTCTTTTCGCGTGTTGAATGTTTTTCTGAATCAAGTTTCAACGTTGCTTCAACGACGAAAGTCACTTACGCAAAATAAAAATTGTTCAACTTTTAATTCACGTGAACTTTATTTTTGATGACTTGCAAAACCGTTTGGAATTGCTCTCGGAGGTTTAACAGGATTAACCCTTTGCACTCGGACCTATATTAATTCTTTGCTTTGTATGAGTATCAAATTGATATATAATACACCTCACGAAATATTTAAACGTTTAGTAATTGAATAGACACACTAACATATCTAGTAATGTAAACAATATTTTGCATGATGGTACAGCAATTTTTAGTGGCGCCTCAGAGTCGCCACTCGAGTGCTAAGGGTCATCGATGTTTAATTGCAATCGTTCTATAAAATAAAATATTACTCGAAACATTAATTTTCAATTGCTGGAACCACCCCGAACGCGTCCAACGATATAATGATCGACCATCCCGAATTTAATCAGGAATAAACAATTTCTCGATTTCCACCCCAGGGGGCCATCGCTCTCCTCCCCCAAATCGAATGCATCGACTGCACGTGGGCTGCAGTGCTCGATGCAGTGCTCTGCATGGTCGGGATACCACAGAGGAGGAGAGAGAATGAAAGAGAGAGAGCATTCTCGGCTTCCACGTGGTACGACGCCGAAATGGGTCATCGGATTCCGGCCGGACGATAATGCGGCCCCGCGAGACGCGCTAGACGCACACCCACGGACACATACTCTCACGGAAACACGTATAATCCATTCGTAAATATTCCGGTGCGATCGGGACGAGCCACGGTTTCGGCGAGGAACCGTTAGACCGGGACATCCGCGCGACGAACTGGCTTCGAACACGTCCGAAAAAGAAACTACGAAGACAACTCGTTCCCCCGGGCTTCGAATTAAAGAACACGTGCAGAGCTCTCCTCCAATTCAAGTTAGAAGTTCGTTTTCCGGTTCCTTTCTTTCCAAGAACGACAAAGATATTTACCGGATAACGCTGTGGAAATTTACTGGTGAATACGATTGGATCTTGCTTTCTCGGGAACTATAGTTTCTACGGAGTTGTTTGATCGGACAGGTTTAGTTAGCGAGAAGGTCATTTATTATATAAATGTTAGAGTTTCCTTTTTAATTTATAACGCGAGCAATGATAGTAAATCGGAAAGGAAAAGGAAATTGCGGAGGCAGAGTAGTTTAATCCCGTTCATAATAGCGTCATTTAGACACAGTTCGAGAACTCCATGAAATTAGAGGTGCGACGGTAATTAGAGTTCGTAATATTTACGGAACGAGGTGTTATCGTCAGTGCGTTCCCCTCGAGGCAGCCAGACACGCGAATCGGACGAGTAAATAACTAAAATTAATGAGTCTCGGCGACAAAACCGCGCGAAACGTGCAAAAATTTTGCACGTCCTTTCACATTCCGTTGCTCCGCGCTCGGAAACTTTCGTCACCGGCCGCAAAGAATTACGCGAGCCCGTTGCAAAATCACGAGACTGGCATGATGATGCTTTTCTTCATTTCTGCGTCAATGTACGCTGTGTATCCAACCATAATCTCCATCGAAAACTTTCTTTCTTAACAGTCTCCCGAACATCTTAATTATGACTGAAAACTACATAGCACGAAGTCAAATAATGATATGCACCAAGTCAGGGTTAAAACAGAAAAATGTGAAATAAACGATGGGGGAAATAATGGGCCAAATGATCGTCTAAATAATGAAATACAGCAAATCAGAATACAAAACAGCACTCGAATCGAACGAACAGAAAATAAATAAGTGGCCCGAGGTATAGTATAGGAATGGTTAATATAAAAGCGGAACGTTGAATCGTCGAAAGCTCGTTTTACCGTCTTTCCTCCCCCGACAAAGGCCGGGAAGCACCCTCGAACTTCACTGGGGAATTAAATACAAATATTTCTCTTACATTGCCTCATAATAAACTGTGTTGCAACGAGGCGAGGCAAAGCGAGGCAGAATCAGTAGCAGCACCGATGTTGCGCTGCGAGCCCGTGTAATTATCCTACACCACTCTGCAATTTGCAAGCAATTAACATCGCTAAAGTCTCGGTTCTCGTTGCTGGCTAATGCCGCGAGCCGTTTTCTTTTCGGAAAAGATCTGCCGGAGACTCGTTCTCGGAAAATTCTTTGACCATCGTTTATCAAAATCGCTTGAAACGGTGCTAATTAAAATATCCTGAATATACCGAACTCGTAATATTTTACTTCTACCATTTCGAATGAAATTTGTTGTTTTATCAAAGGTAGGGTCTCTTGAGAGAGAATGTTTCTACAAACACGATTCTTGATGATGTTTACGACAGCGTCAAAGTATTACGTGCAGCCCACCTGTTTCACGTCAGGAGATACCAGAGAAGGTATCTTCGTCCATTTTTCCACGCGTGGTTTCGTTGAAGAATTCCAAGGTGAGTCTCTCGAGGAAGGAGGAGAAAGAAAAGGGCTTGGAGAAAGAACGGAAAAGGAAGAGAGAGAGAGAGGCAGATAGTAACGAGAAGTAAGATAGAAAGAGAGAGAGAGCGAGCGAGAAAGGCAGGAAGAGGTCAGTGGGTCACTCTCACTCGAGAAAGAAGAGACTCGATCGCGCAGAAGGAACGTCTAGCCACTATAATCTGGTGTATCAGGTTGATCCTTATAAGTTGGTCGAGTTTGACGTAAATCGAGGCTTCTGGGGCTACCTCCATTAGCATACTCAACTCAATTTACCTCTACAGTCTGATAATCACACGTGGCGTAGGCTCCTGCCCGAAGATTTACGGCTATTTCAATCTCCCTCGCTTCTAAAACCGATTAGAAACATTTCTTTTAACTTCACTTTTCTGTATCATTCATTGAGAAACGGCGATAGGATCGTGTTATAGCAGAGGATTTTCTGATTCCACCGAAGAATATTTGCGTAGCAAACGATGCGGCGAAAAATGACACCTTGTGCTGCGTACTGCGATCGCTGAATCCGCCGGAACTTTTCCCGGTCTCGGGAAAACCGCCTCGGATCAAACGTCGACCAACAAAACGACCGGCCGAGCAAGAGAAGTGGGTCGTCGGTGGTCGTCAAGCGGCAGTCGTCGTGTGTTAGTGAGCGGTGCGTGGAATGGTAACGAGCCACGTACATGGGGAACGATATCAGAAACCTGTGGGGACAGTGTCTCGCAACCTGAACCGTATCGTCGCAAACCTAACTCCAATATACAGAAATGTCTCGATAGAAGAAAACTTGAAAACGAATGTTCCAAATTACGGTGTTCCTGGTGGTTACTGTGGCGGATAGCAGTTCCAGTAGAAGGTTGAGGATTCAGTAAAACGGCACACAGGATAGATGGTCCGTGTCCGAAAGTGTTTGAGGACGCTCTGATTCATAGCCTATCCCAGGTAGACTCGCGGCGAATTGAAGGTGAAAATAAATTGAAATTGGCCGGCTATCAAGCGAAGAATAATTAGAGTACCTACGGTTAAAATACGCTAGGTCTATATTCAGATGCAGCTCGCCAGCACCTTCGGAATGTCGCTCTGCGAATTGGTCGCTTATTTCCGGGGAGTGAAGCGTTTGAGAACTAATTGCTACGACATATTCATGTCAGATATATTTCTGTGAAAGAGTTTCGAAAGGAATGACACCGCTACCAACATGTTGCTGACATTTTTCTGATTAAAACGAGTACCCACATGACATGCTTCGCAACATGTTTAATGGGGCCTCGATTGAGTTCGGACTGTGGAGGTTCTTCTGAATCATCGATTACAGAATCGAATGTTCTCGGAATTGTGTCATGTGGGTACTCATTGTAATCAGAAAAATGCCGTCGATATGTTAGCAGTAGTTTCACGAAGAAGTAATTGAGGACAAAGATTTGATATACATTTATTGATTTTTACCGCGTAAAAGGGAAGTTCAGGTGTGTTTAGAAGCGATTTGGAAGATCCTCGAGTTGGGAAACGCTGCCGCGGAGGACTGTGTCAGCGTTTTCTCTGTGCTGGTACGAAGGTGGCATTCCCTCCGGTAAAAGTACCGTATCCGGTGCGTCCGCGCGGCGACTTTCGCGTAACAGAGTTCCGAGGATCTGCGACATCAGCTTGCAAATCGGAGTAAATCGGATGCACGCAGGAAAGTATTTCGCGAATCGCGAAAGTCTCGTTGAAAACGAACCTCCGCTACGTAGACCCCTGAATCTTCGTACAATCATTGATTTACTATATCGAAGAAAATCTATGGGAGTAGGTTCAGCTCAGATGATACATTTTCAATTTGATCGGATTATAAATAATGTTGAAAGTTCGGCAGTTTTCTTTGTGAAACGAACCCGGTAGATCGCAGTTGGTCGGATCGACGACCATATTCCGGTTCAAGGATAAATCCTATCCGGAGCTGCCGGCCAATGTCACGCTCAGCTGGATCAGTGGTCGCCGGTCGCGATGGAAACATTGGGAATCATCTTGTTCCATTAACTTCCATTACTCGGAAATGAGCGCTGCTCCTGGGAAAATGATCGTTTTTGTCGGCGGCAGGCTACCTTCCTTCGGTTCGACCGCTTCCGAAGCGAATCAACCGGTGCCTCCGAATGGAGCTTTCTGAAATTAACCAACGCCATCCGATTCCCCGTGAAAAATGAACAAAAAGCTTGTTGGAACTTTTTCTCTAGGACCAATAGTCTTCGACTAAAGTCGACGTCGACCCCACGGAACGCGCGGATTCAAAAACACCACAACGTTGCCTTGGCTAACTTCGAACTGAATTTGCTCGGAGGAATGTGCCTGTGTATTTTGTTTCATTACGGGAATAAGTAAATGATATTTGAGATTTTGACTCGAGATGTGGTTGCTCGAGATGGTTTCAGTGACTTTGAACGGAATTCTTTCGAAAACCGTAGCTCCTTGAGAGAACTGTTCCCGGTGTTTTCTGTCCAGTTTTTTACGAGGTATTTTTCTACGTATTCTGTTTCCTGGTTAGAAATGGCGGTCAGGGAGAAACAAGTGATTTTCGTGACCGCAGTCGCGGTTGACGGCTCGAAAAGGCAGTTTCAACGAAATCCGTGAAACCGAGCTGGATTAAAGTCCTGTTCACAGTCGTTTCAACATGCAAGCAGTCCACGGTGAATACAGAATGAGTTCCCGAGGCCTTCGAAATCGTCCACGTTGCGTAGGATCGTTCCAACGAAAATAAATTCGTCGCCGATGATTCATGGATTTCCTGTGCTCGTTTTTGTCCTTCTTCACCCTCGTTTTCTTCTTCTTCTTCTTCTCCGTCTTCCTCCTCTTCTGCTTCGTCGGCTGTCCATTGTCCCTTTGTGCTCGGTGATTTTTCAATGGACGTCGAAGAAATCGATCGTGACGCGATTCGTTAATCATCAAAAAATGATCCTCGGAAAAAGAAATCTAAAAATACTACTTTCAGAACGTTTCCCAAAAGACCATATGATTTATCTTGAGAACGTCTTTTACAATTTAATTTTTATATAATACTTGAAATCATTTGATGAGAAGACGAGCGACGGAAAAACGAGAAAGGGAAACTATGTTTGGGCAAAATGGGATTTTTTTTGTTCTGCAGCGACTGCGCCCATGTTTGTCTTCCGATTGCGAATATGGCCGTTGCGTGTTGCCGGTCGTGCTCGCCTTTTTTTCCTCCTTTTGTTTTCAGATCTTATCAAATCGCGTACCGTGACCGGATATGACATCCATTAGTTACGTATGCGTCCGTGTATCGCTTCGACGGACAGCCGAGAGCTGGGTGCCGCCATTTAAAGGGACCCCGGGGGTAGGGCAAGGTCGCCGATTAGTTTTCCCAGCGCGTTTTGCAATTTTCCGGACGTTTTTCTTATCCGTGATGCATCGATAAATACCGGCGATCTCATTGTTGCAGTTGATCGCAGGCAATTTGAATTGCGATATCGTTTTCTAAGAAATCGATAGTGGAAGAATCTGATTAAGCAATCCAATTAACGAGGAAGTAAGAAAATCACAATTTATATTCGAGTATTTCGCATTTCATTCGAGTCGAATGATGTTTACTGCTAATAAATAAGGCTGCATTCGATCAGGAATTTATATCTCGTCGAATAAACGATTTGGAAAGTTGTCGAGTGGGTTAGCTTCGAGAGTTAGGCCTCTCGCAATTCCTTTGGAGTTAGGCTCGCGATGCCGAAACCATGCTCGCCGGGGAATTTCAATTTCGAGAAATGTGTGACGGGAATGGTGGAGACGGGGTCGGATCGCGATGGTTTGCGAATTATGGCGGCCGCGCCGAGCCATGCGGCGATTTCCAGAGACTTCAACGATAGTCACCGGCATTAGAGCGATGTGCCGCTAGTCGTCCATCTTGTCGCGGGTCCGTAGTCATCGCTCCGCCATAAGTTTCCTCCTAGAGATCTTCGAACTTATCCAATCAATATAGTAGCGCAATAATCTTCGATCATACGTTAACGGGGACATAAAAAATAATTCCTACAGTTGCTCAAAAATTTGGTGGATTATCGTTTACTATCCTATTCAAAGGATTTCAATTTTGTGCTGTTTTGTAGGTCGATTAGATCGTTATCGTTTGATTTGTGATGCAATCGAGAAAATGGTGGTGATGTAACATCTTGTGGAATAAGAATGGCACGAGCAGTGTTGCGAATTTTAATGTTACGATTCGGATTTACAATTCCGAATATATTTCGAAGCGTATACAAATCCTAAAACCTGGAACCTACTTTGAATCCAAAATCGTTTCTCACACTGCAATCCAAGCATCCCAAATTAATCCTGCCTCTATCCTCTATGGTAGGCATTTAAATCCTCGCGAAACCCAACAATTTCAAAGAATCAAGAGCAGAGAGCATCGCCACGTTGCCGAAACCCCAGAGAGAGAGAGAGAGAGACAGAGAGGTGGAGACGCCTGGAGGCTTTGCGTCTCGGGCTCAATCCCAGGACCCGTTCTCCTTGTTCGCGGAGAGGAAGCTTGGTTCGCCTGCTCGCCGGAGAGGCAGTGCTCACTGGCCCGTTTTAGCTTTCCTCTCTTGGCAAGAGCGACAGCGCAGATCGTCACGGAAAAAAGAGACTCGACGTTCGCGCGAGCGAGCAAACGAGACGGCCTATCGGGCGAAAGGTGGCGGATAAAGCCGCGCGGGGTGGGGAACGAGCGGGAGGGGCTGAAGTGGGGAGGGAGGGCGGAGAAGAGAGGGGTGGGACACGTTGGCCGGCCGAAGAGAGAGGACGAAGACTCGCCGTCTGTTGGTGAACGAGAAGGACACGTGCAGGGGAACGTGTACGGGCTCTATACTTTACCTGTGCTCTCCGCGGGCTACACAGGCATCCACTCGGCGAGCCAGAGTCAAGGCCGCTCACTGCTCCGCCGTGAGAGAGCTACTAACTAGCACGGAAACCTTGCTGCGTAGAGTATAGAACGTGTGTATACCCGGTACACAGACTCTCGAAACCTCTCGCACACTTGCGGGGACCGCTCTCGATGAACTTGGCTGCGATACTCGACGGAGTCGATCGGCCAGCAACTCTTTCTCTCCTAGGATTTTGGGTCCTGCGCCGCGCCGGTCGTTGGACTCCTTCGGCCTGTTCGGCAGACATTTCTATTTCACACATTTTAAGTACACGTGGATTATTTCACGTATATTTGAATACACGTGTATCAACGTGTCCGCATATCAATTCGCATCAATTTTTAGGATACAGTTACCAATTTTCGAAAGCAGAATATGCTCTTAGGAGCGGTGTCACTCAAACGTTTCACACTGAACTGCCTAAAATTGCTTATTAACGAATCATCAACTGCATCAAAGTGAAGCGTTGAAGGATCGGTGTAATCGACGGAGATGCTTTACGATGTCCGAGCTAGGAAACCATAACCCGCCCGTTCGGCTCTAGATAGAATGGTTATGTGCTACTTACCAAAATGTACACAAGCTTCTCGTCGCGGCATCGATTTTCAGCGAGTCACGTTGTTCCGCTGATTTATCGAGCCTCGGTTTCCCCACTCCCCTCGCATCGTTTTTGGAAACTTGCCCCGGTGTTTCGGCGATTCCTGCCATTGTAGACACGGCTAGCAGTCGCAGCAATGCGATCCGAGAGATTTATGGCTGGTAGTTTGATTTTTCTACGGCGATCTACATAAAGTTCAACAAATTGACGACCTGATACGACCAGAATTAGTCATTACAGTCCATAGAGATGGCAGGCGACGTACCGGGACGAAAAGCTTCGGAAACTAGGCAAACAGAGCAGGGACACACGATTGTGGACTTTCCCGGAGAAAGCAAACCAACAGAAAGATGAGCAGGAATTAAGTTATCACACACGCGAAAGGATTGCCAGTGCGAGCTGCCGAGGCCATGAAGTAGGGGTAATAACCGAGTGACCACCTAGCACGGTCAGTGTCTCACTGTTCCAGGCGGATGTTTTCACGGCGATCAGTACTTCCGGGTGAGCTAGGATACACCTCTCTCCTGCAGGCTCCTCTTCACCAACCGTTCAACTTCCCCATTTTTCTCGATCGAATCGCGTTCACGACTGCTATTGCAACTATTTACTCAGTTATCTTTCTCCTTTGAGTTTAGCTTGGAGACACCTAGGGGTGTACACAAATATGAACGTGACTTTCGAACGAGAGATCCGATTTTGTTAAAACTTGCTCCGCTAGCTCTTCGGAACATAGCACACGTATGATAAAAAAATAAACTATTTCTGTCGGGCAATTTGTTATAGAGAAGAATAAACCTAGCTCTCCAGCACACGATGTCTAAATAAAACCGTAGATAATTTTTCGAGTTTCCTGGTAGCTTAAGGTGCACCATAAGTTTCGCTCGAGGCCCGAGGCTTCCATCCGCGGCGAGTTCGATTCCGCTTCGCTGCGAGAAGGCGCGTGCAGCCGTACTTTCACCGACCGTGACTTCCACCGCGCGCGGTTCTCCGCGGCTGCGGCCGAGAGGCGTTCCATTCGACGAGTTTTGCAGATAAAGAGGGTAATAGAGGCGATGTCGCCACGTAGGTTACTGGAACCCGTTTCCTCCGCGGCTCGAACCGAGTCACCGGGTGTTACACGCGCGCGCTCGCTCGCTCGCTCGCTCTCAGCGTCGCGCTGCGCGTAACGCGTCTCGTAATCGCCGGAAACCTCGCGAGGAACTCGCCTGGACAAATTGCGCTGCGCGATACACTCCACTGCGCTCGCCGTGCATCCTCTCTGCCCTTCGTTTCTTACCCACGTAGATTCATTTTTATTGTAAACGAACGTATGAATTGAATTTTCCAATCTCTAGAGTACCGCGGAATATTGTTTGGAAAGTTTGGCGGATGGATACGAGTTGAACGAATGTAGTAAAGTCTGTAGATGTACTACCGTATGACCTTGAACCGATGTCTAACGTGAACCTGAACTTGTGATTCTAGCCAGGGACGAACTGTCGCAGCCTGGATCTCTGAACGGGTACGGGAGCAGTGGCGGCGGCAGCGGGGGCGGTAGCGGAGGCGGTGGTGGCGATGGTTGCGACGCCAGGAAGAAGAAAGGTCCAACGCCGCGGCAACAGGAAGAGCTGTGTCTTGTTTGCGGGGACCGTGCCTCCGGCTACCACTACAACGCGTTGACCTGCGAAGGCTGCAAGGGCTTCTTCCGGCGTAGCATCACCAAGAATGCGGTCTACCAGTGTAAATACGGGAACAATTGCGAGATCGATATGTACATGCGACGCAAGTGCCAGGAGTGCAGGCTGAAGAAGTGTTTGACCGTCGGCATGAGGCCCGAGTGCGTCGTACCGGAGTACCAGTGCGCTGTCAAGCGCAAGGAGAAGAAGGCGCAGAAGGTACGTACCCCCATTTTCACCTCAAACATCGTCGAAATGAGGAAGAGACATCATTAGCTACCCGGGCTGTCTTCTAATCCTTTAGCCAGCTAAAAGTGGCGGCTATAAATTAACTAACCCAGTTCGCAGGGGTTAAGACAGCAGGGGAGCGAACGGTTGAAAAGTTTGGCTAGACAGAATGTGTGTTTTCTATCCTCAGATGGTTCATTTCCCGTTGCAGGAGAAGGACAAACCGAACAGTACAACGATGAACGGCTCGCCGAGCAGTGGGACACGCACCGACCAAATGGGTGTGAAGATTGAACCAGCGGAAGCTGAATCGTTGTCCACGTCCGGCACCAGTCGCATTCTGTTGCCGGTCAGCTCCTTCAGCTACGTGCAACCCATCAGTCCTGAACAGGAGGAGCTGATACACAGGCTCGTATATTTCCAAAACGAGTACGAGCAGCCCACTGAAGATGATCTGAAAAGGATCACAGTAAGTTCCACGTTCTATACCTAGCGAAGTCATCTAGAAGTATACAGAACGCCTATGCCCGGCGTTATCAAAGAAACACATGTTCCAGTAAGTTGACGGGCTAAATGCTTTCGTCTGATTGCAGAACCACCCGTCGGAAGGGGAGGACATCAGTGATTACAAGTTCAGGCACATCACAGAGATCACGATCCTGACCGTGCAGCTAATCGTCGAGTTCTCGAAGAGGTTACCCGGGTTCGACGAGCTGTTGCGCGAGGATCAGATCGCTCTGCTGAAGGCCTGTTCCAGCGAGGTGATGATGCTCCGTATGGCGAGAAAGTACGACGTGCAAACGGACAGCATAATATTCGCGAACAACCAGCCGTATACGAGGGACAGCTACAACGTAGCAGGCATGGGCGAGACGATCGAGGACCTGCTGCACTTTTGCCGGCAGATGTACGCCATGAAAGTGAACAACGCGGAGTACGCGTTGTTGACGGCCATCGTCATATTCTCAGGTAACAGAAAATTCTTCAAACTAGCTTCCGATTAAAAGTCTACCTCCTGACCTTAAATAGTTGGGGCATGGATATCACCAGTACCCTGTGTTCCTAAGCTACATGAACCAAAGCTTCCTTGCTACCATCCGCTAATCGCTAATTTCGAGGGGAACAATAAGAACGCCACCTGTGTCCCATAGTCCTAACCTAAAAGAAAGAAACATGGTAACTTGTGCAGACCAACGTCGCTCTCTGGAGTATTCCAGTAAAGAATCGGTTGTATTTGTTACTTGTGCAGAGAGGCCGAACCTCCTAGAAGGGTGGAAGGTGGAGAAAATCCAGGAGATCTACCTGGAAGCGTTGAAGGCGTACGTGGACAACCGTCGCAGGCCGAAGTCGGGCACGATCTTCGCGAAGTTGTTGTCCGTGCTGACGGAGCTGCGGACCCTCGGCAACCAGAACAGCGAGATGTGCTTCAGTCTGAAGTTCAAGAACAAAAAGCTGCCAGTTTTCCTCGCCGAGATCTGGGACGTGACACCCTAGTTCCCCCGTAGCCGGTCACCGGCGCCCGCGCCGATCGGCTAAAACAAAACAGTGTTTTCAACCGGAGTCCGTACCGACGTCAATACTGACGACGATCGACGATCGACGACGACAACGACGCTGGAGCGCAGCGACGAAGAGGAGAGGATGAAGAACACAACCACACACGGATATAACACACACTTGTACTAGTGCACCAGCATGCCACTGCCTCAGCGTCGCGAGTCGACCCGCGCTCTGTGGTCCAGGATGAAGAAAAAAACCTGAGGGAGAACACGAAGAGAGAAACCTGAAGAAGAACTTGAAGACTTCCGTGTGGCGCCTGGACGAGCCCCATAGACGTGCCGGGAGACCCGGGTTTATAATCGGGGAACTTTTATGCGAGTTCCAAGAGGATCATGGGACACATGAGAAATTGAGAGGATCTAAAATGGGGGATAAGAGAAGGCAGTGGCGAGGCACCCAGGCTGTGATACGTAGAGACAGTACAGAGACTGTAATAAGGAGCTACCTACAGTTATGTTATTACTATATCCTCTACCTGGCTACTCCCGGAATCGATATGTAAATGTCTAATGTATAATGTATAAGGTACGGTTAAGGCAGGCGTGTTGTACGACGATGGTTACAGCAACTACGAATCTAAGGACACAGGGAAACAGATAGAGAGAAAGAGAGTAAGAGAGTGGGAGAGAAAGAGTGTGACTGTGGTACCGTATGCGTGCAATTAGGTCGCGAGAGAAGCGGGAGAGGGTGTGGTGGAATAGACGATAGGGAGGAAGATCTGCACTGTAGCCGCCGCCGTGACGGGATAAGGGGGAAAGAGAGAGAGGGAGAGAGGGAGAGTGGAGAAAAGCTCAGGGCCGGCTGTTGAGCAGCGGGCGCCCCCGTTGAAATCTCGCGATTTGAGAAGAGACAGGAAGAGGAAGGGATAGAGAGATAGAGGCGTAACAGACAAAAAGAAGATGATAACAGAAAACGATACGATTATACATAATGGATACCATAGAGTCTATATCACACACATAGCATAATAATATATTGCTAGCATGTACATTGTTTATACGAGCAGGGGAAACGGATGGGAAAACGTGTGTGCGAGAGAGAGAGAGAGAGAGAGAGAGAGAGAGAGAGAGAGAGAGAGAGAGAGAAGTTTGCTAGGATGATTAGTAGTCGAGATTAGGTCGAAGGAACGATAGCAGAGTTTCCCCGGGAGACGAGGCTTTGGCATTTGCGCGCTGTCCGGAATTTCCTTCTTTTTCGCGAACATCGGCTGGGACGGGTGATGTGTGCGACATGACAGTGAATCTGATAGAAAGAGAGAAAGAAAGAGAGAGAGAGAGAGAGAGAGAGAGAGAATAATGTAGAAAAACTGTAGGAAGTAAGTAACAAAAACCGTAAGTAAGCGAGGCTAGTTTGGTAGTAGGTTCGTAGTAAGTCAGCGAAGCTAGGCTAGGTGACCGAGTTCAAGTGCAAAGCCTTGTGCCTTCAGCAGCGGACATCGGCTCACCGACAAAACGAAACCATGAAATTTAACCGTCCGTTTTAATTTTTTAATAAAAAGATAACAAAAAAATGTGCAGAAATACGAAATCAACAGAGAGAGAGAGAAAGAGAGAGAGAGAAAGAGAAGAGTGAGTCGAGTTTATCGTTAAACTGTGCGTTGGATGAGCGAGCGAGCGAGCGCGAGAGAGTATGAAAGAGAGAATGAGAGGCGATCGTTTAGGGGGGTAGCAAAGATCTTAACACGGAGAAACGCGGAACAGGGTTTGTGGAGGAGAGTAGGAGGGGGAATTCCAATGACATTCTGCCGTGAAAACGGGAGGCTGGAGAAGGTCGAGACCATCAGGCGAGTAGGTTCTGCTCCTTGAGACAGATATCACTAAAAAAAAAAACGACACACAAGATACACAGCGACACACTGTTACTGAGCGAGAAAGACAGAAAGACCATGAAAGAGAAACAACACGCATCCGCCACCACAGACAGAGGTACATGTACACTAAGATTCTCGATGTTGTGTAACACTGTGTTAAACTCTAATCGCTATTAACTGATCGTACGCAGTTGTAATTCTGTAGTAGATTACCGATCGAACGACGGTAATGTTCATTGGTGTGTGTTGCGAACGGCGCTGGCAATTTTTGTCGTTCCGAGAGGAATGACAGCGACAGTTCCATACATAGTAGCGAGGGTCGGGGGGACGGACGCAGGAGAACCTCGTCGTTTACTATTGTAATCAATCTTTTAGGTACACGCTAGCGTCGAGCGCCCACTGAAAGTGCGCGCGAGTGCTTATTTTTGTTCCCGGGGGTTCCAATCGGTCGCGTTCTCAATTGTTTAAGACCTGCGGAACAGGTCTGAAGCACCGAAAGATCAAGAATATACAATCATTATCACACCGTGACGACGACACCTCGGGAAACAGAAACACACGATTACAGGCCCCGCGAGTACACTAGGTAAAACGCCGCAAGGCGGACACTGCCAGACCGCAGAGTGTGCACTAGACACCTTGGATGAACCGGAAGAGGATCGGGAGAGAGGAACCGTCACCGCCATCTACCATCGACACGTTTTTACGTAGATACTCTTGGAAAGTGTGGACGTTGTCTCCAGTCGCCGCTGAGCAGCCCTGAGAAATACCGGCCCAATGTCAGACGAGTCCTTGAACTGCGTTATCATTGAAAGCATCAATGGAGACCTTGGATTTAGCTTTGTGATCACCTGGAGAATCGATGGGAAACGTCAGATCTAGTTAGACTCGCATGAACGTCTCTGCTTGTGAGAGATGAATCCTCCAACTCGGTTATCATCGAAGCCATCGACTTGAGATCGTGAATTCAGCTTTGTGGTCACCTGGAGCCTTGATGGCCACCGTTACACCCAACTTGTCTCTCAATAGTGCTAAGACAGAAGACCGATATAATGCGAGGAGTCCAGGTGAATTGCGTCATCGACGAATGGAAAACGGGCGAAGAAAGATCCAGAGAATGGGCTCATCAGCGAGACGAGACACAGGGGCCCGTACAGAGACACACCGAGATACTAGCACGCACCAGTACTCCGCATTGTTATACCACACACACACACATACACTCGCGCATCCACCATACAAGAGTGCTTTCAGGCATCGCCGTTTTTTGCGAGATCGAATGAGAGAGTGAGAGCGAGAGAGAGAGAATGCGAGAAGGTGCATGTTGAGTATAGAAGAAGAATGCAGAAGAGAATATAGCAAGAGTTTCTTAAAGACACACAGCACATCGCGACGATATATTGCCTATTATTATACATCTCTAAAGAGTAGGCTCTGCGCGCGTCGTCGACCCGAGACACAGACAGCAGAGGTGTTGGTCGGGGTGACGACACCACGGGACACCCGTTCGTTTCGACAACAAATTGTAATTCTTAATCGACTTAACGTTTAAGTGTAAAACCACGAGAACCGCTTGCAACGTCGTCTGCTCTCGAGACTTCCTTTTCGACTCGCCCTAGGTAGACCACTGTCTAGATACGTAATCAGTTGTTCTCTGTTTGCGCCCTGACGCGCCTTCGACTACACGTGTTTCGTACGGATCCATCTCTCTATCCGAGCAGGCTGGTCCATTTGCAACGATTTTAATCTAAAACCTACTGATCCCCGTAGTATGGGGACCCTTGCCCCTCTGCTGGGCGTTAGGAAAAAATTCCCTAGGACGCGCCTGTTCGGAGGGAACGTTGCTTTCAGCGTTCGGAGGCGCTGGATCCAACACGATCGTGCAATAAAACGCTTTTCAGAGAAAAGAGAGACGTGTGTCGGCGCGCCAGGGCCAACGCGATTACTATAGCACTCCCTAACGGGGGCGGGGGGTGTGACCCCTTCGTCTTCGTATTGTCACGGACCGTCGACGGCAGGTCGTCATCTTAGAAGTTAGCCCCTGACAGGCCGCGTTTTCTGGCTTCTCCGTTGCGTCCTGGGATTCCCGGCGTTCCAACGAACAGTGGACGTTCTCTCGAAAGATCGCCCGAAGGCAGGAGACCATAGGAGACCGTGGGGGACCGTAGAGAGGGGAGGGGACGCTCGGGAATCAAGGTGAACCGCATCCTTCAAATCGGAAACCGGTCATACTCTCTGGTAAGAGTGTGGCAAAGAGCGAGAGAGAGAGAAAGAAAGAGAGAACGTTTGAGATCGGTTGGGGGGGGGAATGGCGGGAGAGGGGTTTGAGAGAGTAGAGGGAGTCTGTAGTCATACACACAGGTACACAAGCACACACACATACACACACAGAGGCAGGCACACACGATCGCCCAGAGGGACAAGCACACAGAGAAAAAGAAACGAAACAAGGATAACACACGCAATTCTACGATCACTGCCAAGGGCGTTAACTGTCGAACGTCGATCTTCTCATTGTCTAAATGTGTCGTTAGTCGTTCTTTTTCCCCTCGTGGCTCTCGAGCGAGACGCAATTTTAATAAATAACGATGAATAGTTGACGAAGGAGGTGGCAAACACGTACACACTACCAATCCGCGCGAAACCCGGGGATAATCTGAACCAGGTGATCAGCAAAACGTTGGAAAAGAACAAAAAAAGGTATAATAATAATAATAATAATAAAATCACGGAGAGAAAAAAAATATATATACGGTATACATGTATACATATTATTATTGATTATCGATGATTATTATTATTGATTATGATTATATTATACAAACACACTCGCGCCGCCGCCCGCTCGATTTCGAATTGCCGTTTGACGAGGACGAGCGAGCGATTTGTTCATGATACTGCCAAGCGTAGACTCTCGAGTTTCTGTGTTTTTTAAGGTGACAAAACTATAATACTCCTTTTCCGAATATATGTGTCGATCACACGTACACGAACACAGACTTACATACAAGCATTTCCACGCAAACACATTTACTGACGTCCCGAAGACACACCGGACACATGAACGTATACACGTATACACGCTCGCTGATTATGTACGATATGTGTGTGCGCATCGTGCCCGCGAATCTCTCTTGTCTGTTTGTCCGCCCGGGTACCCTGATCTGTCCGTTTCTCCTAGGTGTCTCTTTTGCCTATATGTACATAATATTAGACGCAGACATGTATGTGTAAATATTCTCAGTAAATGTACATTAACAGCCGCCCATGATTTTAACAATTTTCGAATTTCTGGTTCGGGTCCTCGCTCGAGACAAATTATTTTTCTCAAATTTCTGGTTGAGGTGTTCATTCTAAATGGGCATCGAAACCTTTCTATTTTTATTTTATTCTTTTTTACATTTTTTAAGAATTTTAACACTTTACCGACCGAAAGCCTATTAATAGGATTTCCGATGATTGTGCTGTACCAAGAGACAGCATCAACAATCTTAAATGAAAGTACTAGATGACGTTATTGAGGGTGACTTCCATTAAAAAGTCTTTAGCCATGAAGATTATCCATAGATTTTTCAAAATTATGCAAGAATCGCCGATCGGTAATGTGTTAAGATTATATCAATTTTTGGAAGGCAGTATACGATGTCAGTATGCGAAACCTTCAGACTTTTGTTTAGTGCGACGACCCTGGCAGCACTTCGGAATATTGTTGGGATCAGAGGTGTCCTTCTGTGGACATTTGCTACATTCGGGTTCGGGTTGACAGCCACGGTGATGGCCCTGTTTTAATGGCCGCGAGAGGACAAGATTACAGACCTAACACCTTCGAATGGTTACACGTAGGTGTCCCCTGCGGTTCGACAACGCTAGCTAACTCGTAAAATTCTTTTCGCTGGACGCAAACACCTTGTACACACCTAGGGACCACTCTCTACGCCGGGAATTCCTGAGGCCCACTCTCAGGGCCGTAGCAACTCCCCTAAAACATAGTCTCTTTAAACTGCCCCACCAAACTATTAACAAAAACATTTTCAAGATAATTTGTCAAAATTGCTGACCCGCAACTTTGTGGCTGGGCCTTTTCGTTGGTCAAAGAAACTTCCTTCTCACACGAAAATCATTTTGTAAATCTTGTTTTTGGACAAAAGTGGGGGCTCTGATGGGATTGTACACGGCCCTGAGCTGTTCAGTCGGGGGCCTGACTAGGTTCCATTAACGTTTCTCTCATTTTACAAGCTACCTAGGTCACATTTACTGCCCAGTTAATAGACTGGTGGGCTCGTAAATGTCTTCTGTGTCCTCGCACAAGTCCTTCGGAGAGGTCTAGAATGCTCAATTGAATTGACTGTAAAGTCGATGTACAGGTTCCAGCAGATTTGTAAAATTTTCTTGTGTTTTAAATCATTTTATTTCTTTCAATCGTCAAAGGCCCTCAATCTCAATCCAACCGGGCCCCCTCTGTTCCGACAAGGCTACCAATTTCAACCATAGATTTCCAGGAGCTGCCAATTAGCAGTTCCGATAGAGTCCCTAGTTGTGTTTGGGTGTCTGTAGTGTACGTTGTGTTTGTAAACAGTATAGGTGATCGAGGATGGGTATTTGGGTCTGTCGGAATGTAAACAGCGGCGGTCACCGGTGGGGGACGGCTGACGTTCACCCCGTGCGCCTGCAACCCGATACTCTTGTTGTGAAGCCGAGATGGGAAAAGCGATTTAATTCGGCCCGCGTTCGTAATTTGCCGACAGACGGTTGAGATATACGATATTTTCTTATTGGTCGACGACTGTTCGGCCCCGCGAGAGAGCGAGAGAAAGAGAGCGAGCGAGAGAGAGAGAGAGAGAGAGAGAGAGAGTGCGAGTGAGAGAGAGGGAGAGAAAGGTTCTTGTTATTAAATCGCGAGATACAAAGGAGGGAGCCGTTTTTAATTTATTCGAAGCTGCGGAAGAGAAAAAGAATAAGAAAAAGCTACGAGAGAGCCTGAACGGAGGGAGCTAATCAGCTGAAGATTATTATAAATAAAGTTAAATGATTATACTTTGTTATGGTAGTTTGTATGTTATTTTTGTTTTTTTTTTTGTCGAGGGGGAGGATGTGACATGTATTGTCTCCAGCGAGAAAGGACATGCGAGGAGCCCTGAGAATTTTAAATTGCCATTTTACTGACCGGTATTAAAAAAATAACGGAGTTCCCTTGTTTTTTTTCTTTTTTAGAAGAATTTATTGTGAAAGAGAGCGAGATAGAATTCTCTTTGCTCGACCGGTTCGTTTTTTAAATTCTGAAATCACCTCTGCTCTCGTCCAGGTCTTGAAACGTTCTCTAGGGGATTCGATAAACTCCCTAGATATTTCGTGAAGGATGCACCGAAAGTCGGAGCGGTCTTCATCGTGATCGTTCGTTCACCGAGATCAGGTAAATCAATCGACTAACCGACTAATAACAATAACGATAGTGTATAACAATCGACTAATAAAATTTTCGGGGCTGCCACCGCTAACAACAAAGAGGAGAAATTAGTTAAGGTCGACGAGATTGAATGCGTTCATTTAGAAATCGTCGCTGCCAGGCGCGCGAATAAGCGAAACGTGGGTGGGCTAAAGGGCGTGGCGAAACGTTTCGTCAGAATCACTATAGTGTCGTATAGTTGCCCTATATTTAATTCGCAACTTGCAAAGATGGCTAGAAACCCGTTGGTTGTCAATGTAGGACCTGCCCTCGTCGGATGTGCACCCGGTCGACTTACTACTATACTACTACTATTAACTACTATTAACAACTATTATTACTATTACTGCTACTGTTACTGCTGCTATTACTACTAATACTTAACTCTCACGTTTGTACTTGCAACACACGGGTTACGCACGCAAACACACATACATAACACGAGATGAAAATGTAGACGACTATACACTATACACGGTCATTGGTCGTTGGCGAAAGTATAGTTGCTTAGTTGTGGTATATATAGTATATACTGTTTACGATTCAATATTTGTATTGAAACATTCGATCGTGGTAAAGAGTGATAATTGTGATCGACATTTGCCCATAACACTGGACAACTATAAAAGTATAGTTGCCCATTCGGTACGCATGGTCAGCTTGAATATTTTTTATTAAGAAATTCAATCGCTGGAGTTCAACTATAAACTATAAAATACGATTTTATAGTCTCCGGCTCATGGTACAAAATTTTGCTTGAACATTCCTCGTCGGAAGGATTCAAGTGAAATACAGAAGAAGAAAACACTGCTTCAAGTTTTACTGGGGATTATAATTAACTATAAGGCTATCGTAGCAATGGTTAATATTATTGTTTAATTAAATACAGTTACGAAGAGTAACACGTATAGTTAGAAACTATACTGTATTTTAAGAGACGGAGAACCGGAAGATCGGCTCACGACTATACAACTATACTAAGCGGCTATACTCCGTTCGATCAACGACAGCACGAAGCGTGCGCTAGTTCGAAGAACACGCGAAGCAAAAGCAAATAAGCGCGGCTAGCATCTTTTCTTAGAGTCTACATACTTACGATACTACTATACATACTAATTGTAAAATATTCGAAATTTATGGTTAAACGAATAATTCCGTATGCGAGAAAAGCGGGAGAACGAAAAAAAAAAAACAATCGAGGAGGACGAAAAAAAAAACGGGCGTTTTCGGATTTTCGGATCTTTTTTTCCCCAGAGGTGTGTGCGATTTCGGACTTTTTTGAAAAAAGAGAAAACGTACGGTAATCCAGGACCCCGCGGGGTTGGCCATATTGGAATGGAAGAACTATAACGAATTGGTGCTCTCGGAATGTATTAGACTGAATTATTGTTGTACGTTTTAGGCGAAAACGAGAAAAGAAAAAGCAAAAAAAAAAAACGAAAACTGAAAACACATTCAAACGAGAGGAGATATCGAGATGTCCTCATTCGATCGACAATTGGTGAACGTATTATTTCTATTTGAAGCGTTTTATATAATATACAAATGTATTGTATATCCGCTAGGTTGCACACTTACACTCACACGTATACACGTACACGGTAATTTCGCGTACAGTGATGGGAATCGGTTTTGGAAATGATTTCCAGGCTCGTTGTTTTCAGATTTCGTCAAAATTCGATGTACCTATAGCGTGGACGCGTTCTGTCGGTCGCTCAAGGTCACCCCCCGCTCCGAATTAAGACTTAACTTAACTAAATCTCTCATTCTGCATGAAAGTTTTTATCGAAAAGGAACTACCTTCGATTAATGGGTAAATTAATTTTTGGTAATGGACGAGGAAAGAAATTTTACAAAATCAAAAAAATGGCCATGGTGATATTCTAAGACCTTGAGTCGCCAACAGACGTAGCTACGCCTATGGTGAGACGTAGGGAGAATCTAGGGGAATTTCTGGCGCTCCGATTTACGTTTCTAAGAGACGGCCGCCATTAAATTACTAAGCTAAATTTAAAAATTGAAATTCGCAGAGTGCTGCTTGTGATTCTAGTTAGAGAGTAGGTTCGTTGAATTGCCACGATTAGATTTCGAAATTGAAAGTTCTATTCGTTGAAAGTGAAAAATCCCTTTTTTGGTGCTCAAAGGTACGCGTCTCGGATTTATAGTTGGTAGGCTCGAAGTTTATTTACAAAATTACTAGGTTAATGAAATTTTTCTGAGAGAAAAGGATTAGCGAAATTTGTTCTAAATTTGCAAAATTTTGTTCGTTGGAGGGGGAGAATGTATTATGATTCCCAGCACTATGCTCACAGGCGTCTATATGTATACACGAGAACAGGTACGCCCGTGCGCGCACGCTGACGCGCCAATTTCGAAATTGGCAACAAATACTTTGTATGTACAAACAAATTTAGTGGTTGCGTTCGAACAAAACTGAGAGTGAGCATGTTGTGTGTTTGTGTACGTGTGCATGCGTGTGGGCTTGCGAGAAAGAGAATAAGGGAGTGAGAGAGAGAGAGAGAGTGATAGCGATAGTGAGAAAGAGCGAAAGAGAGAGAGAAAGACTCGGCGTGCACTCCGCCCAAAATGCGGGAGAGAGAGAAGAATGCGAAAAAAAACAGCTTGATCGCGCAGGTGCAGGGAGCTTTTTTTTGCGAGGTTAGCAATGCGGCGGTGCGGTTCGTCTTAATTCGCCCGTGTGCGTTTAATAGAAGTTAACATGACGTAGATATTCATTAGGAACGCGCGAATAGTGTCGCAGTCGATCAGAATTCCAAAAAAAATCATCAGATTGGCGATGAAAGAATCTCTCTAGACTAGGAACACGAAAAGTCCCTAACACTCTGTCTCCGTGAAGACAGATAACAGCACGTGGAATCGGGGAACAGAGAAGTTCCCCTTCTCTCATTCCCTGAAATTCAAAATCGTCGACGCTTTAAATTAAGAAAAAAAATGCACGAGTATCGACATCTGCAATGTTCAAGCTTTAAATCGAGCGTCTAGTCACTTACCTGTCGATTCTGCGATTCCACTGATTGAATGTCCCTAGAATCCCCTATGGATCGACTGCGACGTTAGGGAAACCCCCTCGAGCAAAAGCTACAGCGTGTTTCTAACGAGGTGCGAATTGTCATAGTGGAAAATGTTACGAGAACGCTGGTCCCTGTACATAAACAATTTGAAAGTCTGTAATTCGTAATTGAATTATCTGTTGATCCGTGTTTCGGTAACATTTTTACAATTGGTACCTCGCGCCTGGAATGATCTGTAGACGTTGGGAAAGCGAGGATTTTAAATTATATTGCAAACGCAATTTTATTCGGGAACCCTGGGAAATTATAACGGCTCTGGGGACTCGGCAAAAGAGAAGTGGAGGATTCCCCTATATTCGAGCAGCTTGTATAACCAAAAAATTTTCAAACAGAGAATGAAGATTCAAACAGATACGAAAGGAATTTTTCCGATCCTAGGGGGTTCCTAGAAAGTTCCCTAGTACATTTCCAGTCACAAATAAGGGGGAATCCGTCTGTATTTGAACATCCAGCATGGTCGGTGAATTCGAGAAAAAATTAAGATCCTGGGGAATTTACGCGTCTCATCTAGAGAGTTTTTGGCGACGAACGAGCGGGGATTCACCCGGCATTCGCGCGTACCTAGTCAAACCACGTGTTCCCCGCGTCGGGCATGCGAGGAGGCATATTATACATCAAGAAATATTGTATTCTAACGACTACTAATTAAATACTGTACAATAATTTTAATTGCCGACTGCGACGACGATTTGAATCGTCGTGTGCACGCGACAGTGTTCGTCGCGACGGCGAGAACGAGAACGACAAAGACGAGAAAGTGGGAAGGACACGGTGTGCAAGGGTGGGAGAGATTGCGAACCAGAGACGAGACGAGTCCTGATTGTACAGTCGAGTAAACCGGAAGCTAGTGGAACCGGAGCAGAGAATATGTATTTGTCTTTTAAACGAAAAAAAATCGATGTGTATTTTTTGCGAAGAGAGTGAGAGAGAGAGAGAGAAAGAGAGAGATACCGGCGAGGCGACAAATATATAGACGAGGGATAGGGGAAAAGGACGTTTTCGCGGTGAATTCGTCGACTTTTCGCTTTTGCGTTCGACAGTGTCGACGATACGATGAATTTTAAGAAATTTTTAAAACGATCATTTCGTCTTTTCCGAGACACACGGTATTATATATCTCTCTTGAGTCTCGTTCGGACGGTCCCGAACCGTTTCGACGGTATTCTGTCTTGTGCAATCTTTGCGTTTTCGAATTTGATATTTTCTTTTTTTATTTTGATTCGAGACTCGGAATGCTTACGCGAAAGGAAACAACAAACTCTATTTGGGGGCGGCGAGGAAGGGGAAGCGTTGAGAGTATTTATTTTCCTGAAAATCTGAGAGACGTTCAAAGTTTATTCTGCTAACACGATCGTACGGAGGAGAGAATTTATTTTTCTTACACGGTGTACCAAGCCTTTCGATTAAGCAAGAGAGAGGGGCTTATTGGGGGGGGGGGGGGCGGTTGCGAAAGGTGGGGAGGGCGACAAAAATTTCAGTAAATTGCTACAGTACCAGCACGAGAAAGCGAGAGTAAGAATCGAGCTGACACAGAATGAAATTATTATAGCGATCGGATAGCTTGTGACCTTCGAGACTCGCTAACTTCCTCCGCCATTTTCGGCTCGTTGCCGTCTTAGATTCGCCACCATCTTCTGTTCACCTTTGTTCTTCGGTACAGTCTCGAATGAAACGGTTTTATCAATCTATGGAATGATGCTATTGCTTGATTTGATAGTAAATTTATATTTTTTACGTTTGGTATTGTTCGTTTTTGTTTTCTGCAAGTATGCAACATTGTGATAGGAATTCTACAGATAAGGAAACAAGGAATTCGTTGTTAAAGATGGATAGATGTGATATGATAATTGTTGTAATGTGAACTATTAAAAAATTATTCCAAGAAAATCGCTGTGTAAAATACATTTTGTTTAACGGTAGGAGTACGATTGAAGAACAAATTTATTTTACACTCAACAATTTTAACAATGGTATTTTAGAATCGTTTATAGAGCTTTGGAAAATGGATTTTTAGAAAAGCGTTTAACAATGTTGGAAGTTTGGTTAAAAATTTTAATAAAACTGGGCGTTCTATTTCATTCCCATTATATTTTATTTGCTCTTTTATGCTTTTATTTTTTAGTGAAACAATTAGGATGAGAGGTTAGGGACAGCTAAGATGGCGGCGATATCACGTGACGCGCGTGAACTACGGGAGGGAGTGGTGGCCTTGAACGTCGCAATTCTGTTAACCAATACAGTTACGTGAAACAGACAAAGAGCGGAGAATGCATGTGTTGCACGTGTGGGAGAGAGAGCGAGAGAGAGAGAGAGAAATAGACGAAGATGATACAGAAACATAGAGTTCAAACAGAGTATTTATTGTCTGTCCATTTTGTAGATGGACCCCGTCGCAATATTGCAAATAATATTACAAAAGAAAACAATAGTCCTTTCCAGGAAAATATCCTGCAACATTTGCGAGTTAGTCGAGTCTAATTTATTATAATAATTTGGGAAAATTAATTGTGGGAAGAAATGGAATATTATGTTGGAACTGCCGGGGCCAGGGAGAAATTGGAAAAATAAAGAATGGCGACGGGGTCTCTCTCTAACGTGTACGAACAGTATACATATTGTGTAAATACTATCGCAGGGACGAAGAAACGAGCCGTGGAGTATACAGAGGGTAACCGAACGACACCTTTGTAAATTAGCTTTGTACATTGTACCTCCTGTTCTATTTTCCCGTTTTTATTTACCGCGCATTGTTGCAGGATCGATCGGAAAGAGGATCCACCAACGCCATTTTGGTATACGTAACCTCGATCGAGATCTATTCGTTGCAAAAACCATAGACACGCGGGCTGAGCGACAATCTTTTAACACCACAGAACCAAAAGTTTCCGAAAACATGCGTGTTTAAATGTTCTGTAAATTCGACGAACAATTCACTTGCGCGTTTTGTCGATAAAAGGAAGATATATTTTGATGTTTCCTCTTCTGATCTTTTTGTTGATTCTCCGCTTTGCAAAATCGAGATGTTTCTCTGTCGAGGCTCTGCTGTGTATATAAATAAATATATACGTGTATTCATACATATATAAACATATATATTTTTCTGGGATAAAAAAGAATATGACTACAAAGACGTATCCGACCTCGTGGACGCAATAAAAAAAAAATTCATATAATCGATCACGCAAAGGGCATCAGGGTGTAGTGTAATAGAGAGCGAGAGAACGCGAGAGAGATAGAGAGAAAGAGAGAAACATTACAAAGAGATGACTATTTTTTTTTAAATAAATCGCGATGGCGCGGAGCAGGAAATGGGAGCTTCCTTCTGTCGAAACATCCGATCGGTCAACAGATTTTATTATTTATTCATCCAGTTGCTCAGCCCTTGTGTCGTTTAAACCGAAAGGTCGATGTAGCAAAAACATTTGACAATCTTGAATAATTATCAATGCATACAAACTTCCTAAAATTATGGAGAAGATTCAGTTTGAACAATTAAATAAACTTTGGAAACAGCAACGAATATATTTAACAAGAGGATTGTGGATTGATCTTTGCTACCCTGTTTAAAGGGTAGGAGAAATTGTATTTTTCTTTTCAGGCGTTTCTGGATCTTCTTTCTGGCGAATCGGTCCGTGAGAAATGATCGAGGATCAACTCGCTGTATGTACATAGACCGGATGACCACTGGTAGCCATATTGTTATTCACGATTACTAGAAAAAACATTCTCCGATTGACTGGCGTCCTTTCTCTTCTTTCCTTTCTCTCACGAGAGGGAGAGGGAGATAGAGGGAGAGCATCTTGCGCGTTCGGAGCAGAAAATATTTCCCTCGGAGCGTTCGTTTTTTGCAAGCTGTTCCGTTGATTATTATTGTATATTGCGCTCGTGATTGTTAACTGTTTCAACGATTAATATTCCGCAACCTGAAGAGCGACGGCCGCCATTATTAATCGTTAACGTCGAAGCTCCCTTTGTGTTATCGCGATATTCAGATATCGTCGCTGAGCGAGAGCGAGAGAGAGAGAGAGAGAGAGACGGAGGGAGGTTCTTTTCGTTTAAAAAAAAAGAGATCATTTCCCCGGCAGCGTGTACAGAGTCACCGTTTTTTATTATTCATTTCTCGGTTCTTGTAAAATGTATAGAAGTCGGGAACGTAGACGTTTCGCCGAATTAACGAGCGATGCTGAAAGAAAGGAAGAAAGGAAGAGCCCTTTGTCTGTTGTATATTACTTTTATTTCCACCTTTTTTACAGGTGAAACAAAAGCGAGATCGGTATCGACCGTGCTATGTATGGATGATATGTTCCAATACTAGAAATAAATCTTTCAACAAATATATCGTATCTTTCTCCAGACACAATTCCTCAATTATTCAAGACGAATCGACATTGAACAACAAAGATTTCTCTCGATTTTATTTATTAATTGGAAAATATAAGTATCGGCGAATAATTCTTGTTGATTTCTTCATTAGATGCCACGGAAACAGCGGTACGTCTGCCCCGATAAATTTCAAAATAGCGCCATAAATATTTGCGCCACGTAGTGGCGAAACGCTCAAGCTTGTAGACGATTTGATCGATAAAGAAGTTTGAGCAGTTACCACGGATGGCGCCACCAGGTTGGAGCAGTTGCGGATGTCGATAATATAGATTGCTATATTGTCAAAGTGTTGATAATGTCACAGACGAGGATACCTCACCATTACCAGACGAGAAGTATCTCGTCGGTGCATCGCATAATGTGAATCTCCAGCTAGTCAACATTCTTGATATACATATTTAGAATATAAGTTATGTACATGTAATACAAACACTTAATGTATGAACTTACAATGAATACATAAAGACTTCAATTAAAAAATCACATCTGCGTACATATTTATTGAACCACCAATTTCTCCCGAACGTCTGACTTGACGTTGAGTTGTGCTACTGAATTTAGAATACATGTTCTAATACAAAACTCAATTTTCCTTCGACATCATGTTCTCCTAATACAAAACTCAATTTTCGAGATTTTCGAAAATTTTCGCCAATTTTCGGCCGTCTGACTTGTTGAGTTGCACTACTGAATTTCGAATACCTCCTGCGACATCATGTTCTCCTATTAGAAATCAAAAATTTTCGAAAACCTCGAAAATTGAGTTTTGTATGATATTAGGAGAACATAGTAGTGCAACTCAACAAGTCAGACGACCGAAAATTGGCGAAAATTTTCGAAAATCTCGAAAATTGAGTTTTGTATTAGGAGAACGTGACGTCGAAGAAGGTATTCGAAATTCAGTAGTACAACTCAACCACAAGTCAGGCTGCCCAAAATTGGCGAAAATTTTCGAAAATCTCAAAAATTTAGAAAGTATTAGGAGAACATGATATCTCTAAAGAGGCGGCATGAATTTCAGTAGTACAACACAACGACAAGTCAGACGGCCGTAAATTGTGGAAAATATTTAAATATCTCGATAATTTTCGGATTCTACTAGGATCTAATATACGACTTAATTCCACCATCGAATATTCATATACACGGTGGTGAAAAAAAAACAATAATTGTTGTAACAAATATTCTTTATTTTTCACTTAAAAATATACAATATTAAACGTGTATCGTGTTGAGATAAGAAGAAACATTGAGACTACGGGAGCGGTGAGATTCTTCCCTGCTAGATGGTGTCACAATTATATTTGTGAAAGCATTGCTCTGTCGGTAAAATCGTCTACCGTCTATTCATGTCGCTGTCTTCATTGCATCTCTTGAGATTTCATTAGAAGAAAAGCCATAATTTTCATTTGAATAATAATTACAATATATTTATGAATCTAACTTTTCAAAAACATAATGTACAAACCACGCGTGTATGATGTCTAATTGTATCGATTAATTTTAGAAATCAACAATTCGTACAAATTGTGTGTGTGGACTTGTCATAACAAGTCATAACCAATCATAATTAAAAAATCTAAAGCAAACTGGAGAATCAGTCTCTAAATTCGAAAGCAACATCTACATCGGACGAGAGCATTTTATTCTAAATATCCAGTGCAAAGCGATGTGAGGCAAACATGATTTTGCAACAGTTGCATTGAACAGTATTATGTAAACAATTACTTACATAAATGCAGTTGAGCACACGGACAAAGGAGAATGATTAGTAATAGCCGAGCTAACGAGCAGTCGTCAATCGTTATCAATCGCTTCTGTCCAAGGGCTCCGACTGCTCGAAGGATCGTAACTCTTCCGATCAACGTTAACAGTGTTAACATGCGCGTTATCACAATTTCTTCAATGTTGCCGACAGCCATTCAGGCGATTAGAAGCGCAACGAATCGTTTCCTAGAACCATCGTCCTGTATCATATTCTCAGCTTGCGTAACGTGTACGTGTGAGAGTGAGTCATTCGCAAATAAAATGAGAGTATATGTTCCAGGCGGTTCGATGATATCACGTATGCGGAGCTTGCCCGCTTTGCATAATCAGCGAGCGATTGAAAACATTCGACTTTTTTCATAGACCTCCAATCGTTCTCGATCTGTTACACAGCCGCTTCTTAATGTTCGGTACCGTTTCTATCGGCTTTGGCAGCTTAAAAAGCTCGTTAAAAATCAATACTCTATTAGTTAACGCTGAACCTACCAAGCTTGACACGTAGCCGGTACATGTCGCCTTGTAAAAATAACAAGATTCAATTTATTTGGACATTGTGCGGTTCATATTGTAATATATGCGATATTAAGTATATTTATCTAATCACTACACTGCGGATCTCTACGCACACACATATTTATGGCTTCTGAAAATCTTCAGAAAAGGGTGGAACATTAAAACCGACAGATTTTTATTTATTTCAGATCTGCAAAGGCTACTCTATCACTGGAAATAAAATTCGTAAACATCCGCAGTCTACGAATCATTTATCACGAAAGACTTTTTATAAGTTCAATAATTGTGAAATAAAGATTCATCGAAGATCGAATGAACTAGGAAATATTGTTTCAGAGTGTTTTCATCTCATCGAAGTTTGTTTACGTCCAACACAATAAAACAAGAAGTGAATCGCTCATTTTGCGTCGACAGAGCTATTCTGGTGAGGACGAGAAGAACGTTTTCCATGTTTCTTGACCGCACGATTACGATTTACATGCGAATGGTTCCTCGAATGTTAAAGAGGAATTACAAGGAATTGGCTGTTTCCTGTAAAAAGAAAGAGAGAGAGAGAGATTTGTTCTTATGGTGCATTCTGGCCACGTGTTCTGCATAACAGCCGCAGGTGGGCAAATGTGGAAATCTGGAAACGTCTCGTGCAAACTCTTGAAGGCTGTTTTCGCACGTGAATTAGCAAGTACGTGTGCGGACTCGTGACAAGGTAATTGAAAGCGATTGTGGGATATGTTTCGAGATGAGATCATGTCTGCCTATATATAGGTCATATTCAACGAGCATGAAGGAAGTCGAATTGCCGTGGAGAGCATGTTCAAAACACACCTTCGGATACATTGATTCTATTAAATCGTTTTACTTGGAATTGCTACAGGAATAACATTCCAGTTATCTGTTGGCTATAATAAATCACTGCTAGAGGGCAGGACTGAATTTCGAAAAAAAACTCATTAGCCTAATCTCACTATATTTGTCAAGATCCTCAGGAGGTAGCTTGCTAATAATTTTTTATTAGCAAACTTTCAATTGGATGTAGTTGGAACCATCTTTTTGGTAAATTAATAAACGTTCTTGTCTCTCTCTAGTGTCTATTCTATATAAATGCGGTGTTTGTCAGTACACGAGCATCATGAATCACTATAACGTGATATGGCAGAGTATGTATAGGAAAATTGTCAATAATGCAGAGGAAGAAGATGGCGGTAAAAATTGCTGGAAAATTGTCTTGACGCCTGGAGATTATTTTTCCTGTTCAGTTTTCCTTATCTTACTTTACTTGTATGTATAAAAACATTATTCGTAGTAAAACATTAATGAAAAGTTAATGAATTATTATGTTCTGCGCTCTCACATATTAGGCATTAAAATTGATCAGACTCGTGTAATTATGTAAAATAGTAAAATTGTGTGGTAGTGAAATTATATAAAATTGTTTTTTTCGCGTAGATATTCGAGGAGAAGATTTATCGGTGATTTCAGAAAGTTCGCATGTGGACGTTCTGCTGAATAATTACACAAGATGGAAGAGGTCTCAGCAGAACAGTGGATGTTGTGACGAAGTTCTACGTAACCGCGATAACCCGAGTGAAAGGTTGCGTCCTGGCTTCGACAAATTAACGCAGACTTATTGGCATTCCGATAGTTCAGTGGAATATAACGTTAGATAGCACATATTCAATGTAAACAAGATCGGATAGAAACTGCGTTCTCGGATTCTTCGCCTTCCAATATCTATATTTACAATGCCACCAATCGGAACGATGATAAACGAAAACCTGTGCAAACATTGGTCCCACGTATTGCCCTCCGCTGTATTTACAGCTGTCTCACTAAACTTCTGTATAGGCCGACTTTTTAAAATGTTCTATTTCTGAACAGACCAATATAATTAAACGCCATGATCGACGAGCCGAAGTTGGCCTAACGGTGGCAGGTAGATCCTCATCGAGTCGATAAGAGATCCAAGGTTCCAAACAACGCCTTGATCGTCGATCATACAGCGCCGAGTGATTTTTCAATCGGACGTTCCGAGAAACTTTTCGGACCCCTGGCCTTCGGTTCTCGGACCTCGGCATCAACAGGATCCAACGCTTGCATCGAGATAAACTGTCTTGGAAAGATCGTGGCGATGACGTAAGATCCACATGCCTCCCACCACCTCGCCAGAGATCAGGCCAAGGTATCAAAGTCTCTGCCGAAGAAATTGTTCCAGACAGTCTGCTTCTTCCTTTCTGAAAGGTAAGACCTCGCTGCTTCTACGTTCTAACACGCTCGTTTCATCGCTGTAGTACACCAGTGCCGGTGACAGTATACAATTAACAGACGTTTAACATTACTTGTATAATCAAGTAAGACATAAGCTCGGGACTCCCTCTGAAACTAATTATTTAATTACACAAATACCTCTAAATTAAATCGTCGATCATACGTTACGTAGAAAGTAAAAGTAGCCACACAGTCTTTCTCAATATTTTCCAAATTTCATTAGTCTTCCTAGAATAAATATAACACTGATTTCTTTTGTATCAACTTTCTTTAATAAATCGATATAGAAGTGTAGCGAACATTGAACTACAATACTGTGCTTTCTTCCAGGACCAGCCTGTAACGATGAAGGTGTTAATTCTTGCCGCGATCGCGGCGTTCTGTATTCAATCGGTGCTCAGCGTCGATACTCATGAACACAACAAGGTGGTGTGCTTCTGGAACAGCACCGCGTTCGAAAGACAAGGTAAATATTCTCGAACCTCAGTGTTGTTGTATGTATTAGGTTGGTGCATATGAAATGTCCGATTTTGTACATTGTAACGCAAAACACCCGCAACTATTTCTTATTATTATAGTGGAAACTGAATTTCTTGATCACTCACAGGCGTTGATTAATAGACTGGAGCCACGTAAACAGTTTATTCTTACTTCAATAATTCTACCAAGAGCTGAGAAAAATATAATAAATCGGACATTTCATATGCAACAACCTGATGCCTCGAAAAACATTTTTACATAGTTCTCTGAATTATTTCAGGTCCAGGAAAGTTCCAGCTGGAGGACGTTCGCCCAGCGCTCTCCCTCTGCACCCACCTGATCTACGGATTCGCAGGGATCACATCTGACAAGTTCGAAGTTGTTTCCTTGAACCCGAACCTTGACACCGGTGCTGGGTACGCCTACTACAGGCTTGTTCCCCAGCTGAAGAAAGCCTTCCCAGACCTGAAGGTTTACCTCAGCATTGGTGGCAACGCCGACCCGCTGGAGGAGACTCACGAGTACCTCGTCGCTGTAAGTGCTTCTAGTCAAACGTTCTTCATACGTATATCATGACCAGACTGCGGATTTTTGTGCAAAATAATTCTTCTAATTTTTTAAATGTCTCAACCCTTTGCACTCGAAGCAATTTGAATTCCAAAATCAAGATATTTGTTTAAACCCAGATCATTTTTATTCCGCCGATTCGCAGACAGAGACATCCGAGGCGAGGTCCAAGTTTATCAACTCCGTGATCAGACTGCTGAACGACTACGACTTCGATGGCATTGATCTGGCCTGGCAGTTCCCGCCGATCAAGGTAAAGAAGCAACGCAGCACCCTTGGTTCCTTCTGGCACGGAGTTAAGAAGACGTTCGGATACGGAAAGTTCAAGGACGAGAAGGAACAGGAGCACCGTGATGGTTTCACAATCCTGGTCCGTGACCTGAAGGCTCAGCTCAGACCAAAGTTCAAGGCTCTGACCGTCTCCGTCTTGCCGCATGTCAACAGCAGTGGTTAGTATCAATCCCGTAACTGCGAACACTTCGCGCGGCGTCACAGTTATAGAAGAGGCGTCGCGTTCTTTTTAAAATTCCTTATTCTTGGCTTTCCGTCGATGCAATTCTTACCATCGCATGTTCGTCTCGCTTTCCTGATCGAAATTACCTTCGAGGCTTCTGTCATTCCTGTGAAATTCGGATCGTGCACGGGTGCTGCTTCGATCAGCACTTTAAACGCTGCGAATCAGTGTGCGCGCGTGCAAACTGGCCTGCAATCAATGTCACGTTCCCCAAACACGGAACCGGACCCCGGGATCACCGGGACGCGTGGAAAATGAATTGTAAACAATCCGTGCGGCGGATGGGTTTCTTTGCGTTTATTTAAACACAAGTGCACACACAGCTGACAGGAACTAGGGGATCGAGGGAAAAATTAAATTGCAATTGGGTCGACCGTGTTTGTGATTGATTTTTTTTCAGTTTACTACGACGCCAGACTGTTGGCGCCGAATATTGACGCCGTCCACCTGTTCACTTTCGACCAGAAGACACCCGAACGCAACCCCCAGGAAGGTGATTACCCTGCGCCCATCTATGAGAGCTACGGACGCGTTGCTCAGGACAATGTTGACGCCACAGCTAGGTGAGAACAATTCGTCTGTAACGCTTTATAATTTCCTGTATAAGCGAAAAACCGAAAAATGGGACCTACGTGTCCTCCTGCACCCCGCTCACCTTCTAGGAGTGGGGACTTTTATATACAATTACAGAAACTCCTGCGTTTCGAAAAAAAAAATACGCCACCACAGCTGAAAGATTGATTAAGTTACAACTTGATACTTCCGAACTTCGTACACTTCGAAGTTCCCGTCGTTTCTTCGAATCTTCGAAGAGTCGAAGCTTCGGCCAAGTAACAGGCCCAGTTACAAGCCAAAAATATCCGTAAAGTATTAATTCTACTTCAAGGTACTGGCTCGACAACGGCACGCCAGGCTCGAAGATCGTCGTGGGAATCCCCACGTTCGCCAGAACGTGGAAGCTGACGTCCGACAGCCAGGTATCAGGCGTGCCACCCATCGTTGCCGACGGACCGGGAGCTGAAGGGCCGCACACAGGCATCCCAGGCGTTCTCTCTTACGCTGAAGTGTGCACCAGGTTGACCGAGAGTGCCGTGGGTCGTCTAAGATACGTGAACGACCCGTCTAAGAAGTATGGCAGCTACGCCTTCCAGGCTTACGACGCGGACAGCGGCGCGGACGGCATCTGGGTCGGCTACGAGAACCCTGACACAGCTGGAAACAAAGCTGCCTACGCCAAGGCCAAGGGCCTCGGCGGCATTGCTGTTTACGACCTGTCGTTGGACGACTTCAGGGGCATCTGCACTGGCGACAAGTACCCCATCATCAGGGGTGCTAAGTACAAGCTGTAAACGATCAGCAGACAGCGGACTTTATGACAGGATTTACGACAACGAGTAGATGTGTAGTTTCAAACAGTAAAAGCATTCGAAGAGTTTAATGCCGCCGTTGTATTACTTTCAACCAGTCGAACGCGTTAAGAAAGAAAAATATTGATTTTGCATAAAGATCCGCTGTCCAATTACCAGAGACTGAGGATGAATGCCGAGAAGAGTCGAACGGGAATTACCTGCACGTTTTACTTGCTCCTGGACAGCCCTGTTCAGGGTCCAACTGTGTTTATGTCTCCTACCTTTTTGTATTCACAGGAAGAGTAAATGAAAATGTTCGACGGTGTACGCGTGAATAAAAGTCCTACTTTTTCAAATTCTGTTCTACTTTTGTTCATTCGGGAGGGACTTCCGGGGGTCTGGTCGAGTAAAGGGAGCCCAGCCGTATGTATAGATAATATATTTCGTGCAGTCTATGAATTTGGTTAAACACATTTGCTCGGGTGTGTACGAAAGGTCTCCTTGTAAATCGACTAAACTTGGTAAATATATCAAACGTTAGGAGTTATGGCACACGAGACATAGCTAATCCGCAGCCACTCTTATTACATAGAAATGAAACGCTTCCGAAATCTGTTTGTGTACAATCAGTTCTGTCTGCCACGCTTGCCTCCCCATTCGAAGTATCCCATCGACGAAGGTGCTTCAATCGAACTCACAACGGTTTGTCAACAACAACAACAACAACTCACCAAACACTCGTGCGCATTGGTTCGGCGAACTGTAGCATCCGTTCGTTATTTTCTTTTTGTTTGCTTCTCTGTCACTTCTTTCGAGACTGCTGCATTATGCGCGAGAGTAACAATCGCTATGAACGACTAATAACGGGATAGACATAACCGAAAGTACGATCCAACAATCTCTTTGTACCAAAAGAAAAGTATAACGTACCCTGGTACTTCCACACGTTTTCTTGTACAGTCGTAGGGTAGCGTACGGTATCGGTAAAACAGCAGGCCACGAAAGAGACGCAACGACAAACACGAACACATCCCCGCTGCGTAATCATAATACTTAGAAAATACTGGGCATGGTAGTTGGAATAGCTTACACACTATGGTACAGTTAATAATTCGATATACAGTTTAACGGGGAGGGTAGGGCACTCATTACATTACGGTATTTAATATAATGAAATATAATATGTGTAGCGTTACAACGTACATAATAACACAATCGTTATCCCTGATACTTAATCCTAATGCTACGCTGACACTCGGTCCTCGGCCAAATTGTTCGTGCAAACTCGTTCACAAGTCTGGGGAGTCGAGAACTACGAGCTATCGACAGGAAAAATTAGATTTCCCGCGCGGTATTTTACAGAGACGGACATGAACTTCTCGTATCGACATGGACGAACCCAATCATTGCAGGTAAAAAGAGCGGTTCGCGAATCAGGAGAAATACGTAGAAAAAGTGAGTCGAGCACCAGCACCTCGTTGGCTCGAAGAGTAGCGCTCTCGTTACGAGTAGGATCTCCTGAAAATGTTCGAGTCATAATAAAAAATAATTTCCCACGTTTCGAGTATCCAGACGATACTCAGGCTTCCCCAGATTTCCTGACGATTAGGGTGATAAACTCCTCCGATTTCCTGAAATACGTGGTCGGGCAATCCCGAGCTCCGGATGTATCCAGCATTCTAAGAAATCCCAGCGATTCGTCGGATTTCTTGGAATCCTAGGCTATCCAGAGGATTCAGGAAAATCGAAAAATCGTAAATATTCAGAAATCCAGCGGGGGACCCGAGTAACTTGAGGAAACGAGCGATTATGTACAAGGGACGTGTATCGTATCGAAAGGAAATAGGTGGTACAGTGGAAGAAAAGAACGAGTGTTGACAGGGTAAAGTTGAATGCCCGCATTTCCCACACCGGTTCCACGTACTGGAAGTGGAACACTTCCGAAGAAATAGGCTCGTTGAAATTGCGTTGTGTATCCTGAGTTTCGCGAACGAGTTCGGCTGGAGATGGGGATCTATCTCGAGGACAATCGAAGGATTCTAAACAGGAACAGGAACACGACACACTCGACGAGATTACGGTTATTGAAAGCATTTTATCAGGCGCGTCTGACGGGAGAGAGCTCGTCGTTCTGCGAGCGTACCCCGGAGCCGGATAGTGAAAAAATAAGTACGGAGTTATATATATATATATGTATATATGTATCTCTGCTTGTGACTTTCATTCTATGAGTGAGAATATATTGTGTGGGGGAACGCTCCCTCGAGAAACCTATACTCGTCTTTACAGTGGGCCCTTTTAGGAAGAAACGTGTCTGGTTGCTGTTTTCTCTTTGTCGATTTTGATCCACAACGATCCAACGAAAGGATTTGCTATCCCAGAAAAATATCCTCTAGCCGCTCTAGCGTGCGATCAATTTTCTGGGAGGTGGAGGGACACTGGAATGAAAACCTTCAACGTCGACTATATATACCTCTGAGGTTCAACGATGCAGGTCAGCAGATTAGGCTCTTGAGGACACACGCATATTACTCTGCGGAAAGGGTGGGAACCAGGGTAAGGTTCCCCTGCCAGTTTTCCAGACAGCCGTCTCTATGTTTTCGCCGTTCGAGTATCGGCAAACATGTCCTCGAGAACGGTCTGCACTCGTAAATGCACATCAAGTAAATGCAAATCGCGCGATTGGTCAACTTTGAGATAAAATATGGCATCATTAAATATAAATAGTGGCGGCTGACGATCGAATCGCTGCGAGCGGGACAGATCAGTAAAAATCATTTCGGTGCGACGGTTTTGGGTGAGTGTCGATGAAACGGCGTATGTAATCAGAGGATCTTGTCGATGCTCGTGGCGATTGAATTTTCAGTCGTCGATAACATTTTCTCAGTATAATAATTTCCTCTGAAACGTTTTTTTTCTTTTTTTTTTATAAATCTAGTCACTTCACAACTTCGTTTAATTTTGTACAACGAAACTTTCTCTCCGATAGAAATTTCTCGTTTAGCTTCTCCGAACAGGCAACGCAGACGAAGATGTTTCCGGTTGAAAAATTAAATGCGAATTCGTGCGGGTCTCGATAGTTGAAAGTTCACCATTCGGGGACGGAATTAGTTGTAAAAATGTAAGCGTGTAAACGTTAGAATCCTTGGTTGCATTTCCTTTAATTCGGTTCGGCAATTATAATGTGTTCAACCGAGAACGAAAACGAAACGATGCTTCTCGAAGTGTATTTTGTAAATCGGTATTCTTCCCCAATATTTTTACAAAAAGAAACCAGATGAAATGAAGATGAATTCACTGTAAGCAAAATCGAAAGAATATTAGCAGTGTTCTGAATGCTGGGAACGAAATTCGAGAACGTTCCGCTGAGGCGAGGGATGAAATTTGGAAGATTCCGAGTGAAACAGGGCCTCTATTGGTGCTAAACGTCTCGCACTGCGTGCAAGGGATCGAATTCCTTCGAAATCTTTTGTATCAAATGGTTCGTCGTTGATCGGGCTCCGATCAAGCTCGCGTTATGTTTCGATTTCTTATTTGATCCTTAAGTTCTCTTAATTATATTAGTAACGATCGTTAACCGCTTACGAGCCGTGTAACAAAAGGTCTGAAAAAGAAAGAAGGAAAACGGAACTGAAACTTACGGGTTAACAGAAAACATAGTACAACAACGATCATCGCGAAACAATATCGAACGATTCAAAAACGCACACGTATAAACGATTGGCTGCGTGCCGGCGCAAACAAGAAACTAACAACCATCGAATGAAGCCCCTGTTTCTCTGCGGGGCTTGAACATCAATTCTTTTTTCGTACATCGAGATAAATACTCCGATTATTTGCGAGTCCGTTTAACAACGCTTTCTTTCTATTTTCCTTTTCTTCTTTTTCCGCCCAGCATGTTACCATAAATACTCTCCAGCCTCTGTTTAGCTTAAAAACGATACAAACACCTATCCCTCTGTCAGCAGAGGCGAATTCCTCGGAACTCAACAAGCGACAGCACTAACGACTCGAGTCACATTGAACGAAGAACTTCCTTACTGTTTAGTGGAACACGCCTCCCACAAAATAGAACGCGTGTTCTTGTAGTCTCCTTCGACCAGGATACTGTCATTCGAGTCTACTCGATTAGGTCTCCAAACAGATGCTCGAGCGAGGGCTTTGAATTAGAGCGCTGAGCGATTCGTGCAGATTTGCTTGCACTTTCTCTGCCACAAGTGTTCGAATCATTCAAATAATCATTTCTCGAAGAGAAGATAAAAGGATTTTGCGGAAAAGAAAGCGCAGGCACATCGACATTGACCTGTGTCAGTTCAGCTGATAAACTCGTGTCCCGTTAACAAATTCCTGAACCCTTCGATACTCCATTCGATGCACTCGTCGAAGCTTTTCTTCGCGTGAAATGTTCCTAAGTATAAAAAGAGAACACAGGTTGCGCAATATTCTCTTCGAGTCTGACTCGCAGTCACCTTCTCTTGCCGAGAGCATCGGCTGGTTAAACTGACTCGGTCGTACAGCCTCGGATCATCCTGGATCACTGCGAACGCCATTCGACGATGTTGGAGAAGCATCGAGTACCATTCAACGAATGGTGCAATTTCAAATAGCAAATAGCGTTCGAACTGAGCAAGGATCGACCATCGCCAGACGCAATCGTCAGCCCTGGCTCGGCGGAGCACCGGTCTGCGACTCCCAGCGACCAGCTAGCATAGTCTTTACATGACAGAACACCGTGAAACGTTGTACCTATTATCTTGGTCCACATTGTTAACGCTGAGTACGCGCAGCAGCCTCTCGGTGTCCTTGCAAACGTGTCTGCTCTGCTGCTGCTGCTTCATCAGCCTCATCGACTTCTTCCTCCTCCTCTTCTTGGTCTGCGGCAGGGTCAGCTCGAACATCTGGACGAGCCTGAGCCTGATAGGCAAGCTGGTCTCTTCTTGTTCGTCGTCCTCGTACGTCGACTCGTTGATCTCCCTCTTCTGAAGACTCTGGAACGCGTAGTTCATCGGCATCAGCTTCTTCGGCTGAGAAAACGAGTCGTGGACGCGTACTGGACGAGCTAGAGAGGACCTTTTCTTCACGGGGGTCAACAACAGCGGTTGATTCTTCAGGGATTTGGACTGGCTCGAGATCTTAGAATTCTTCGGCAACCTGGTGTCGTTCAGGCGTGATAAGATCTTGGTGTTCTCCTTGTTCGTCGAAGAACTGTTCAGGCTAGTTGCTCGATAGTTGTTGGTCCCATTTTTCGGGACCAGGCTGTTGCTGCTAGGCTTCGCGATTTTCTGCGATTGCTTCACGTTATTGTTTGTGCTGTTCGCGTTGTTGTTGTTGATGATGATGTTGTTGCTAGTTACGACGTTGCTCGTCGCGTGATGACACTGCTCTGCACACTGCAGGCAGTCGTAGTACTTCTCGGCCACGTTTCGACGCGCTGAAGCGGAGAATCGGTCGCGTAGGTATGCACGACTCTGACGCTCGCCCGCAGGGTGGCCACCCTGCCGAGGCTGTTGTCACACCTCTTGCAGGTACTTCAAAGGGCAAAGGGTCTCCCTGTAAAGGACCTCGCCCTCCTTGCCCGTGTGATCAGCCGAACGGACGTCCGCTGCGCAACGCACCATTGCCACACCGTCCACCTCCTCGCCTACCTGGATCACTATCTGCAACGGAAATCGCAAATTATTCATCAAATTAATAGGTACCATTTTGATTTCATAATACATATAGGTCCTTTGATAACAAAAAATCGTCTGCTTGACTCATGAGCGGGAGTGTATGTCAAAAAACCGTTAGTTTAGGTGAGGAACAGCGTTACCATATTTTTATCCCTCCAGGCCCCTTACCCTTCCGCCTATCGCCCAGTTTCGCGATCGTAGCTCGTCTTTGCACTCTTCCCACTAACGCTGGCGACAGTGGCGACGCTGACGCGTACCACGTGCAACGACGAGCTACGCTGCGAAACTGGGCGAGGGATAGAAATATGGTAACGCTGGTGAGGAACCGTGCGGTCTCGGCCTAAGTTGATTTGTGAAAGCAAGAAGTACAAGATGGTGCATTTCGAGAAGTAACAGGGGCACCGAGTGCTCGCAAGAGTTAGGTCTAGCCTGAGCCCTCAAAGAATAAGAAACGTGGGACGGATTAGGGCATCGAACTGATGAGTTGGCTCTACGAGAGGATGGAGGTAAGACTGCCGAGTTGATTTCTCAAAGAACAAAGGGAATCGTAACAAAGAAAGTCCTAAATTAAGGTGAGAGGGAGAGAGACTCGAAGCAGAGTCGTTATAATGGTGCGCGCAGCAGAGGAGTTGGAATGAGACCGAGGGGATGAAAGAGTTAGAGGACTTGTTCAGAAATCTAGCTGAAACCCGTGAGGTTTGAAAGGGGAGCAGATGAAATGAAGAAAGACATAAAAAGCAAATGAAGAGCAAGATGGTTTAACAAGGTTTATAAATGCGGATATCTGTCCAGAGAGAGAGAGACAGAGAGAATGTTATACATTGTTTCTTTAGACTGTAAAAATGATTAATACCTGATCACGCAACAGTGTGATCTGATCGGTAAGCTGTAGGTTACGCGTGACCTGAAGAGTCTTCTGTCCAGACTCCACTCTCATGACGTACGCACTTGGGAAGTAACCGACTCGTCCACCCAAGCATTTGCCTTTCCACCAATCCCTTTCTGATTTGTCGATCACTGTTATTTTATAACCGGCCCTACAAAAACATTGCAACAACGCCGGCATTAGCAATGTAACAGAAGTAACGTGTACAATCAAATAACCAGAACCAAAGAGGAGTAGGAACAGGGCCAAACGGTTAGTTTTTAAGGATGTCAGCCTTCGGGAGATGTGTCGCAGTTCGGGTTCTAAGTATACAGTTCCTGTTGAATGATTACTTTAAATCCAATTCGTCCCGGTGTCGCGCGTCGAAGTTGTAGAGGGCTACGTAGAGGTTGTTGGGTGGCGGGACACGTTTCCCCGGCGGATTCGTGTGATTCTGATTGTTAGTATGCGGCGACGGGCACGGCGAAGTGCTTGCCGAGGAATAGGATTTCTCGTTCTCGTCCGGTAATTCCATGCTCGACATCCTGGTGGTCCCTCTTATGTGCTTGTGAATCCCGTGACCTTGGCCTGGACTACATGGTGCTGCAACACCGTTTTCATAAATTTATTTATTCTTAGCCAATCTATTTAACATGGATACACAAAGATGCTGCAGAATGTCTCAAAACCAAATTCACTTTTGATTGGATTCTTCCTATTTCTTCTGTTCTGCTCGACAAAAAATTCTGAAAAAATTCACGAACATTCTACCTAATGGCAAACGCGACAGTGAATTATTTCAGAATTTTTGGTTGGAAGATCGACTTTTTCGAAAATTCGCAAGCACAAAATTGCCGATTGTATGCCACGTTTATCAAATTGAAGTTGAACGCACCGAGCGTGCCAGGAATCTGCGCAGTGCATGAATGTGTAATTACAGTAAATATTCGATGGACGCAAGGGACTCGGGGGCTAAACAGAGACCGCGCGCGGCCGAAGCCAGCCGAAGCCAGCCGAAGCGCAGCAAAAACTAGCGTACCGATGAGACCGCTTCGTGGAATAAACGAAACTTGTTTGTTTTTACGTTTGGATTAGTAGTGGTTCACACGGATATACTCGAACCGGGATCAGATTACGCGCACGTTCACACTGCTCGGCGGCCGAGGCAGCTCTCGAGCTTCGTGGCCCCTGCGGCGGCGTTGCCCCGCAGTGGAGGGGATACTGTTTTTGCATTCAATGTGTAACACCTTGCGTCCATAGAATATTGACTGTATTATGAATGTTACAGGTTCCCCGGATGCTGGGCGGGCCACTTAAACGTTCCCGATCCTATGCGGTACCTCTGAAACGATTGAAGTTTAATGCACGGTTTAACTATGCAGTTTACTTACACAATCTGTTGATGCTGCCACTGTCGGAGTGTCTGGGCGGCGTGGATTCCCTCTGACCGCCGGTATAGTAATCCCTCGAACGGTGGCGAACGTGCGCGGTGCCTTCCGGGGAATCCAGGCTGAGGCTCTTCATCCTCAGGTTAAGCCTCTCTCGTCTACGTTGCGGGCTATGCGGCGCTTCATGTGCCATAATTATCGACGATAACAAGTTAGCGTTTGAGACTCGATTGTTGCTCGACGTTGACGCCATTTGCATTCTACTTTTTTTTTGTTGCAGCCCGGTTTTCTTGTTAGTCACAGCGGAAACACATTCACGTTCGTCTTAGACCAGGTCAAGCAAAAAGAGGGAGTCTTCGGCAAACCAACGGCTACTCACTGTGCGGCGTTCATCGACGAGTATCGTTACACGCGACAGTTGTTACAACAGAGCAGAAGGTACAGAAAGCTCGCTTGTTAGTATGTATGTAGTGCGCCCGGACAAAGCAAGCGAACGTTGTGCGCAAAGTCGAGAGAAACGGGGAAGGTACGCGACTCAACAGCTGAAATGAAAGACAGTACGGTAGACTGCCGTATAACGCGCGTTGGAGAAATTATTTAAAAGTACTGTGTATCCAGTGGCGCGTTACCCTATCGGCAACTTGGGCAAATGCCCGGGGCCCAAAGATAAAAGGGGGCCCCGAACACAAATCAAGATCCAAATTGTACGTTTGCCCCGGGGGCCCCTAAATTCTACTTGCCCGAGGCCCCAACTAGTTATAACGCGCTACTGTGTGTATCTGTACCTTCTATGGCGGAATATGTACTTGTACACTTTCTGCGACGTACGATACATACATATATATATATACAGTCTTTTTAAATAAATTTCTGGCCGCGCGTTACGCGAGAGTCTACTGTAAAGGAACACGACGACGTTTTTTCATTTTTCGATTCTTTGTCAGTGAAATCGGCTTCGGTGGCGTCAACGTCGAGGCTGGAACAACACGTACCACGAAACAAAGGACACCATAGACACGGTCAAACACCATGAATGCACACAGAAACGTTTCTTTTTCAGGCGACAAAATTCGACCAATGCCGGGATTCACAGAGAGATAGAGAATTTTACAAAACGTACACTGTACTCCTTCTGTATATCGTTTCTTTTTTTTTTTTTTGCTAAACAAAGAAACAAAAAATATATGTGTATGTAGATATGTACAGAGAGAAAGAGAGAGAGAGAGAGAGAGACATATGGGACACGACTCGCGCGAGTAGAAGTGACAGCAGGAGGTTGCAGAAGAATACAAGATTTTTATTTAGAATATATTTACACGGGATCTCTGTGATGCTTTCAGGTCTTTCTGTATTTTTTTTTCCTTCTCTTCGGTGGGATTTCGTTCGCTTTTTGATCTGCGGATTCGTGTTACTACAAACACCGACTGCTTTCCACGGGCTTTACCCCCCTTCGTTTCTTCTCCTTCTATCGTTCTACATTTTTCCGGTAAATTTGACGAGTCGACAATCGGTGAATCAAAGGGATACAAGCGCATTTATTTGTTCATTAACGAGGAAACAAGGCAAATCGTTTATCCGCAACTCGACGTGCCCGTCGAAAGATACTTTTTCTGTGTTGTTTCTCAAAAACACGTTCTCCCTTCTCTCGCAAACAGTCATGAATCAATCGAATACTTTCCAACAATCCGAAATTCGACAAAACTCCGGAGCAGTCTCGTTTCAAAAGAAACTATGCGGTGGGAAACTCGAGCGTCTCTGTTTGTTTAATGGAACCACAAAAATAATCCGAATGCAAATTTGGCTGTACGTGTATATCACCGTTACTGTGTGCCATTCGCGATAATTATAGTAACGTTTCAATTGTAATTTGCATTTCGCGGATTATTCGAAACTTTGATAATATATTGGGGCATCCTTACCTTTACGGCATAGTCTTTTTTGAAACAACCTGTACGTAATAAATAAAAGTCCTGCAAATAATTTCACCGCTTTAGGAACTTCGGGTAATTGTATTCTTATTTATTTTTTTTTTTTTGTTCGTTTTATAATTTGGTCATGCTGAATTCAAGAATTGCTCGAGAAATCGTTGGCAAACGTGAAAAACCGATGCGGTTATATTCTATAATTCAGCAATTCCAAATCGATTCTTTCAAACTAGTTTCCAACTAGTCGTCCCGGACAGACAAGTACAAGTGATTGGAATCAATTCCAAGCTTGTTCTCAACAACGACTAAATAAATGTAAAATAAAGTGGCAATTCCATGGTCTACCGGTTGCAGCAGCGTACGTTGATGGGAAATAGCGTGAAAAATGTTCGTACGCGAGCCCTCGCAACTCGCAATTCCAAATTCTCTTCTGCAGTATTCCTCGTTAGATATACTCGGCAGAATAAGAAATCATTCGCGGGGAAGGGTGAAGGCGATATAGCTTCAAGAGCAAAATAGTATAGCATCACAGTAGAACAACTTCGGCAACTCCGCCTCAATATTCTGTGTAAGATAAAACAGTCCACGAACAATCCTTTCTCCGTTTCGTTCGGTTCAGACATCTCAATTCCAATTCCATTCGGCAATTCCGTGTTATGCGAGGGACACTTGAGCACCTTGAAACTGATCAAAATTATTATATCGATCGACTGTGACAGTTCCTACGATCAGAAATTCGTTCGTTCGTTCGTTCGCGAACAGCGAGGAATCGCGCGAGATTTCCAGATGCAACTCCACTCTGACGGGTCATCGTTTCCGGTTGCCACCGCGAAAGGTAGGCCCCAGAAGCCTCGGCGACGAGGCCGATGGCGTCTCCTGGGTCATCAACACCAACGGTTGCCCGAACGGCCTGGTTCCGGACATCGATCCGCCGCTGCCTCTTCCTGCTCAATGGAATTGCAACGATTCCACGGTGACTCTTTGATGCGTGTAACGCTCGCATAAGCTCGAAGCCGGCTTTCTCTCTCTCGAAGCGATCGAGTTAGACGGACGGCTCTGTTATTTTGCGTGTGAAAGTATGTGTGCGTGTTAGTTGGCGCAATTCCACTTTAGTGACAGCTTGCCAGCCTTTCTGTAGGCTTCTTCCGGGCTCTTATGATTGTGCATGATCGCTCCGATGATCGTCTCGGTTCGTCCTTTTTCTTTGGTCACTCAGGTTTCGGAGTTGCTCGGAATTAATTCGAATGTTTCGGCGAATTGTTGTGTTTTCGAGACGCGGGGGTTTGGCCGGTGTTGGGTCTCAAGAATAATAAACATTTATTTTTTCGACGGTAAGAGTCGTTTTAAATAATTTGCTGAAATTCTAATTTTTCGCCATTTTTTCCGAGACCTAACACCGGTTAAGGAGAGAGGGCAGAAAGCATTCGCGCAACGAGACTCGCGGAAAAGTGGGAAAACGTTTTCGATCATCGAGTGGGACGCCACAATGGCGGACTCCGGATTGTCGATTTTTAATCGCGGGTCTTTGAGGGCTTCAGCTCCTCGAGTGGGCTCTCAGAGACACCTCGGAGGAGGCTTTACGAAGATCCTTCAGAAGAGATAGTCGATTCACCGCGCCTCGATGCGTTCCCGTCGAGCAAGTGCAGATTTTCCAGAGCGCTAATCATTTCTCGACGTTACCTGACAATGGAGACTTATTTTCGATTCGAGGAAGTAGTTAAGTTATTAATCGAAATTCGAAATTTTAGAGGTACTCTGAAGAGATTCAACACCTTCGTCAATGTTTCGAGAGATTTGTTTCCTTCGTGAACGATTAACGTTAATATGAGGATGAGATGACGAGAAGCTGGATCCCTCGATCGTGGATCACCGTCGATCTATACACGCTTCGTTAAATCAGTTTCCCAGGTAGTCGAGACAGTAGAAATATTAACGAATGGGTAAAGGGGGAAGAATGAAGATGAAGCAGGAGAAGAAGAGAGCCAGAGAGAAGATCAGAGAGACAATTGAAGAAAAAAGAAAAGAGAGAGAGAAAATTACGAGTCATGTCCCTGAAGAAGACAAGCATTCCTTCTTCCGATTAAAAATAAATAAAAGAAAGAGAACAGGGTCACGTGGGATCTTGAAGCAGAAAAACAGTGACTCTTCCGTTGCATTATTAATGGAGCCTGTTTCTGAGTGCATTTGGTGATTTCCTCGCTTTTTCATGGGACTGTAAAAACGCTCGACCATAACGCGCGTTCTCAGCTTTTGATGCTGCGAATTGTTTCAACAAAATTGGAACATAAATCTGATCTTAAACAATCTCCTCTGCTTGAATTATTTCGCTTGCTCCTCTTCTAATTATTTTAAAAGCTACGCTAATTTTGCGAGATGCTAAACTGGCAAGTACGCTGCGCTATTTTCTAGCATTCAAAGGGAACGTAATTTCACAATTTGCAATCGCGACAGCAACATCTACTATTAAACATTTTTTAAAATTTAATCATACATTAATTACAATGAAAATTAATTATAGAGACTGCAATACTGTGCAAAAGAAGGTCTTCTCACACTTTTTAAATTACAAACAGCTATACCATTTAGTGAACTCAACGATCTGTGGATTCTCAAACTTCAACGGTTTTACAGAAATTTTAAAATAAGCTTGAATCTTGTATCGGATCACTGGTCCAGTTACCCTCAACATGCAACCAATTCTACCATCTATTCGCAAAAGTTCGTCAATTAAACTAAGCTGCAACTACCATTAGTGTCCTATATAACTGTTGCTTCCGTATTATCAGCCGCAACAATAGTCTCCCATCCGTGCAGCGATCAAACTCATATTTCGAACGGCGCTGCCGAGCACCTAAAACTTCCTCGAGCTACTTAAATCTACAGAAACTGCCATCAACGAAGTTTCTGCTGCAACAAACTTGGAGAATGCACGCAATCTACAGCATTCGAGAGAATTTTCGCGTAACTTCGCCTATTTATCTGGCAAATTGCAACTTATGAAGCACAGATTGGTTGCAGCGGACAAATATTCACTATCATTTATCTAACAAAAACTGTGTTACTTATTCTTTCGCAAAGCGAACCAGCCTTTCTCTGTCCCTGAGAAACTAGTTCTAGCTGGTCTTTAGCTAACTGGAGCTACGAAAAATTTGAGAATCTACAGAGTCTTGAGAGGTACAATACAGTTTCTTGTGCACAGGATGACACACTCGAACAGCTCTCCAAGTGGCGATTGCAAGGAGTACAGGCTACTATCTCTCCCAATGATTGTTGGGAAGGTTCTGCTTCAAGGTCAAGAGGAGTTGGTGCTGTGCCTTACCAGAGGTGGACGAGGAACAAGGGTGGGAGGAGGCCCTCGCTGAAGAAGGTGCTGCACCGGAGGGAGGATGATCTGCTGTGGGAGGCGTAGGTGGTGAGTTTGTCGAGTTTCCACGGATCTCGCCTGCCTGCTTCAGCACCTGGTATATGGCGTCCACGTCTGGCCACACGGGATAAAGTGACAGCAATGCAAAAGCACACGATAGACATCACAGGAGGTGATCTCCTGTTGTATCTTCGGTTCTCTTATATTTTTTTTGTTTTACTTTTCTTTTTTTTTTTTTTTGCTTTTGCTTCAGTCTCAACTGTTCGTTCGAGAGGGTCCCTTGGACAGCAAGTGTCTTCGCTGGGTCATTCGTTTCTGGACTCTACGGCGAAACACCTTCCTCTGCAGTTTCGATTCGTCGGTGCCGGTTGCATTCATCTCTGATTCATTCTTCTCGTTTCGCAGCGAAGTTATGCGAGTGAGTTTTTTTTTTTTTTTATTGATATGGATGAATGTACATGAATGATTCAAGCACTGTTAATTCATTTGTTAACAGTAGGTTCATCGGAAAGAGGCTCCACGCTTGTTTCTATCGATGAAGTTTTTTAATGTTCCGAAGAAAAAGCAGTGGAAAGGATGCTGATTGGAAGACACTTGTTGTTCAAAGGACCAGTCTCGACTTCGTTCACATTGGCGCCTGGTCAAGGTCGCTTGTTCAAGGTCACTGAAGTGTATTTGTTTACGTACAACGAAAATCAAGGCTGCCCCGCGAGAAATCATTGACAAGGAATAGACTGACACAGCCTGCGGCGACCAGGACACGTTACGAAATTGCTATCGATCGTTCAGATGGTAGACACACATGCTGACGTCAATTGAAGTAAATCATGTTTAAAGGATTAAGAGCATATAACGTGCCGCCGCGTGATTCGGGGACGAGGACCTTCGAATAATATTCGACGCGCAGAACCCATCCCCTAGCCCCTCCTCACACAAGCTATTCATGCGACGTTTCACCGTGTCCGGGGCCATTAGGATAGCTCCTTGGCTCTGTCATGGTCGCACTCCGACAAGGTCACTTCACTCTCAATTCAAGTTTCATCGAAAATTAAACTGCATGTAATACTACAGCGAAATGATACATGTGGAAGCTGTATAGTCAGTTACTGCAATGTACTCGGAATCTTATTATTGTCTTGTAGACAATGGAATCAGCGATGGAAATATTCTAAAGTGTACTTCGCCCGGAACGATCATTACTTTCAGCGACTTCGAACAAGGACCAAGACACCGGCTAACGAAAAAATCATCGAGTTGACACGTGGCAGAGATAAAGACCTTTTTCTGCAGCCTCTTCCATTTAGGTATAAGGGGTGCGATGATGAGGAACGATCCGATTCGCTTTCCCTGGTGCGGATTATATCGTTAATTCGACGATGGGCTCGTGGCTAAGGGCGGATCGTGATATATCCCCGATCGATTATCCTTATCGAGAGACGATTGATGCGGTGATTTGGGGGTTCGGGGGGATGTAGTCAAAAAGCCGATCGTTATACACGACGATGCGAATAGAACGAAACTTTCGTGCAAAGTTGTTCCTCCGGAGACGCTTCGTTATTTTTTTTCCTCGATATGAAGGATCGATCGGTGCTCTCGAATTCTGCTGGATGTACTCGTTCATTATTCACGACGAACACCGACGACGTTCCCGAGAAAAATGCTCGACGACCGACCACTTGTAGATCGCTCGAACCACGACGAAACTATTTTTCGAATCGCGATAAATCCTCTAGATTATTGAAAACTCCGGAAAGAATTGCTTTGAGAAAAGAATAACATTTGCAAAGCAATTAACACATCACCGACCGGTGATTGTTGCATAATTTTGAAAAATCTGTGGTACATGGCCAAACACTTTTTAATGGAACCTGCGATAGCAACAGCAATTTTCATTGTGAACTAACAAGTCATCCTCAATAACGTCATTTAATAGTTTCATTTAAGATTGCAATGTAAAAGAAAATTTCTATGCTTTCTTTTGGTGCAGCACAACTATTTAAAATCGATAGGTAAAGTGTTAAAAGTATAAAAATATATTTTACGTTATGAACGATAAAATGGCGTGTCAAACATTTTCTCAACAACATCCCCCGGTTTATTTTAGCACATTTTAATACTTCCTTGCATCTATTAATAACGAGAGCACCGACGACCCTCGACGACGAGAGAGAAAAAGAGAGAGAGAAAGAGTGAGTGAGAGAGTAGAGAGACAGAAAAGAGAGAGAGAGAGAGAGAAGTGCTCGCCCGGCGAGGCGAGTAGACTAAAAACCCATTGAAGGGTTCACAATTGGGTTCATACTTACTGTGCTCCGAGGTCGGCGCGTCGTCGGCCTGTGTCTGCGTCTTCTGTCGTCGAAGAAGAGGGATGCCGCCGCTTTTTTTCGGTGCTAAACTTGGGCACATCGCCGGCTGCACCAGGTGTATGCAATCGGTGTGTGCGTTCGCCTTGCAGCCGCGACACCTGACGCCCTGTCGACTGTGGCCCCGCAACACCTGGCCGCAAGCGTCGCAGGGGGTAATCTTACGGTAGGTGTACTCGCGCCATATGTGCCCACCCTCTGATTCCAGACTTTTCCTGTAAAAGTGGCAATTTTTATCAGTGGTCAACTGTGTGGCAATTTTGGATAATGATACTTCGGGGGATTATATGGGCGTTTTCATTAGGCAATCTTTCTTTACGGGGGATCACGTTACTTTTCAAGGGATGATTTGTGGTATATTTATTTTGAGACGTTTGTGCCCACAATTATGAAGGTGGTCCAAGTCGTATATTCCTTGTTTCGAGATGTTTCAAAGAAAAGTATATTAACACTACATGAATTCCATATAATGTTGAAAAAGTATATTTTTGCCCCCGAAGGGCCTGGTTGCGAGGGCAGCTAGTATTTAATAATGTAAACAATATTTTGAATAGTGGCAAAGCAATTTTTATTTTTATTTATTAATTTAATTTTTACTTTCACAATTATGGGCACATTTAATAGCAGCTTTTTGAGGAACGGTTCCGTCTACCAGTAAATACTAAATAATTATTGCAGGTGAGAAAATCAGTTGCCTACCTGGACATGGCGACGACCGTGGAGACAGCATGGTACATCGCCTGCTTTCCTCTGTGTTAGTCGGCATTCGCAAAACAATGTATCCAGTTATTGAAAAGCGGACTGCTCTGGTTAACGCGCACGACAATTCCGTAGCGAACAAAACACACTATTGTTACATGGAAAGAAAAACAGAGAAAAAAAAATGGGAACGTCACAGAACGGAAAACAGAGGAACGTCGGGCAATGAAAATGAATTAAAACGACGATTGTCAAAAGCGTCGGGATCTTTTAAGAAAAATAAATTCTGGTGGGAAACGCTCGTCTTGCATACAGAACAGATACACGTGCACAGACACAAGTACTGACTTGTCTGTAGGCGGCGGTGTTGGCGGCGAGCTCGTCTTTAGACTCTTGAACGCTTTCAGCCATTTGTGCTTGGTACTTCCGGTCGAGCCATTCGACATCTTCCGGCTGCTCACCCCATCCGGTTGACCGGCTTCTCCGCTACCGAACAGCTCTTTCTGTAAATCGAATGAGACCACACATAACACATTTATTTCACATTTCTAAGCGATACAGTGATGTCTGGAAATACTGCGAAAAATTCTCGACCGCGAAGCCTTCCTACTATCATGAACAAATATGATTGATTCCCTCGCGTCAGTCTCGAACGTGGACCGTTTCTGTTTTCCATTATTTTATTAACGAAACTGTTATCAGCATATTCGTGACAATTTCCCGATTAGAATGAGTCCAAACACGATACAGTTTGCATCATATTTGCACGCGTAATCCACGATATAGCACTTAAGCTCGACCATTCGGAAAATAGAGGTGCTACTAAACAGTGGATTAAAGACGTGTACGTGCTCCGAATTGTATCGTGTTTGGACTCATTTTAATCGAAAGGATCTCGCGAATGCGCTGGTAAATGAGAAACAAAAAAGTTTTGGTTATTGATAAATTATCGAAATGTCTAACAAACTGCAAATTGTAGGAGGAGGATATGCAATGTAGTGGACTAACATTTGCCTTGAAATTATGCATTCTTGCGAATTTAATTTTGGCGAGAAAAATTGTCGCAGAAAATTGGGCAAGCGGAAACTCTTGTCGGTCTCGGTGGACTGACGGTAATGGAAACAGCCGTGTTTCCGGTTGACTTGTTTGACGGGCCGTGCACGTCCAACTGGTAAATAGGCAGCCCAATGGAAGAGGAAGCCAGCACACGGTTTTAATGCGACGAAGGAACCGGCATTAATTGGATTCGACACTGAACACGTGATGGTCCGTCCAGATAGGCGTTCGAATGGCATTGTTGTACGTCTCTGCGTGTATGAATGTGTACACGTATGCATGCGCATTGTGTGTGCATTCTGTGGACACTTGATTCGATCCTCCTATTGTCTCGAATGATTTGATCGGGGAAAAGGTGCAATTGTATTACACACGACTGGCTAAGATCGTTGAAAATAACTTGTTTATTTGAACGAACATTGTGCAATGACACTTCTAATTTCAGCACTGTGCAAATGACACCTTTCAGCGTTTCTTCAAATAGTTTATTCTACGCGGTAAAATTAGGGTGAATGGACACAATTGTTCGTGTCAATGGAGACTTTTAAAGATATTTGACATTTTACTGTTGTAAAATCGGTACTGCAATAAATGGTGAATTCTGCAATTCGATGTAGAAATTGCAAAGAATATTTTAGTTTCGGTGTTCGTCCCATTTTATCGATAACGAATGTTACTGTCCGGACTCGGACGACTGTTGCTCAGAAACAAGCTGTGCTACGTATGATCCCATTGTATCGGGGGATGTATATGTTTCGGCGACTTCATTCATGCACCGGAGGTGCATCGACCACACAAACTGCATTCACCGACACCTAACAATGCACTATTCAACCCGGTTATCTACTGTCGAAATGAACAAACCGAAACGAATAGGAAATAAGCGCGGTCCACCATTAATTGCAACTATTATAACAACATAATTTTCTCACTACACACCACAGGGGAAAATAATTTAAATGTTCACACACGCACGCATACACAGAAATAACAATTCATGACACAGTCCACATTCTATCTATGCTTTCAGTTTGAAAGCAACTATACTTTTTAATTAAATTCGGCGAAAAATTGACAGAAGCAGAAGAAAACAAAATAAATATCGATGAACATGAAAATGGAATTAAACGGGATGGGCACCGATGATAACTTTGTTTAAGCAGAATTTGATTTTGTTATTAGTTGTAACTGAATTTGCAAACCTGATAGCTCCTAATTGTTTTTATATCAGAGGAGCGCATTGAGGTGGTGATAGGGAGGGAACCGGCGGAAAGTGAATGAAGGGTGAAAGTGCAATAGCCATGTGGTATTTCAAGGACCTAGTTTCAGAATGGCTCCCGGCCTCTCTCGGGAGTTTAAGAATTAATATGGCCGCGCAAATTTGAAGCATCCGAGACTTTTTTCATATCAAAAAAATTTCATACCACTCGAATATTTGATTACCCAATTTTCTAAATAGTCGAAGCACCACGTCCGAGTACGAGCTTTCAATTTCGAAATACTGGTGTGTTCGTACCTTCAGACATTTGTTTACCCGAAAATTTGAAAATCATCAAATATAAATTATTGTTTTGTCAAAATGTATATCTTAAGAGAAAACTATGTTGAGAATTTCGGGGATATTGATTACTAAACTGTGGATTTTATGCAATTTATATATTTCTACGATTTCAATCTTCTACAGTTAGACATAGACAAATTTTTAACTTTTTTTTTTGTTTCGGAATACGACATAAAACAAGAAAGAAATGTTATTTTGTAAATTTGAAAAAATGACATTTGGAAGTTCGATACGTTGCACGGTAAACAAACAACAAAGTTTGTCCCACACTACCGAGATACAAAATTAAAGTAAAAACAATCGAAAATACAAATTAAACGCACAGGGCACTTGACATTTACAACTTGAACATCCAGAGACAGAAAATATAAACAAACACCACCACCCCCACAAACACAAAAGTTCAAAGATAAATATGAAATACATTATCTTAAAGGTTGAAACAAAACAGAACGGCCTGTCCTCCTGTCTGCTCACCCCCCACCAACCCCTAAACACCCGCATCATCCCCTAAAATCACACCACGCGACTGAACCACCGCCGGCAAGGTACGCGATCCCAGAAGAGTCCATTCCGTTGAGCTTAAAGCCTCCAGCTCCTCGAAATAACTTCCTGGAGCTCCACGTGTGCTCATCCTCCTCCCCTTGGCACGTGTCACCGTTCCACACGAAGGGGGTCCATGACAACATCACATGATTAACCTGGAGCCCCCACAAAAAAAAACACACCAAAACAAAAACCACAAAAATCAAATCTCATCGTATCAACCGCAGAATCAAAAAACCATAAAAATAACTGAAAAACCAAATAGACACTTTCGAGGGGGTTCGAAACGATTTGGAACCGCGTCGGTAACCCCCCACCTTCATCGCCGACCCCCAGGTGCACCTGGACGCATCGTGGTTGCATGGCAACAAACACTCGACTCGCTGAATGAGAGAGAACGCCAGGTGAATGGTTTCGAAATTTTTCGACTTGTCACTTGCCAGGGTGGTTGTGCCTCGTTTGATATGGTGGATTCGCGTTTGAAGGGGTTTGAAGGTACTAACGACTCGTGTGCGCAACGTTGTCCAACCCATGTTCGAAGGATCCGATGAGGATTTTCACGAGACACTGCGAGGAGTGCTGCTGTGTGCCTGCTACCCTGACCTAGGAAGGCGGACTCGGCGAGAGAGGAGGCCGGGAATGGATTTTCAGACGCGAGTGTTGGACGGTGACCCAGTTGTGAGGGCGCATGTCGCGCGATTGCGCGCCGTATTTATTCGGACGATGCCGGGCGAGAGCGGTTTTCGGGGGCCGGTGTTTACCGGAGGCCGGCTCAGGGGGTTTGGCACGAGGGGGTTCAGTTTCGGGGGCTTTCGACGCGCGGAATCTCGTCGGAAAGATTTTTTCGGGGTTTCGGGATGTTTGAGGCGGATGGGATTTCTTTTTGGAAGAATTTCGTTTGGTAAACTGATAATTTCAACACTTCAGAACGGAGAAATTCATTAAAACCTACAACATTTTTAGATTTTACACTTTTTTTTTTTGACACTTCGAAGATTGGAGAACTTCGGAGATTGAACGCCGTTGAAGCAACTTTAATTACGGACATTCTTGTCGGAGCGCTCGGGTTACCAGATAATTAAGCTATCTTTTTAGGGGTGGTTTTACACACTTTCGAAGATGGTGATCAATTAGAATCGAAGTAGAACGATCCAAAGATTTTTCTTCCCGTTCTAAAATGATTATAATCACAATTCCAACTAGTTCATCTCCTGGAGATAATTAAGCGATTATCTAGCGGCGAAACTGGGACACATCGAGATCAGTTTCTGGCAATGATCTGTCATCCCGGAGACGTCTCCTTAGACCTCGAGGTCCCAAAAGGCAATGCATAGCCATCTTGTACAAGCTGGTAGAGAATGGGTCAACCCCTAACACGAAGGAAATTGCCACGACTGATCGAAGCAGCCAATTATCGGTAGCGGGACAGCTTGTTCCATAGATACGAGTATCTGCTCGCTGTCGGAAGGTCCATTAGGACGCGTCTTGTTGAAAATTTTAGCGAAACTTGATCCCCCTCTCCTTCAAACCCCCCGCAACCCCTAATATCGACGCTCTCATGAAAGCACGCCGATTAAACGACGCTTCAATCGCCGATCTGCATGTCTGAGACTCTCGGGGGCACGGAGATAACTTTGCCACTGCTTCCGCTTCCCTCGTATGCCCAACATAATGCAGAATATTTGAAAAATTTATAAAAACGTGCTCCTAGCAAAACAAAAAGGGAAGTATAATTTTCTAGCTGCGTAATATTCTCAGCAATTCAATTATTGTTCACTTTGCGAACAGCCCTTGAAACAGGGGACGAAAAACTTTTTGGATAAAATGTTTCGAAAGTTCTCGATCGTTGGAAAAACATTATGTGTGCAGCTTGTGTATTTTTCAGTGTGAACAGAGAAGAACAGATACGAGGAGGAATTGTTTATTCATTTGTTGAAGAGTAGTAGTGTTTCTCTAATTTGTGTTTTGGAAAATATTGAAATCTGAAGGTGGTGGATGAAATTTTCGAGGTGAGTCGGGGGGCACCCGATATATTAAGCAGTCTTGAGAGGAAGAAACGTCGACAGTCGTTCCGAATACCGAATTTATCCGCGACTGGGCGTATTCCTTGGTATTTGGGCTGTCCGCGTGCCACCGGAAGGATCAGGACACGTTGCATTCAGGAATTGTGCGAATGCTCGAGCGGAACGCTCGAATCAGGCCAATCGTACTCGATGGGGCCGGTGCATTCGATGCGCAAGCACATGCACATACTTCAGAGTCGTATGCAAATCAATATTATTGAATTCCGCGTGGCGTGTGTTACGCGGATTCAGAAAAAAACCCGGTGACTAAGCACTTCATTAACGGGGTTGCTGGAAACCATACGAGTCGAAGCATATTTCAACATTTTTACTCGTGGCGGATTATTCTTCAGCGAATATTTTCCCGCATTTTTAACACAGAAACGCTACGAAATTTCGTGAAAATATTTTTTAAAGTGGAGGAGATACGGAAGATTTTGTAGAACATGTTTTATAAGAGAACATTTTGTTAATATTCATAAATATCGTCAACGTTAAGTATCACACGATAGAATAGAAAAATGTATAAAAGGTGTAAGTAATCGAATTAAACAAAATTGTTGCAGATACTGAGCATCTCGTATCCACTTCAGAAAGCAGTACAAAAATATAAAAATATGAAAAGCAACATAAAAATAATGTGCACACATAAACAATTAAGTAAGTTTCACACAAATCGAGCCCATTACACAACCTGACACAATCCCGGACCAACTGAAAAAATTGAATTTCAACTAATTGACAAAAAAGAAAATCACAGCGGAAGCTACCTCTCATTTTATTAACCGATTGGAAATTTCTTATGGCGAAGAATCCCAGAATAAAAAGTGCCCTAAGTGACCGAAAGAAACTGTACAACGGTGGCCGAGCATGATCTCGTCCGGAGACTATACTCACACGGAGTCGTTAACTGCAGCTCCCGGCTCGCCTAATGTCTCTGTTTCCCGACGAAAGTGGCCGTCGACTGCTCACAAATGCGCCCGGTTGCACGTGCAGGTGCATTGTACTTGCCATGTAGAAGGGAACAATGTCAGGCTCGTGCTAATTTTAATCGGCCCGATGCCACTCGAGAGAGTCGAGTGAGACCAGTTCTTTCTTTCTGACGGCGATCGACAACCTCCTCTCGTTTCCTTCTACCGTTGGACCTCTCTGCGATTGCCAACCGAGACTGGCTCGCTTTTCAGTCGACGTGCTTGTGCGAACGTGTTAGCCGATTCACCTACTTGACGTTTCGAAGACACTCGACCGGGGCTCTGTCGGGTCATCGAGTTGGTGCAATTGGTTTCGGGATTGGTGGGGATGACTGAACTGCGAATCGTGGAACTTGAGAGTTGGGGGACAGTTTTGGTGGTGAGAGAATTTTTCCGCTTGATCTGATTGGGATCATAATATCGAGGGACTAAGAAAAATTGTACAATAAACATAAATGAAGAGTGTAAGGGTACACGATTGAGTTCTGAATTGAGCTGGCAAGTGTGTCGTGCAGGGATTAAGTGCCGCGCAGTCATTAGTTTCAAAGAGCAAACGAACAGCCACGAGGGTCCGCTCGCAGAGTGTCTGCCCGATTGACTGAAACTTGGTATTTAGAGCCGGTTTTCCCGAACTATCGAGACTCCGGTGCTGCCAACAGCAATGTCCCTAAGGGGACAGTCCAATGGAAGTTTTCCTCCGCAAAAACTTGCCACTTTCCCGGACTAACCAGGTCCGGAAAACCGCGACATGGCTCGTCGAAACTTTTTTCATCCAGAGCGGAACGGCCGCAAGAAACGAAAGTTGGGGGCGGATAGGGAGGGAAGTCGTTCCACGACTTTCCGATTGGATAACGTCTCCCACGGGACCAGAAAGAATCATCGATTCCTCGGACTTTTTGCCCTAGCTTCCTCTTCAACGGGAATATAAGATACAAGATACACTAAAAAAGAAGGCAACATACGCTCAATGTTGCTCGGCAAAACAAAATTACAACATGTTCGAGATAGGTTCCTGTATGATTGGAATGAGAGAAAAACGTCTTTATATGTTTTCATTTGGTGCTTCATTTCATCGGAATAACAGCAGATGTTTCATTCAAACTGTTATAAAACGGCTATAAAAAATCGTACTTCAGATTTTATGGCCTCGCGTTAAAAGGGATACTTCAAACCTCAAATTCCTGAAAGTCTTGGTAGGGAACGGTGTTGTGTAAACTTTTAGAGATGTCAGAATTCGCGAAAATTTGAAGAAATAACCACCCTTATTTTTCCACTCCAAAGAACTTCCCGTCCAAGACAATTAAAAGAACTCATGCAATGTATTGAACTCTTATTAGTCAAATAAACAATAGCTATTAATTTTAATAAATCCCTGTGAGCTTTTGAATGTAAAGAAATAATAGAGTAAATTAAATCTCGACTGACAAAGGTGGATGGAATTCATAAAAGAAACAAAGGTTCGGAATGGAATTATTGAGTCGACAAGAGAATGGTTCTGTCCCTTTGTAGCGTATGTCACACAGTGGGATGATATTATTAAGAATAAATTGACAATACCTGTGCTTGCACGGCTGCGAGGTTCAGCTGTGCCTCCCCGAGCTCGAAACGCTTCATGGAAATGTCTTTCTGCAGCTCCACCACTTTAGTGTAAAGGCAGCTTTCGGCGCTCCTGCAATCACACAGGGCTACTGTTCACAACTGGTCGTTCGAGTTTCTGGTGATTAAATGGGTCGAGTGTTTCCACCGAGCGAAGAACCACTGTGAAATAGCCCGTTCGTCACGTGTTACCCCTTCATGGATGCGAAGAGCTCGGAGGATACCGCACAACAACCGATTAGACACCTCTTTCACTCTAATACTCGTACTCACAATATTTCGCTCGATATCCCCGCTAAACTCCCACCCAGTCGACCTTTCAACGCTCTTCAAGGTCAATTATGAAACGTGGTAAGACAATCATATGCTCGACTCGTGCGATTCAAAAGTTTTTAACGAAATATTTGAACGTGGGGGAATTTAGGAGTTCACGTTGGCACGTACTTGCGTTGCATGCGCATCAGTGAATCCAAAGCCTCCTGGAGCCCCGAAATTTTCTGGCTGAGAGCGTCGTGTTCCCGTTGGAGATCCTCCATCAGTGGCAGGGTGCTGGTTCCCGTCGGAGCCAGCTCGTCCCTCAAGGCAGGTACCTGATTGATTCTCTCCATTGGTACCTGTTCCGGAGGGCCTGGAGCGACGAACAAACGTCTGGCTGGTTTTTTCGATGGGGTCGCTGTCGCTGCCAAGCTTCGTGCTAGAATCTGGCCGAAAAAGGTCATCATGTGAACTTCTGTTTCCCGGAAATTGCAAATTTCGAATTTCTTTATCGAATATTTCGGAAACCAAGAATTTTAGGGAGATCTAACGGACGGGTAGTGCTGGAGGCATTGTAGGAAATTGATAATTGACTGTCGCGAGAGGAACCTACTTGTAGGTCGCTCAACGGCGAGACGACCTGAGCCTCTTCCGATATGCTCTGGTATCGTTTGGCCTGCTCTCGGGATCTTTCCGCGGCAGCTTCTGTGAACCCGGTGACGCATTTGCAGGCCAATCCGCATAGCTCCTCGTAGACCTCCGCTATTTCGCCGAGGATACCGGTCAAACATCGCGTCTGGTACCGTTCCGTGATGGCATTCGTCGCCCTCAGTTGCAAGACGTATGAATTGTGCGCCTCGAAATAAGCGCGCTTCAAGTCCTGCTCGCTACCGCCCTCTAGCATCAGCAGCGCGGCGTACGCGCGCTTGTAATCCGCTCGAGCACGTTGCAGCTTCTCCTCGGACTTAGCTACCAGCTGCTCGTAGGCCTCGCGATGAGCGAATACCTGAAATTTCGATCGTTTAGATTCTCATTGGAAAAAAAAGCTATCAGTTTCATCTTCGAGGGCAGGGTTACATTTTCTATGCATGAAGGTAGAACATATCTACTTTGTTATCAGGAAAGTATTCTTATCAGTGACTAGAATCTTGTACACTTTATCATATTCGGATCACGGCACTTTAATTATGCGAATGGCGATTGGAAAAAAGATAAACTGTCCCGTGCAACCCAGTTTGGATGTTGTGCTAGAAGTATATCAACCGTTTGCCCTCTACTGTCCTTTTTAGTACTCACCTTTCTAGATTGCAGCTTCCTATAGAAACTGGCTTCCAAGGTGGGTCTGGACAGTTGCTGTTGGAAAACCTTGGCCAGATCCAGGTGAGCTAACGCGTCAGCCTCCACCTGGCGCAACAGGTTCTCCCAAACACGTCGCACACCCCCAGTGTCCAGCCTCGTGTCCTCGGACCTGCTCCGGAACTTGTCCACCAGACGTTGGACGTTCGCGGAATGGTCCTCCATGACCGCGCCCAGCATCTCCGTGAACTCCGCCACTGCAACGAAAAGGATCTTGTAAAAAATGTTTATATACGTGACCCAAGGTCGAGACAATCCCTCCAAAAAATTTCGAGTCAAAATTAAGACAACAAGGGTGCCAAAAAAATAATCATGAAGGCGTAACGAAGAGAGAACAGCTCAAAAAATTTATCTGAGCCAACAATTTATAAAATTGTTGCCAATAAAGAAGACGCTCTAGTCTAACGGGTGTAAAAGAAATGCTGGAACTCTCCTTTTGGAAAGGTTAATCAATTAATCACTCGATTGGCTCGGGGGATGGCAGAGCAACAAATTCATCGGGCTCGCTCGTTATCGCGGACGTTACACGTTGATTTGCTTCACGGGGAACGTCGAGGGTGTACATACAATTGGCACGGCGATTGTTCCCCGAAAATCGTCCGTTATCGAGTACATCGCTTCCGCGGACGTTTCCCGCGGAAACAATGGCCGGGCATTTATTGAATTAACCGGCGCCTGGCCGAACGATCCGTAAATTGTTTGTCGACGAAGGAGTGGTCCCCTTTTCTCTCTCTCTCTCTCTCTCTTTACGTTTCCCACCCGTCGAAATATTTGAAGAGAACTCGAAACCCCGTGTAACCGACGCCCCGCGTCTGACTTGCTGCAACGCGCGAAACGTTTCCGCCACACAGCACAACACTGTTTCGATTAATTAATTGAGCCAGGCGAAGCCGATCCGACGCCGATTGCGCCGCTGACGAGCTCCAATCAAATTGAGTGCCACCCCTTCGCTCTTGACGTTGTAACCACGCTGTTTCGTTTCAACCCGTTTGATCAGAGGGTGGGGTTTCGATATTTGCGGTATTTGGACGTTCTTTCAGATTAATTAAATACCGAAAGTCTTGTGGAGATCATATAATATCATATTGGATTCGCCCTGAACTCGGCTAGCGTTTTACAATGTTAAAAAATATACTTTCCAAGTGCAGAGATACTTAAAAGTTAAAAAAATGTTGGGATTGTTATTTTTCCGCGAGGTCAATGCGGGAGCTCGGTGTGCTATTTGCCGGGTTAAGCAGCAATTGATGCGAGCACTACAGACGGTTTCACGTCGTAATTCTTCGGGAATGCTGGAAGATGCTCGCGCGTCCATTTCGAAAGATTTATTTGAGCCATTTCTTCTTTGAGAAGAGGGTCGCTGGGAATCTTCTAACGGTTTCGTTAGAGCCGCGGCTCTGATAAATGAGATTCATAGGGTTCGAGGGGGAAACACATTTATGGGGGTGCCTTTGGTATGTACCGGCAGATTGGATATAAAATCCAATCGATGGGCTTACAGCTGTGTAGACGAGCCTGAGAGGAGATTAAGCCATCCTCCTAGAAAGAAAAAATATTTTCGACACGGCAACATTTCAAGTGCCATTATCGAATTTCTGAACTGACAAGTAAATTTGTTTTTATTATTATTATTTGAATATACGTATGTCCCAAAATACACAGGCTGGTCCACGCATCGAAACAATTTTCTTTCTTCTTTGGATAATATCTCCATCCTATCTTAACTAGTAGGTTTAGGACATATGAAGGTCAACATGTTTATACTCAGAATTTGATACTCTATCGATCTATAAAAAATAGGACATTCCATTTAAAAAAAAGAAAGTTAACCTTCAGATCTCCTCCACCACTCCATCCACAAGAAAACAATTAATATTACATAATGTACCCCTTCAGACCATGCAACTTCTGTATACAAAACTTTTTCGTGCAACACATACTTTGGAAGTTATTATAGGTGTGCAAGTTGCGTGTGGACCACCCTGTATATTAACCCCAATGTTCAATTGAATTTTCTAAAATTTGTCGTTTCTTTGATTTTATGTTGGCAAACGTGTCGAACGCGATCGAAATGATCGGATATCGGTTGTTAACGTTCCCTAATTAACGCCTCTTACCAGAATCCCTCGTTAAAAGGAATTTTCAGGGCGACGCTACACGCTTCCCAAGATGGCGGCGCCTTAAACGTTCCCCGGCACCAATTAATCGCAGACTTCGGCGCTCGTTATCGACAGCAATTAGAAATTCGCGCAGCAATCTATGAATTTTCGTCGAATTGACTTTCATCGTACTCTTCTCTCCCGTAAGCAGAACCATTATCTCTGAAAACTTGTTTCACCCTTGTTTTACAATTTTAATTCTCGAGTTTAACAGTGTATTTGACAGAACTTGACAGTTTACATTAAATAATATGACGGGTAATTATACTACTGTCATCGCACAGACCGTGATATAATCTTGAATCGTTCCCCACCCACGCAAATGTCCGCAAGGACAACGACATCGCCCCGACACGTCCGGTCCCCCGGGCTGCGAATTCCTCGGTGCATTTCACGCGGATCCAACGAAAATGATTTCACTTGTTTTGCAACAAGATCATTTGGCAATGGTGCCGGTTAGCGTGGCAGTATCATTTCTAAATGGGGCGGAACGAACGTCATCAGTGGGTCACGGTTATCCAAAGATGAAATCACTGCTGATATCCTGTTCATTTCAAAAGTAGACGGAAAATAACTGAACAGTACGTATTTACATAAATTATGCAGCCTCTCTGGGATCACTGGGGAGTCGTAAACAATTTCCATATAAATTTATTTCATGCAACCATTTTGAGAGAACAGCAGCACGTTCAAAATTGTTCTTGACGATTATGTGTATCTTTCCTGGAGAAGTGCCATTTAAGCTATTCATTTAACAAACAAACTATATTTGTAATGCTAAAATTACTGATGAGTGATGAACAATTTCCATATTATAATCTAAGGTACACGCGATAAATTCGCAACAACAGACTGCGAAAATAAAATCGTACGTTTATTCGTCAGTGGCGTCAGGAATCGCTAAGACTGGGGTCAATTACGTCCAGGAATAGAAAAACATTGAGGCAAGACGTTGCGTCACAGAATTAATTAAGCTTTCTCCTTTATTTTTAGCCGCGTCCGCGTAATTGAATGTCAATTCCGTGCTCGTTAACGGTCCGGGGTTGCGAAACATAATCGCCTTTGCGTTCGGCCCCCTGGTGGGCGGGGCTGCGACCACTCCGGGAGGGAGAGGGGCCTGCGTCGGCTGACGACAATCGCAAAATTTCGTTTAACCACGTTTTTCCCTCTCTTTCTCACCGAAACTCTGTTCCCCCGTGAAAAGAGATTATTGTTTCGGATATAATTTTGCAGTCCCCTCCTCCCCCCGTCCGTCATTTTATTTCGGCCGAGCGAGCGCGTTGCTATGCGAAAGTAAAGAGACGAATTGGCATTTAGGGACGGTTTAGCGGCTGCTCGCGGCATTGATATTCCGGATTTATTCGGATAACGTTTTCATCATTTTTTGATCACATTAAATGGAATCTGTTGCGCCGAAGCTGCATTCGATAACATACGAAGCTCGACTGAATTTATTGCACGAATTTTATTACGCCTTTGTTTGAATAATTCCGTGTGCTAACAATATCACGTGCGCGCAATGCTGTGTTACTAATATGTAGTCATTAATGAACTATGTTCATTGCTTATTTTGTACTAGAAATTTTTGTTTAACGTTGTTCTTTGTTTAGTTCCATTCGTTTATGAAATTTTGCATTATTAATGTATTGTACACGCGGATTAATTATCGTAAGTACATACATTTATTTCCCGAATTGCGTTCATTATTATATGTTAGGACATACGTATACACATATTCCGGCACCAGAATATTGCATGATTCTACGCAAATGGATAATAATCTTCAGTGACTTGTTAATCCATAAACAAGATCATTTAAATGAATATCCACTAATTGAATTGTATATTATCATTTGTTTGTAATTGTGAGCGACTGGGTTCTGTGCAGCGAACATTTTCCAACCATTAATTTATCTGTTACTTCAGTAACATTCATGAATTCGTGAAGATTATAATATTACAATGATTTGATTGGATAAATACAATTTGTGATACTGGGATAAATCACTGTTTCAACTCGATGGTTGTATTAACATAATTATTATAATTATATAAAGAATTCTCCAGTGAACAAGTTTGAGAATATTTGATTTTCAGTCTGGCTGCTGTTCGATACCAGCATTACTTAGAATCATAGTGACTATGCTTAGCTGAAGATTTAACTGTTGGTAGATATTGCGCCCTGTGTCAGATTGATGCGGCACCAGGTGCTGGTTCCGATTGGATCGAGGTCAAGTTTGGAATTACATGGGAACAAGCCCTGAACTAACACCAGATACAACCTACAAATTACTCAAATCCCCTTCGACATTTTCCTTCTTCGAACCATACCATCCACTAACGAAGGCTCAAGATCATTATCTCTCAAGTGTCGTGTTTATTAAACTCTTAAGTTGGTACGACAATCCCACAACATGGCAACTAATATATTTCTTTAAGTTGGTATTACAAAGCTCCACAGGGCGGGAAACAATCTAAATTCAAACTATTCTTATATTCTATCCAATAAAAAAGCATTTCTACAGCAGACCCAACGTAACAATTGTTTCCAAGGGACCTCGTTCATCGCCATTTTGATTCTACATCGATCCCTACGTTCCAGGGATCAGCTAACATCAAGGAGAGCAGGGAAAAGCATCCGGGGCTCGGTTTACCTTTGCCTTTCTTCGATCAGTTGCCAGGGTTACCCAGGTAACCCGATCCGATTTCGTTCTCGCAAAGATTTCTCTCGGCGAGACGACCCGAGTGCTTTCGTTTGCGGCTACCGTTGTTTGAATACGGTCGATGGGGATCTATCCGGGTATGCACGCGTCCCGTCGTCGGTGTCGTTGTTGCGACGGAATCGATTGTCCCGGTGCCGCGTGCATACGTCTGCCGTTGGCCTCCAAGTGAAAATTCTCTCTGGCACCCCGCCCACACTGTCTCCACCCTTTCTTTATCCCCAACAATCTCCTCCTCGAGAATCAGACATCTTCAACAGCTAATCCGCCACTATTTCTTAATTCTAAGCCAACCGCACTTCAAACGGTGCATGCTCTTACACGCTCTTCAGGAATTTGGGACATTCGCTGTGTACGAACCGTTGTTGTTTAGCTTAATCGCTTAGTATAATTAATGATGAATTTTTTAAATAACTAGATGGACGATATGTAATGAAAATTTTGGAAAAACTCCGCTTAGTCTGAATTACGAAAAAAAGAATAGAACCACCAGTAAGAAAAATTTAAAAAATGTGTTTTATGAATAGACTGCGGATCTTTATGCAAAATTAAAATGTTCTGCATCGATTGTGGGAAGCAGGAATAAGATAAAAATTGATTTCATCCCTTAATGACTTTGTTGCGTTAAAAGCAACATTACAACATTCCTGAATTTTTAAAATCTTTTACTGTTTTATATTTCGCGCAATCAATTTCTTCATAAATGCATAAAAATCCGCAGTCTATTTATGACCATCTACAGTAAGTCCCATCCCCAGCACCCCTAATTAGCCCCAATTCTAGTTCCAGATCTCCCAAGTATACATAACACCCTAATTCTACAACCCCTATGGATCCAACCCCATCTTAACCACATAGACAGAAGCTGTTGCGGTAGTGTCAAGTGCAAAGAGTTTCGAGACACGCAGTGATTGTCGTAAATTTTCGTTTGAACCGGTAAACGCTGTCGAGTTAATTGATTTTCTTCGGAACCGGTATTGACAGGCCCATCATGCGCCACGCCAACGCCGACGTGAACAAATCTCAATACGTCCCGAACATATTCGCCATCCGACACCTTCAATTATTCGGTTGCGTGTCAATTCCAATGGGAAGCCAATCGATACTGCAGCAGAGCCAAGCCGGATGAGAACGGCCCTGGCGAATTGTCATGGATGACTGATGAAAATAAAGCCCTCGTGTCAATCGGAAAGTAATTAGCGAAAGTCCTGCAGATATTTTCTATATCCGTAAGCTTTCCGATGCCATATTGCCTCCTCCGATCATCGATTTCCGTTCTTTTGCAACGTTTGACTCCAAAGGGTTTATCCGCTGCGTCTTTTTCTCTGCTTTCCCTATGATACGGTCCATCGGAAACATTGTTTCCTGAATGCTAAATTAAATGTACAGGGTGGAGCCACTTAAATATCTGCTCCATTTGCGATGACTAGACTGCGGATCTTTATGCGTTTATTGCTTATAAAAATGTTCAAAAAATGCTGGAGTATCAAAATTCAACAGAATTTAGTACGATGTTTATTTATTTCGGATCTACAAATGCTATTACCACAAAATGGGGATAGAATTTTTCTTGGTACCACTTTCTTAAAAGTCTACAAAAATTGAAAAATTGCACAGACATCTGCAGTCTAGTGATGACATTACAAATGTTTTGAATGTAATGTATCACAAGGTGAATTCTTTGCAAATGGTATTTTCTTTTCACAAGGTTATTTCTTTCGGAGGGTACGTTCTTAATGTAAATATGAATGGTAAGGTTATACGAAGGTTATAGCGTAGAGGAGCCAACTGGAATACACGAAGGTGGGGCTTTTGTTTGGAAGATTATTTTTGGAGGCCGCGCGGCGTGACGGCCGGCTTAGAATGGATCACCATAAAATATGATAGATGACGGGGCGATTAAAGTCTAGAGAAACGTGCTAATCCGACGCGATCACTTTCGATCCCCGACTTTTCGTCGGTGATAAATTATCGCCGGGACACGCGAGGCCTGATAATGGGGAAACCGCTGTCCGACATGGTGTAACAAGAAAAATAAATGAAAAGGAACGACATCTATTCTAACCTGAAACTATATATATATATATATATATATATATATGTGTTTGATATGTAATTATTGTTAGTTAAAATTTATGTTCATTATTATTTTCTTATTGTACATGTGCTATCACTTCTTTCTTAAAATAAAATAATTTTTTTTGTTGCACACTAAACCTTATAATATTTTTAATAATTTTCAACGAACCGCATATTCTGAGCTCATAATGTTTTGATATTATACGTCGCAAACGCGTAAAACTTTACATGCGTAATTGAGAAATTAAAGATAGCACACCTGGTCTATTTTTTTGACGAGGAGTGTATTTCCGTGGTCTCCAAGAAAAATGGAATAATTCACGACATTCCGGAGTGGATAAACAGAACCTGGACCTCTCCGGTGCACTGAAGTGCATTTAATTAATTAAGGGAGCTCCTCTCGGTACCACTAAAAGCCTACTTATCAAAAGACGTCGTCCGTCATGGTAGCGTTTCAAGAAAATTGAACGGAGACTAGGTAAACCGTATAATTAAACGAAGCATTGATCAATATATAAGCACAAGCGAACCGTAAATTAATAAACAACCACCGCGTAATATAGTGAAACCACCGTGAACCTTCATAAATCATTCGAATCTCTAAAGTCCATCAAATTCACGTAGAATAAAACATACTGCGCAACCTCTGTTAAGAATAACCATTACGAAAGTAGAAATTGTAGTTGCAAATGAAATTCGGACGATATTAAAAATTTATGAAGCGATTTACAAAATGGAGCAGTAGTAACCAGTCGAGATCTTTCTTCCCCTAATCGGTCGACTCGGTCAATTTCATCGAAAAGGACGGGCCTGAATAGCGGAGCAACCCCTTGAATTTAATAAGCCAGCCCCATTTGCTCTCTGTGCCGGCATTTTGTCCGCTGACCCGATTTACCCAACTCACCCGTCTCCTTTTGCGGCCGGCGACGCATCTGTAAACGCGTGCATTGCCAATTAAAGAAAGTTTGCCCTCGGGGTTTCGGGGGTGGGAGGGTGGTCTATGCGAAAACTGACTGGACGAGCAGGTTAATGGCCGTTCAAAACTCTAACGAGGCTAATTTCTAATCCCTGGAAAATAGACATCGACCATATTTGCCCAGCCAGAGGCGATATCGATCTCGTCGGTCAAACGAAAATTGACGTGACAGGGTTAATTGAGGGGGCGTGGCCCAGGGCTACCATGGGAATCGAAAGAACAGATCGAAACTTCTCTATAATAAATTCACCGTCCGTCCATTCCTGCTAATCGTATTTACCCTGCCACTGGGGACAGGCATGGGTGTGCTAGGGAATTTTCCAGGCGTTGGCACACCTGGCGAACGGTGTTCAAGTCGAACTGTTAAATTAACAGTTTCTGGATCCGCTTGGTTCTGCAGATCTAAACACACAATTATCCTTGAACAATCTAAAAATGTTTGTTTATTCAGAAAATTGTGCTAGGGTGGATGGGACACGATGCTCAGGAATGCTTAATCGGTTTCTAACGAGCATAGCAGATCTCGATTTACATCGAGGAATGTAAATTCCCCGTGTCTGGGAAACGTAGCAGTCGTACACTTGAACTCTGGCCAGGGTTTGCCTAATCGCCGACGCGAGTGCCTCGCAGTGGCCATGAATTGTTTATGGCACCTGTTTCGGGTGGACTGACACGTGACTCACTAAGCAGCTGTCCGTAATATTTACCACATTCTCGAGCATCGTTAAACCGAATCGGACGAATCGCTAATAAATTAGGGACCTAACGATCCCGTTAATACTCGATTTTATTATAGTTCCGAATTTTTTGCCTCGATGTTATTTCAGGAGGCACTCTGGAGACAAAAAATTCCAACAAAACCGTTTGGTACACGACCGAATTGATACACCAATAAACAATCTTCGTTTATCTCTAGAATTCTATATTTATTTCTACAAAACTGACGAAGTTCGAGAATTACATTACATACTTATTATACAAACTGGGAAGTTATTCGTCCGGCAACATTCATTAATATTCACCAGCGCACCCAAGCGCGGGAGAAGTTGTTCAATTCAAATCCCACGTCTCCCCGACCCCATTAATTTTTCTCGTTCGGACAATAACTAATTAACTTCGCATCGGACACCTGCGTTTAATTAACTCGGACAACAGCGGTTTAAAAGTAAACGATCATTGAACCGTTAAGAAATTTCGAACTCCATTAAAAGTCGGTGAAGAGTTCCGAGCATAGCCTCAAAGTTCCGAAAAGGCTCGGCAGGTCGGCCAACGTGTGTCTCGAACAGCTGTACCACCGTGAACTTTATAATTCATCGACGCTGGGGATTTGCTGGAACTCTGGAACCGATCAAATTGTATCCTGGCCTTGGAGCGAAGACTAACGGGAACTAAAGAATTAAATTCGCAAGGCTGACAAGCAACTCTGTCTGTTCAGCGGTCCCGAAACCCTGTGGGATTGGACGTTGGGCGTTTTGTTATAATTAAATATCCGAGCATCAGACGAAGGACAGCAGGGACAGGGATAAGCCCTGCTTGACAGGGGAGGGTCTGGACAATTTCTCAAACGGCCAGATCAATCAGGGACACGTGATGCTTAGGGGACATGGGGACTTCATATGGACAAGTTTAGGGGAAGTCCCGTTTGGTAACTTTAACGAATTCATTTTTATTTAACTCCTTCGGAGACGCTGACATGTGCACGATTTTGAACGAAAGGAGAAATTCATTGGGATTGGTTCGCGGTGATTCTCCTGAAAGCGAGGGGAATTTTCCTGATGGTCAGGTTCTCAAGCAACTCGGGGGAGGAAAGGTCAACCGTCTATTTACACTGGGCATTATTATAAAGCCTAATGGGGCTCCATTAATGCTGCTGCTAGCGGGGATAGACAGAGTAATTATCGTGCCATTAAACTTCCGTATAATTTTCCCATCCCCTTTCGCAGGCGTTCTTCCTCTGTACTATGGCGAGCAGCGAGCAAAGCCTCGGCATCACTTAACATATTAGCATTCGCAGACACAACCTTACGTGGCAATACCGCGGGCTCGGAATCAGTGCACGATCACGGTTACCGAATCGATTCGGTTCCGTTGGCGCACTGGTTTATTGAAACAGCTCCGCTTCGTGTAACTTCGCGAAAGACTTCTCTTGAATAAACGCTATCAGAAGTGCTCCATCATGCTCCGGACGTGAGTGCACAGGGCCGTGCAAGCTTGTGTCAAGTTTCATTGTATTTTCCAGCGAAGGGAAAAAGCTCCCCATCGTCTATCTATACTTCTTAAAATAATACTAAATTAAACATGTTAGACACGACTAGAAAAATTTATCTTTCGATTCGATGCTTAGGGGATTGATGAGCCGCATGAGTTTGTCATCGTATCATGCTCAAATTATTAGTTGTTACGCACACAACCGAGAGTGACAGTGTCGGAGAGATTAGACCAAGTAATACATATTTAAGGCTTTAGCAGACCTACAGGTGGTCTGACGACACCCGAAGCTAATAGGAATGTCACACGGGTGTCTGTAAGATTTGAATCATTAACCGAGTTAACTGCAACTGTTTAGAAATATGGTTGATCGAAAGTGCGGATAAAAACGTGTCGGTAATCATTTTTAACATTTTTTTACCGGTCTCAAGTCGTGTGATCCAATCCCAGAAAAATTGTTAATTTTAACAGGAGTCCACTTAATTGTGCCGCCGACTGTGGACCTGTAGAAGATGATAAGGTGTCCGCAATTAGGATGTCCACGAAGTTCTGTACACGTTCGGGTCCTTCAAAAGCCCGCGGTGCTAACCAGCTAGGAACTCTGTCCAGAGTTCTAGGTCTCCGTAAATTATCCTCTACACAGAAACTTTTGCGCCAGTCACAGGTGACCTAGAACTGTTTGCGGATCGGTACAAGCCCGCGTAAGTAGCAAAACTATACAGCTTGCCGGAAGTTAGCCTTTACACGTGTCTTCCGTGATCTGGAGTCAATGCGAGGTCGCTAAGTCCGCATAAGTCCGCATAAGTCCGCCTAAGAACTTAGTGTGACACCCCAAGCCTGTCCGTGTCTTCTATAGACGTTAACGTTAAAATCTTTTTACACCCCGTGGCTAGCAACTTGAAACATCAAACAAACATGTACCATCAACACAACCTAAAACCTAGATTTTAAAGAATTTAGCTCGGTTAAAAATGACTCGATGCCGCTACTCCAGCCAGCATAAATCAGGAGAGATCCTAAGCCCGTTGCGAGGACAACTATCGTTTCCGGCTAGCCCCCAGCGGCCAATGAGAATTTCGTCATGCCATCTATAATTATTGTCTCCGTCACGACACCCGTAGGCGTGTTTCGTCCCCACGACAATATCAAGGATGAGGCACGACAGCTTTCGGCTAAAATTACCCGACAACGATTGCAACCCCGGCCAGAAGCTCCAACAGTCGATCCCTGATCGAATTTCTAGCTACCCTGCAGCCAATCAATCGCAGACCTAGCCTGCAATCCCGACAGATGAGCTCTCTCTAGGTAGAACACCTCTCTCGCATCCAATTTCTATTGTTCATTTCCCTGTATGTGATTCCCCATTTAATTCTATACAACATTGCAGACTTCTTCTTGGATTTGAATGATCATGAAAGGAGTTGTAATTATATCTATGAAAAACCGTACAGGGTTTCCAACGTAGTAATTCCGGACGAAGGGAAATCAGGAACTTACGCGTGAAACTTCGAAAATACAACCTGTGTACAGCCTGCTACTGATTAAAACCATAAAATACCGACTTTCCCGAAGTTTTCATCCGGGACATCCCCGCCGGTCGTTGCAAGGCGGGAAATTCAAACTGAATTCAGTGAATCGGTCCGCAGGCTGCTCGCACAATAAATTTCTCAGGAGTTCCAACGGGGCTAATGAATAATAAATGAAACGAACGTAGTATATCGCGTAGGAGATAAAGCGAGGCCACGTCGCACGCGTTCGCAACGATCGTACGTCCCCGAAAAAATACGGAGAGCGCGAAGGGAAGTAAATACAAAATGTCCCAGGGGGGTAATGTGCGATGAAGTATCTTCTTTTCCGGTTCCTCGGTCGGAATTCAATTCGATTGGAAATTCGACCGACCACCGTGAGAGGGGGGCCGAGTTCGAATTCGAAAGGCGGGGAATTTCTACGGGAACTTGGTAATCGTAACGAAATTTCCACGTCGCCGCCCCGTCAAATGATACCTGTTACCGCGGTCAATTGATTTATCAGCGACCACCGGCGACCGTAATGGTATTATTTAATGACGTTATTTCGCCGTGCCGTTTAATCGAGTTTCCATGTAAGCTGAAACCCCGTCGCGGTCTCGCGCGTCCGCGGCTTCCGGCCGGGAATCGCCATTTTTAGAAGCAGTCAGCAATTTGTCGACGTTTCCACGGCTATTCCCTGGTAATTGACAAATCGCTCGTCGTTCGTGCACGTTCTGGAAGACGTTCGAACTTGTACAAAATTTCTCAAATAAAAATTGTTTGGGGTACGTATTATTCTTCGGCTGGAAAGTACATATTTCAATGTTCCGCTAAAATCTATTTAAACATCTTGACATTTGCAGATGCTCTTAAAATGTGTCCAGAGGAATTTTCACGCAGAATTACGGCCAGTAAAAGGCCCCGAATACTACCAGCAAGCCCTTAGAGACATCTGAATACAATACGGCGAACAAGCTGGCAACCCCCGAGACACTTTGACCAGCCATTTCCTTGTTCCGTCCCGTTGCCCACCGATGCTTTCAGAGACGGTCCCGCGACGATTACGTTTGCGATTTCATAGACGTCCGCGGCCGTTAAAGTGGTTGTAAAATTGCCGACAATAACGAGGCACCACGGCCAGGACTTTTTAACGACCCCATGCCAACGGCGAACTGTTCCAACCCACCCCTCCCGATGATAACGTATTCACGAATCGGGATCGAACGAGATCCCCGACGGCTGCTCGATAAGAGACCCTGTGTGTGTCGGGCTCGTAAATGTTCATCGATCCGTGAACGATAATGGCGACAGCAATTAAGCGGTATTTCGCGACTGCCCTTCCCCTGCGATCGATTTCCATCGAGCGACGACTCGTCAAACGAACGTCCGCCCGGAAATTACTAGGGCGCGATCGAAACCGCCATTAATCGAATTTTACGAAGGTCTGAAATTTCACTAGACGAACCAGGAAAGTCGCGGAATAAAGTTAAATTCGGAAGTTTGAGGTTCCTAGGTTGTCTAGGGGCTTTCCGAGAGTTACGAGCTGATCGACGGGACGCGAACAGCTTTATCAGAGCTGCGACGAGCTACTGCAAACTTTCGGGGTTCACAAATACCCCGAGACACCTGTGGAGGGCTTCGGGAACCGCCGTTCATCTCGGACTTCTCGGGGAGCTAATTTCTCAGAGGGTCTTCCGAGTTTTCAGATACTTCCAAGCTGACGTCGGCAATCTCAAAACATAGATCGAGGAAGTTAAACATCCCCGAGATGAAGTCGGGGAAGGAAGTTTCACGGTTCCTTGCAAGCTATTGAGGCTCCTACCCCAGCTTCCCGATTTAAAGATACTGGGCTGTGAGTGGAGATTACTTCAGAAGCGTTCGAGCATAAAGACTCCAAGATAGTTTTCCCTCTCTCTCTCTCTCTCTCTCTGTCTGGGACGGGCTGCTTCGAGGTGTTTGCAGGCCCTGGGCTCCTCCCCAGTCGACACGCGTCCCCTTTCCCCCTTTTTAAGTTCATGCTCTGCCAAATTGGTGACCTGCTTCCTTTGGCATCTTCCTGGGTTTGCTGCCTCTGTAATCTGGAGGACACCTGCGCCTTTGATGGGGTGTTTTAGAGACACCCCTCTGGTTCCCAGAGTCCTGTAATCTTCTAGCTGATCAGGTTCGTTGCTCAGTAAGCATTGCCATTTCCTTCTTTTGCTATAGCTTGGTTTTGAAGGCCCTACAGTTTGCTACCCATCGAAAATTATTACTATACCGACCTCCCGACTCTCTTCTGCTCCAACACACATATTTCCAAGTCCTCTAATCTGCTATCTGACGATTTTTTGTTAACAAACATGTTTTTGCTGCTGCTACAATGTACTACCTCGTCAGGTTAATTGCCGAAGTGACCCAGTCACCTTTCGCCCTTTATCCTTCTTATTTTCACAGACCCTGTAATTTGCTGCACAATCAGGACCAATGTTAACTTCACCTGCTGACCTTTTGATTTTATTTTCCTTTTTGTTTTCCCACTCGATCGTTCCAAACCGACCCGGTGACCTTTCACTTTTGATTCGTACTACCTATGCTGACTCGACAAATTTTTGGGAGAACTAGGAGGAAGGTTACGTTTGAATAAAATAGCCCCAAGCCCAATCTCGCAGATGGGTTTTTCAATATTTATAATGCCCGAGATTATAAGCTCGAGGACGAACTTGAGGAACTATCGATTCATCAAGAGAAGGTTGAGGTTCAACGTCCCTTAAAAAAATTCGATGACTCTTCCCGTCATCCACAAAAAATCAATTGATCACCCAACCTCGCCCCACATCCCCTCAAAAAATTGCCAAAGACCAGTCTCCTAAAAAGATGACTCCACAAACACAGCCAGTACAAGTACTCGGCTAGCTCGTCCAAGTGTCAGTGCACCCCTCGGGCCCTGCAAAACGTCTCAAACCTCTTACGTGCCTAGAGACACTCTCGTCACAATAGCAATCCCTCTATCCCCGAGTCCTCACTCATTATTCTTCTGGGTCCCCTGGTCTCTGCTCGACTCCCACGCGAACCTTGGATATCAGATACAACAGGCAGGTTGCCAGGGGTTAAGGGGAACGGTTGAGGAACCATGCGACTGGTAGCACCATCCCCTATCAAGATGAACTATATCCATAATGCAGGGCGGTCGCGTGGCAGACGTTGAGATGGGGACTGTTTGGTGCGCTGGGTGGGGTGGCTGGGACGGGGAGGGAAAAATTGAGCAAAAGTTGAAGGAGAGGATGTGGGGGAACGCGACGGAAAAGCGTGTAACTCGGGGAAAGGTGTTTCAGTCAGGGGCTGACCTGAATTCAGGTGGGCTGAATCAATACCCGGCGCTCGTTCACCTCACTGTTACCGTGGCAACCAGACTCCTTTATTAAGTATAACCTGTGTGCACCGTTTCCTGCGTTCCCAAAAGCACAAACACGCGTACACCTGTGTCCGCTACCTGTGTGCCAACATGCCGGAATACCTTGTGTGTGCCGCGAAGGTGAGAGCGTTCGAGGAGAGGACGAAACGACAAGGTTCGCTAGATTCGACCGGCCTTGGCACACGGACGATGAACCGACACGGCCCGGTGCCAGGTTTCAGGAAGAGGCGGGCCTGGCCTTGGTGTTCGGTTTCACCCTTGCCGGCCGCCACGATTCGAGGTCTTTTAGAGACATTCGTTACTTTCCCTGGTTCGACGACCCGGCCCCGTCTGACGGGCTTTGTCGGGCTAGGTGAGATAAGGGACGGTTGGCAGGGTTCACGGGGTTTTCTACGGGCATGGTGGCTCGCAATTGTTGTGGATGCTCTGGTAGGATCTGTCAAAAATTATTCTACGATGTTATACATGCTTGTCGATGACATGTTTGTAAATCATATTATATGAATATTGCGTTAGGGTCTATCTCTCAGACTACACTAATATCAACTTCCCCAGCGGAGCATAAACAATAGAAAAATTCATATTTGGCAGGAGGGTGACGCGAAGGGAGATTGAGTAGGCGCGTAGGGAATAGTAGGGAGGTTTCAGAGGGTTGAAAATTGTTGTGGATGGTGTGTTAGGGGGTCTGTCTTTCATAACAGAGTAATTTAAACTTTTTAGGTCCAGCCCGAAACGGTATGAAAAAATTGCGTTTGATATAAGGGTAGATCTGGAAATGGATTCAGGTTACGACCACCATGAAATATTGCAATAAATGCCATCATGACAGAAGACCATCTTTTGAGAATTTACAATATCGTGGAGATGTCTGCTTCCTGTGTACCTCATCTCGACGTTGTATCTTCCGAGCTACTTGGCCTGTCTCTCTTGACCCTTCGTTTTTTCTTAGACGACCTGAAGAGCTGGCTGGAGGGTCCAGCTAAGGGCAGACGCTCCCAACGGAATGAACTCGACGAAAAAAGTACCGTTTACAAAAATATTCGTAGCAACTGTCACTTATACGAAAAATATGAAACAAGCCTGGTCACACTGTGGCCAGAGTATTGCACAGAATGTAGGGATAATATCGCACAGATGATCTCTAAATTTGCAAGCTTTCATGGCGGCCATAAAGGGAGTCAATTTACATTCCGTCTAACTTCCATGAAATCCTACTACCCATTTCTGGGCATATTAATGCTGGAATATCAAAGTCAATGAAACTGTAGCTTGTTAGTCAGTCCGCAACGGAAACGGGACATACTCCATTCTGAATTTTAAGTAGAGTAACGTTTAATTCAGAAGCGTGAACTGTAAACGCCCTAGGGATTTTTATTTTAACACGTCGCTCGTTGCTTTAACCAACTGCTTTACTCGACCTCGCATTCGGTTGAATTGAATTTTATATAGTGCTTTGACACCTTCTACAGTTCCCATTGAGCCCATCTCTTGAGAGATGTTTATGACCCTGCCTCCGGCAACGCAACCTCAACTTTATGTTCTTAACCCTCAAAGAACTACGACACTGTCATAAAGTGCTTTTATATGTTATTTCTCTTTGAAAATCACCCCAGGCGCAAGAGAACGATGTTAAAACATTTTCTGGACTTTAATTAAATTTTATCTTTGGGCCACTAAAACAGTTGCTAGTTACTAAGAAAAATCTTTCGCAGTTATTCTTGTATGGACAAATTCGACTTTCGAACGGTCTAGTGACTTTTTGGCCAGCCTGTACGCCGATCTTCGTGGGAGCAGAGCAGCCAACTGTTGGAAATAGACACAGGCCAGGAGATGGGGCAGTCTTCAAGCTCAGTCACGAAGAAGAGCAATTTTCTAGTCGATTTCCGTCTTCCCAAGAAAACCAATTTCTATTTCCCATTGATGTACCTCTCAGCAAGTCCCTCAGCATTAGCTTCGAGCTGGCCTTTACCTATTCGCAAGCAGCTAGCGTGAAGTCCTCGATCAAAGGTAATAGTTCCTACATTATGTAACCAGCCCCCGGAGCACATTTCCCGAAGCGCATTTACGAAACGTGTCTTTTCTTTTTTAGAAAAGTTTCTAGGTGTTATGACCACGTTGTGCGGCCGATATCTCGACGATAAATGGCTGCCTGGCATTTTGGCGAGCGCTGCAAAGTTGCAAGTTCCCGCGGCCGGCGTTGAAGTTGCATTACGAAACTCTCCAGGTGCGCCGCGGTGGCGCGCGGCGGGCCGGGAGAGTTTAACTCGATTCTACACGCCGTTGCTCATGCTATTTGTCGTCCCGACGAGATTATGTTGCGCGACAGGTGCTACAGTGTCTTTCTGGCGAGCATACTCGACGCTAACCTAGCCTTACCGCGAGATTTCATAGGGAAACTCTGCGCAAACGGAACGCTGAAAATGCAACTTTGCGAACTTGTTTGAGGGGATTTAGGGAGAGAAAATCTGAGGGCCTGAGACCATAAGACTCGGGAAAACAACGGTGTACCAAAGCCACCGTTTAAATCCTTGAACGCAGTGATTCTTGAGCTGTAATCGATCCAGGTCGACGATTCTCAATTCCGAGTTGACATTTTGCTTTATCTGCTAATTAAATATCCACCGACGTCGAAAGCGGACAAGAAAGGGTGAGGGAACGGGTCGCGACCAATTAAAGGGACGACCCGGCGCCAATGATCTGAATAAGCATCCAGGTCACCACACGTGACAGCCAGAAGATTGTTTGGACCGGGCGCGCACCCGCTGCACCGCGGGGGCTGTTAAACTGAATCCACGCCAGGCGGAAAGCTCTATTTATACCGCGGTAACGAGGTCTTCGATGTAATCTTGCGAAACGCTCCGGGGAGAATTCGTTTCCTCGTGAGGGAGCATGCACACCGTGATTCGACTGGGCTTTCTCTCTGTCTCTCTCTCTCTGTTCGAGACTCCGCGAAAATCGGTCTGCATCCGCCTCACTGACGCCTCGCTGTTTTGCTGGATGCTGAGACTGGTCTCAGCCAGAACATTGGATGCTCACAATGTAGTTTTAGGGTCGGGAGTATTTGGCGGAACTTGGGAGAGCGAGAAGTTGACAGAGCTCTACGATTCGTACTATTTACAGTTCAATTTGACTAAATAGTTGAGTCTGTGTTAAACGATCACCTTACGTTTGGTATTAGGCCTTGTTCCCCTCGTAAAAATAGAGAATATAAAATATAAAATTATTGAGAAGGGGTAAATTCGGGGTGCAAAACCTATAATAAAAATGTCCCTCGATCCATGGAAGTGTAACGTGTGTGTTGCGCATGAAAAAGTGAGCAAAAAGCAGATGAAATAAAATGTTGAGCAACGTCGACTAACAAAATAAAGTCGGCGCTATTAATTTAGAAAATTGCCCGGTCCAATTTTCTGCCAACAAAAATATTTTCATTTCCATCGAGAGTTTCCCCGGAATTTCGCAGGGACCTGGCGTTCCGGCAGCGATTCGCGAAAAATTGTTTCGTCCCAGCACAATCGACTGACGTCTGTCGCCGTTTGTGAAGACAGGCAGAGAGGCGAAACGATCGTTCGGGCGTACACAGAGAGAAGGACAAAGGGGGCGAGAGAAACAGCACGGAATTGTTACCACGGGGGAAAAAAAATAAAATGCAATAACGCGGAACGTTCGTGGAAAATGGACTGTCGGTCGCGTGACATGTATTTGTGTCACCGGGCCACACCGTGACACCGCGTTTTTTATCGCGAGTAATCATTGCTCCTTCCTCCCTCTCATTCGCCTTCTCCCTCTCCCACTCTCGGTGGTCGCAGTTTGTCCACCGAGCGATTACTTCGAAATTATGGCTGCTAAACTCGCGAACAATTTCCCGGCAATTTGTTCCTGAACGCGGATCAACAATTTCTCGGGGACTATTAAGTAACCGCGCGGCGTTCAAAATAAACGAATTGTTCCTTGCAACTGCGAGTTCACCGAGTCGTTTGCTTCAAGAGAGAGTTCGTATTATAACTGCTTGATGAAATTACGGGTTTTTCAAATAATAATTGTACCGCCACAGAAAGCAGAGTATAACAAAGATTCTAGAGTCACCACCAGACAGCAGAAGGTTAAAACCACCCGGATAGGGCTGACAAAACGGGTCTTTATCGGCCAATGAAAATTTGCCAATTCATTATCTCGATCCCGGTGTTTAAGATCGATCTCGACGAAGGTTAATCAGTTCGACGTTCCGGGGAGCTAGCAGGGATAAAATCGCTGCCGACAGAGACCGATGACGGAAGGACTCCGGCAACCCCTATTTCCCGGAATAATTAATCTTCGTGGGGTCCTGATTGGACTCGAAGGAAACTCGCCGGGAAAAACACCTGGCTACGGCCCGAGAAAAATTCCTCCCGTTTATTTATTTATCAGGGACGAAAAATTCGATGTTCAATCTTCCCTCTTCTAAATCATACATGTATCGTACTATCGTATTCATTGGTGCTCGCAATATATGGCACTAAACACATACTGTATTTAATATAGAGAGATTTTGATTAAACGATTCACCATATTCGAAAGTTAATATTTAGGACTGAAGTCGGGGACACACTTGACGACCTTCTAAAATCTCAACCTACATACCAGTGACAAATTCGTCCGGAGAAAATCCAATAAAGCGATCACGTCCGAAAATGTCCATTAATAATAAACGCATGCGAGTTTTGGCTCGGCATGCTGTTCCTTTCGAGAAGAAATATTCATCGACTTTCCGCCATGAATCAGCGGCGGATATTAAAGTATCGCCTACGATTCTCGGAACGATATCACGAGCAAAAGCTCCTCGGGTTCTGGTATAACAGAAACAGAGTGGTCGCCAGAGAGCGGAAACGACGCGAGCTTCGACCGGAAGAAGAGACATTTTGGCACGGGTAACCACTGCCAAAAATCCGGTGCCATAACGTCCGAACTTTTTATCGTGATTTTAATGTACGGCGCTCGGGATTTTCGCGACGCTTGTAAACGATAAATTCGCGGAGAAACGAGAGCTGGCCGAGGCTGTAAGTACGCCGGAACGGTGAAATAGTAATCCCGGGACCACGCTGCTGGCATGGCGTAGACTCCGTAGACTGTAGACACTGTCGCCGTGAGAGCAATTCAGGGGTCGTGGAACCCATTCGGGAATTTATGCTAGGCGGCGATCAAACTTTCAAAACACCAGCAAGCTCGCCAGTTCGACGGAACTGCCCTAACAGGAGAGCATCCGGATCTTCCGCGACATAAAAATTTAACAAAATCTTCAAGAAGAACACCGTGCGGTCGTACCCATCCCCAACACTCTTTTCGTGGTGGAGATTTAATTTTTAATTTTAGCGGACGGTGATAAATTATTAGGTCGTTCGGAAAGTCACTTCGTTTCTCGTGTAGAGATGGCATTGCTTCCATTTGTCATTACTAGACTGCGGATCTTTATGCATTCATGAAGAAATAGTAGAACAGTAAAGGAGTAGAAAAATTTAAGAATTTTGTAATGTCGTCTTCAATGTAACAAAGTCATTAAGGGATGAAATAAATTTTTATTTTATTCCTACTCCCGACAATATCGACGCAGAACATTTTTATTTAGCATAAAGATCCGCAGTCTAATTATTACTTAACCTTATTTTAAACTGCCCAAAACAATTCCTACATTATCGAACGTCCTGAAGAATGATTCCGAAGGTATGAAGAGATTCGCCCTCAGAAGATAGCGGCCGTTTCGACAAGAGAAGCAGCTAAGTGGCTCGTTCGAGGACGGTCTCGGTGGTGAGTTACAGTACCGGAGCACGAAACCTGGACGCACATTACAGTATAGAGCGTTACACCCTGTTCCACCGGTGAAATAATAAACAACAGGGTGTCCTAAACGTACAGCGTTACCAGCTACTAAATAAGAGGGGAAATAGCCTTTAATCACGAAAGGCGCGTGCACTGGAGACCTTTGACCATGGCACGTGTAATCGGGATCGACTCTGTTTGCGTGGCGAGGTAATTGGACGCTGTTGTAGAACAGTTTGAAAAAAAATACTTCAAATACCAGCGAAAAGACGTGTGCAAAATCGGCCTCGAAAATAAGAATACGGAATTGGAATCGAGCAGCAATTATCCACTTGTACAATTTCGAGTACGTATTTATAATCAGGTGTTTTATTCAGCGAATATATCGGTTTTAGTCAGTTCAGGATTACAGGGGGGAAAAGTTGTGCGGAGTGGGTAGGTCAGCCTTTCTAACAGAGCCCATCTGTTGTTGGCGAACCACGATAAACCCCTCTTGAATTGCGTATTGTGTCTGCGTGCTGTTTATACCGTGTACGCGCGCACGAGGGTGCATTAGCCAGCGTCCATACGTTACAGTGGCAAAGACAGGAGAGAAAAGCTTGCACTATTTACGTTATGGAAATGTATTGAAATCAGGGGTCACCCTTACGCGGACAAGTGCCTTCGGAAAGTACTTAGCAACAGATGACCGCACCTCCGCAGGATCATAAAACCGTGAAACCAGCAGTCACCACGCCCAGGGATCATGCTCTGATTAATAAACAAGTAGACTGCGAACTATCAAATTGTCTTCGTTGATTGCGCGAGGCAGCAACCAAATAAAACGAGAATTGAAAATACACCGACATCATTGAATCGTACTTCAGTTTTAGCAATAACATAGAAGCGCGCGAACACCATTCATCCCTGGTCGACAAAGTCTATTTAATCCCTAACACCGTAAGCCTTTGAGACGCGCTACTCGGCCGGCACAATATTCGCTGTTTTCCATACAGTTCCGCGTCCTATTCTCTCGCTACAGAATTCCCATGCTTCCTTTTGTGTCTCGCGCCATACGACCTTCCACTTCTCAACCCTTGTAACGCGAGTCACTGGAATTCTATAGCGAGCTACCTGTGGATGCCTTACAGACGAGTTATAGGGCTGAAACTTGGTAGAACAGGTTCTGGGAAATTATTCACCAGCTAGCATAATTCCCGTTGAAAAATCAACGGCTGCACTTGATCACTTGATCGAATTTTAGCACTTGATCCTGTAGAATTTCCGAGATAAAAGCATAGCCTGTGCACCCCTTTGGGCTAACAGCCACCTGTGTACCAATTTCCAACTTTCTATGCCTTCTGTGTTTCGCGATTTTATCATAAATCGAGTTTCTGGACCGATTTCTTGATCTTCGCGGTTCACTTCGGGGGGTATTCCCTGATCCCAGGACCACCCGACGGTCGGTAGACAAGAAAATAAAACCGAAAGACTCACCAGTCTGCACGAGCTTGAGTGTGGCGGCATTGTGCTGCTTGAGTGGCTCGTTGAGCGCGGGCTGCGTGACGTCCTTGAAAGGATTGGCGGCGGCGTCGTCGCCGGGGCCCCGGCTGTTTTGCATAGTCCTGGCGTCCTGTGCACGAGTGTCCTTCTTGTTCGGAGGTCCGCTGCCTCGTCGCGCGCCTCTTCTTCGTGTCGCGGCTCGATCGCCGATTCTCCTCCTCCCCTTCTTCCTCTTACGGTTCTCCTCCTCGATCCGCTCGGCTCGATCGGTAACGGCGATCAAGTGGATCCGACAATAGCTAGGCCGGCGTTCGCCAGTCAACACCGGGCTTGGATCGTGATCGGGATTCTCATAGAAACGCAGCAGCTCGTCCGCCGGGTAAATGACGTACATGCCCAGCCGATGATGAAGGTGTGATTCCCGGCGCCCTCTTTCTCGCTCGCTTGCTCGCCACCGCCGCCGCTGATGATGATGACGATGATAATGATGCCACTGCTGCTGATACTACCTCTCCTGCTGCTACCGCTTTTCTCGGGTCCGCGTGAGCCAACATCCCTGCTGCTGATCGACGATTCATCGCTCGTGAGGGTCACGCGAGTCACGCTGCCTGGCCACGCGAACACCCACATCTTCTTGGCACGGGAGCTACCGTTACCACCACCTCCTCCCCCTCCTCCTCCTCCTACCCCACCACTTCTTCTTCGTCTTCCGCCTTGAAACGCTTCGGGATGTCAGTCGCCACTATTCAACTAGGGACGGACCCGTACGGGTTGTACACCCTCCTCGCCATTGACCCTGCCTCTGCTAATGGCCTCCCATCATCGGAGACGAGGGGAAACACCTGTCACCTGAAATGGAACGAGTCTGGTTATGGGGGTGTCTCCTTAGACGACTGCTGGATCGTAACTTCTCAGGGGCTCGGTTAGGGGATTCGAAAGTTTCAGATCGGTTTTGGGAATTGATGGAGGTTCTTAATGTCGGGTTGAAGCAGGGGAATCGTGATGTAGGAGAAAATGGTGGACATGTCTGTGCGGGCTAGGTGATATAGCAGCCACTAAAATATGTCACGCGTATGCAGCTGAAGGCGAAATGGATGTGCAGGAAACATAGGCATCAGTCAACTGACTAAAATATTAAGTCGCTCGGAAAGTACTGTAGTTTTTCGACAGAAATTTTATTTTTAAAAACGAAATGACTTACCGAACAACCTAATAGAAGCTTTTCTGCTAACAATTTGCTGCTCCCCGACTAGTTCGATCTGCAGTTTTATATCCCTATTGACAGTCGCCGATTGAATGATTGTTCCCACCGATTTGATTAAGCAATACTCGTCCTGTGAATTATTTATATGTCGGATTTTCAACGGAGCCTAGCGCGCGACCAAGTCGGAGTATCCCTGTTTACAAGGTTGAACAACTTATTCAAACGTTCGAATAAAGACGAAAACGTCCTCTCTTATTCCCCGGTTCAAGGATCTCGGCGTCCATGCAAATCTCACTCGGCGATTTAAATCTAATTTGAATGTCGTTCAATGTGCACGCCGGCTGAAGCCTGTTTCGAGCACCCTTTAGGCGACTCTCTTTCGCCGGGGGGGAAACACTGAACAAATTTACACTGCGGACCGTCTATTTTCAGCGTCCAGTATTTAGTTTAAATTGGACGTCGTCCGGGGGAAATTAAAATTATCCGGATCTTATTGATTATCGGGGATGCACCGTGTTTCTTGGATTCCGGTCGTTCCCAAGCCCATACCCCGCGCGTTCCTGTATTCCCAACACCTCTGTCCTCGATTCTCCACAGAATTAATAATTTCGTGGATTCCGAAATGCCAACTTAACGTTTTCTACATTCTACGAATGCTAAACTTTTTGTCTTCGAATTCCTACGACTCCTGTACTCGTTGTTTTGAACTCGAGAGACCGTAGATTTTCCGGGATTCCCGAATTATAATTTCCAGTTCATTAAACCGTGCGGAGCATAATCCCTAAGTAAATATTAAATCCCTGGACTTCTACTTCTATAATTTCGAAAAATTCCAAACTCTGTCCGCGACGTCCAAAATCCCTAATTTCCTAAACTCATAACTTCCGAAAGTCCTCGAATCTCTCCAAACCGCCAACTTCTGAACTTTAAAATCCCCAAGCATTAAACTTCCAAGTCCCCAAAATCCCCGCAAACAGTAAACTTCAGGAGGACTCGAGTATTCGGTGGCGTCTCCTTTCCGAATTCGTTATCGTTGAGCACGTATCTCTGTTAGGCGTGTTGCTTAGCCACACTCATAATTCTTTCGAAATTGGCTCGGCCCGTGTCGGCCAACAAATATTAATACAACTGGGCCATCAATTACCAGTGGATGTATCGGGTTCCAGCCACTCGTACAACCCCATGGGGAAACGCGTGGCCCATTAGCTGCGCGAAGAACCGAGTGGTTTTATATGGGAGTCGATCAATCAATCAAGATAACGGCCGATCCTTCTTCTTACAGCAGGATCAAACCCGAATCTCATCTGCCTAGACGCCCCATCCCATATGATGCATCTCCTTTCAATCTTAAACTTCGAATTGTAAATCAATATCCTCGCGATCCCCACGTGTACTTTCTTCAATCATCCCTCGGGTGGCCGCAAATGTTCACTGAACCGATGCTACGTGGACACTTCGTTATTTTTCGTCTTTAGAGAACTTGATACGTTTTGGCTCGGACTGTACGTCCCACGCCCATTTTGATTTATTTTGATATTCCTACCGCATTATTTATTATAAATCTACATTTTCGCAACAGAATACACCACCCTCATAAATTCCAATAAACGTCTGTCAAAGAGTGAAGAATTATATCACCGGCACATGTAATTAGTAAGTTCTATTCCAGTTGAAATAAACCAGTTCAACCATCGTCGATACACCCGCGCAGACCAAGATGGCGGCCGCGGTAAGCCCAAGCGGAAAAAGAAACAAATCGGTTGTGCGAGCTGCACGAAATAGCTCTATTCAATTACAAAATTATAAATTCCTCTTCCGCTCGGCGGCAGGTCTCTCTAATCTCGGAAGATTAACACCACTCATGCTGGCGGAAAAGCCCTGTTAATTTCCCTTAAAAGCTTATCTGTCCCGGCGGAACGGACAAATGATGCAATTATTATGGCGCAAAAGGGGAAAAAGCGCGAGAAAAAAGGAGGAAGGCAACGGGGGGTCTCGATATTAAATTCGCGTCTCGCGCTGATAACTTCACGGCAGAGGGAACCTTTTTAAGTAATTGAACGAAACGCTATCCGTGGAAAAGCACCGGTGCCGATTATTCCGTCATAAAGACCCTCCAGTGCAAACTGCGATAAGCAATTTCGCATAATTGCCCGTCACGTCGAAGACTTCCGCCTCCATTCGCTGTCGAAAGAAATTCCTCTCCACCACTACGGAAAATTATCTCTTTTCAACCTTTTCGTCGCTCCTCCAACGACCACCATTTTGGTACCGAATTGGAAAAAATTCTAAAAGTCTGTTCTATAATGAATACGTGAAGCATATACCTCTTAAAAAAAACTCTGTATCAGCCAAATCCAGCTAGCTACCATCGCGAGAAACAATCGACTATTTTTGTCATTATTTTCGTTTGGAATTTCGTTCACGGAAGTGGCAATAGCATACGCGCTAGAAAGAAAATTCCGGGAAAAATCGTCGAGTCCGTCGGAACCTTTCATGCAGAGTCGGCATAGCGACGCACTCGAGGAACGCATGAATTTTGTGCAACGTTGCTTATGCATCGAATTCGATAAACAAGCAGTTGGAATCGCTGGATTCGTTGAATAAATATGACACACTTTGCGTCAAAGCGTTCCCCGTTCACTTTGCCGGCGAGTCTGTATTATTGGATTACGGGGTTGGTTCTGCATCATTTTACGAGCACTCGATTCTTCCGCCTTTTTCCATTCTTTGTACCGTCGATGGATCACACGTTCCCCCGTCAATCGTCGAAAATCGCTTACTCGACGATTTAGTCTCTCTCTCTCTCTCTCGCTAGTCCCCTTGCAATTATTTCGTTACAATTCTGTCGACAAAACATGTGTCATGTTTAAAATTATATATGAAGAAGTTAAATTATTAAGTTGCTATTGTCTATTTGACCTTCTAGTGTCATTGAGCTTCTGAGGTACATCCTGAGGTAGTGGGGATGGAGCTTTCATAAATGTGCATGTCTCTGCCATCTCTATTCAGCCATTATTGCAGTTCCAAACCGGAAACTCCACTTTTTGGTAAATCACGTCGCAATATCGGCCGAGGAAGGTCCTCGTTGCGGTTCCGGCGAATAATTGGAGTACTCGGTCAATTATCCGGCACTCGTGTGCGCCTGTATGCACCCAGAAATCCTCGATGCCGTCTTCGAGAGGCTGCTTTTTCGCCCGATGCGTTTGTTACGACCGTTGCAACGAAACTTTCGGTGATCGTTACTTGTTGAGCCAAGTGGCAAACTTGCTTGACAGTTTTTTCCTTTGTCGACCGATTCGTTGCTGCCCCGGTTCCTCCATTGTCCCTTCGGACTCACGCTTCCCTTACTACAGTCCTAATTAGAGACTGCACATTTCCTCGAAAACATTTCCTAAAATAATTATCACGCGTTTTCACGTATATTGTTCCATCCCGTTTCAAAATCGCGCTCCGCTCCCGCTTCTTCCGTTTCTCGATTTTTGTCCCTCGTCGTTGGCGCGCTGCATCAACGGCTAACGAATTAGGTTACCGGCTTTGAAAGGGAGACGAGATGCTAATGAACGCAGGCGAGTGACCGGAACAGTGCCGCTTGATTTCATCACTCAGCCTCCGCGGCGCTAATTAATTATTCAAATCGCGTCGCGATCGAAAGGCGTTTTTCTTCTTTCGCCGCCTGTTATGCCCTCAGTTCGGGAATGAACTGTTGTGATCAAAAATTAAATTTCCTCAAACTTAACAGAAATCTCGAACCTTGCTGCTCGAAGCAGGACTGACGAAACACGCTGCCAAATTTACAATTTTACGAATTTTTCAATGAAGTTTACGGAACACGTGGATGAAACTATACACTTGACAATGTACCAAACGATTTTTTAATGAAAATCAATCCTGCCCCAGAAAAAAATTTGCATATTTAAGTAGCCATCGATTATCACTGATGAACAATTTATGAACCCGCATTTTACCCTGAGCTTTTACCACGTCATCGAGCACACAGTTCCCCGACCCCGTGTCAAGCACGTTCATCGAACCGCGGCCACGTGTCGTCGCATAATTTTAACATGGCATCGGCCGCAACCCCGGAAGGATGGAGATAGAAAGCAAGGGCCTGATAATGAAGCCCGGACTGCTCCGTGAACTGATCACGGAATTCCTAATTGATAATCAACCCTGTTCATCGGAGCACGTTCAATTTCTCTCCACCTCGGCGCGGATCTTCATCTCGTTATCTACTTTATATACGAAATCAAAATTGTTGCGCTGAAGTAAAATTCTCTCGACTGTCCCGTCGTTTCCGTAAACTGTGTTTTAATCATGTCATCGCGACACGGCGCGGCGGCTTAAAAGAATTTTCTTCCAGAGCCGGAATCCCACAGCGTAATCGCGCGTACTGTAATTAGATTTCAGATCTTTGCGCAATTACGGTACTCCTTCGTTTCGAGAATAAATGCAGCTCGTAGATTATTTCCGTTACCGGAGACCGTTTAGACTGCAAACTATAATTCTTCTTTCATCTCTCCCTGAAGTTTCTCGAAGATTTTCGAAAGTCCATAGAATTTTGCATGAAAATCTGTAATTCGGTTCAGAGTTTTCAGGTTGATAGAACACTGCCGACTAACTTTTATTGTTCCATGTGCAATAAAAAGGTTCGTGGGCCTCGAAGCGCGGCGAGCCACGTTCGGGGAAGAACGGTTCAATGAAAAACGAATAGGTACGAATCGGTTTAGAATTTAATCGGGAAAACGAATTAACCGAGGCTCTTTCGGAAACCGGCTAACGAGTTTTCGACGATTCAAAGCCTCGACGGCGCAGCACAAAGACAGAGAGAATGTCTGTCAGAAAAAGGAAATAGATTGAATCAGGATTTAATATTCTACAATATTTTGGGAAGGATCGTTCAAGCATACTGTCTCGATTAAAACCATATTCTTTCGTCCAGGAGGTTAGAAAAATCAAGTCGACTGAAAATGTTTATTTCAGAACAATTATTGTACACAATTGTACTAATCAATAAATAAATGTAAGCTTACAGTTAACTCGATCCCGCCTTTGCAATTTCGAGCGACTTGCGTGCCATCATAATCGCGCCATCTTTGGTTTTATGTCCACCAATAAATCTCACTGTATGCACAAAAATGGCACCTTCGATTCCACTGGCAACATCTAGATCCTTGTCCCTCAGACCGGCCCAAGCCTCTGGTAAAAACACTCTACAAAACGATATCGCGTACTTGGATTGCGAACAATATTCCTGCTTGTACGAATCAAGCAATTTGCTGGATGTATACCTGCACACAAAACTGGAGGACGCTACTGGAACTGCTCGAACTCGATACTCTTTTTTGTCTGGGAAAATGACGTACTTCAATGCAGGCTCTATGTTCAATTCTTTCTCTATCCCGAACAAATGCTCCTGCCACGTTATTCCTTGAGGCAACACTATGATCTCCCCGCTTGGATCAACCTGCAAATCTTTCTTGTCTCTACATACTACCCAACCATAGCTGGCAATGGCGTTGCTCAAAATTACAACCACAGAGTGTCCACCTAATTTTACCGATAACTATATTAATAATGTTCACCTCAAAACGATTTTGTATAGCTTCTTCCATGATAGACCTAGCTGGCAACCATACGTTCACCGCATAATTTACATGCTGCAGAAAGTCCTGGCCAGTGAGTTCCACCGCCTTTAAGAATTGCTGGTTAATATCGACACCTTTGCTGTTCCATGAAGGATTTAAAAAATCAACGCGAGTAGATATGTCGGTTACAATGCGATATCTAGAAAGAAAAATAGCGTCAAGACCTAAACCACTAACTCTAATATGCACAGGATAGATCACTTACGCAGCCTCTCCATCGAACATCGGAACTCCATTATCTATCCCATCGATTTCTTGAATTAATGTGTTATAAACTTTTTTGAAAACTCGTTCTACATCGCTATCGCTCACGTTTGGAAATAATAGTTTAATAATCTCATGACCGAAGTGGCAGTAAATTAAACCGGCACTGCTTAGTTTCATTTTCCAATCGTATCCAGGTTTCTTCATCACCGTGCTCACAGATTCCTTAAAATCTCTGATTCGTGAAACAAATGAAATAACAAACCATGATCCTACTGGCAAATCCCACTAACAAATATCAATAGCTACCTCATGTGATGATCGTAACGATGCGTTGAAGGGTCATATTTCCCGCCAACGTCAACTACAATGTCGCAAGTACTTAAAATACTTAAATCTCGTGATCTAAAAGCAAATTTAACACTTATGTTCCAGCACAGCATAATGCATCGTACTTAAAAGAAAATAAAAATCAATTTTCTCGATGTTTCATTACATTCTTCTAGGTGTATTATGTGATATTGAACATTTCTGTGTTCGGTAAAATAATGTTAACCCTTTGCACTCGGAACTATTTGAACTGGAAAATTAAACATTTCTTCCGATATAGAATATTTCCATTCCCTGTGATTTTTGAAATTTGTTTTGAAAATGTTTAGTAATTGATTAGATACCGATATATTTAATAATGTAAACAATATTTTGAGGACAACCAAGTGCAAAGGGTTAATTTTTTCAGAATCTTATCCGGCTATATGTGTATTGTATATGCACTACCTATCTATATGTGTGTATACAATATGTATATGCGTATGTGTAATATGTATTACCTGACGATTTCTGCGTCTTTGTACCGTGGCAGTGTCTTCAAAAGAAAACAAGCGAGAGCTTCGTCGCAATGGAAGCAACCGTCGTGGGTTCCGATCTTTATATTCGCCGACATCGTCGAGAATCTTCGCAGTCTGGCTGGCGTATAGGTTAGGAACACGTCGAGACGATTAGAGTGAACGAACTTCGTGTCACACGCACCGAAAACGAAGCCGAACGAACTATCTTTCAACTGTGACAGGTAAACACGCACCGATCGATGAGAACTTAAACATTTGATCACGTTGCGACTAAAACTGTGCACACGTGCTCCGTTCGATTCAAAAGCCACCCGGCACGCGTGCATTTGGTTTGGCAGGTGATATGATTGTTACACTGCCGCAACGCGCAAAATCGATAAATCTCGAACGCGCGGGAAAATTTGAATTGCGTCCGCGCGGGGAAATTTGAACTGCGTCCGCGCGCGATCGAAGAAGTTTAGTAAAAGTAAATTTAGTAAACAGCATGAAGACGAAAGCCATAGAGTTAGTTGCTAGAAAACAAAAGCTGTTCAGAAAAGCGAGGAAAGTGAAAATTCAAGGTCATTGTAAGTTGAAAGCTGAGAAGTTTTTAATTTAAAATTTAAAATTGAGTATAGAAGTTCCTTCAAGGAAATGAGGGGATCCTATTTGATGTTCCAGCATATTGTAAAAATATTCTCAACAGCTCGTGAGGTATTGTAAAAGTCTTATTTTAACATCGCAGAAAGACGTGTGGTATTGGAAATTACTTTCCCAAGCTGATAAGATAAGAATAGCGCGAAATGTTTTGCGAGTTTACCGAGGATAGCCGGATAAGATAAGAGCATGTAATAATTCTTCTTATATTTTTCGAGGGAATATTGAAATGATGGAGGTTTTAGATGAAACTCGAATAGTTAAAAAATGTCACGTTGCTCTTTGCTCCAAGCAGTTACACCGTTTATCGACAAGCGATGTAGTGACACGAGCAACTCCAGCTTGGAAGTTTTAACACGTATCGATCCGGAATTTGAAATGCTAATTTTCCGGTACGTTCGCCTATCATTCTATGAAACTTCGAAATCAACCACACGGTAAACAGATTATCGGAAATTGCGTTCGTCAAAGTAGCGGATTTATACGCAAACCGTCGTTATCTCGTCCTAGACGTTTTCGATCTTCGAAATCTTTCAAAACCCTTTAATGTCCACCAAGAAATTAACAAAAATTGAGTAAACACAAATCGACCTTGATCCGCAAAGTGAAGGTCAACTTTTCAGAAATTCTTTCTACATCGTTTTTGTTGCTTGGGTACAGAAAATCATTTTTGGTAGAGCACATTTATTTCGCATTATATTCGAGACATTCAGCTATGGGGTTTCTTTACGTTTTTCTTTTCCTAGATAAGATTTGAGGAGGAATCCATGAAATTTCGTGGCAGGTGGCAAAGAGACCCAATATCCGATGATATTTAAAAGCAGAAAAGACGGTAGGGTGACGAGGCTATCGGGGATCATAGTTAATTTTATGCTTGCGTCGGCCCTGTAATTGCGACCTTCGTCGCGTCGTTGCCCGTGGGTAATGCCAACCTTTCTGTGCCAAAAACGACCAGGAGTATAAGATTCCTTCGACATAATCGGCTAGACGAGCTCGATTCTCGAAAACATGAGCTAGCTCTCCCAAAAGAAACATCTTCTCAACAATGTTTCATCGCCTGTCAACAATGTACTCGTACAAAACCGATTAGCGTGGAATTTTCTTCAGTTGATAACCACTGGAACACCTGCTCGCCATGTCTGATCTGACAAAAGCCCACCATCTCGAATATTAATGTAAAAAGAAAAAGAAGAGACAGTGCGTTTTTCAAAAAATAATAATCAGAGATCGTTCATGGCCTGTGATACTTTTAGAAAAATGCAGAACGTCTAATAATTATAATCGTTTGCGATGAAAAGATGATGATCAAAAATTCGAGGTAGATTAATTGATTTATTAAAACATTTAAAACCCAGTCAACGAATATAAATTCGCATAAACATTCATCTGGGTAATCAACAGTTGATTGCCGCACCACTTATTAATCCCGTAATCAAATGAAAAATCCATTTTTTCTCGGCGCGGCGCCGAGATATGGGAGAAAGGACGGCCGACGCGACGAGGTGTAAAACGAACGATCATTTCAATGAAGACGGTCGTCGGATACTTAATTCGAACCTCTCGTCTCCACGGGAGTCGATGGAAAACTTTTCCTCGGAAGTTGACTGAATTTTCCCGGGACTTTTCATTCAACCCCTGCCCGATTATCGACCGTCCATTATTTATAAGATCGATCTGGGGTACCCCTTTCACGCAACGATACCGAACCTCGATGCGGAAAACTCACACGGACAGAAATAGCAAATAAAAATAATCCCCCCGGCGCGGCGGCCACGAAAGTATTAAATTCTCGCTTCTGTCTCCTCGCTTTTCTAGCGACGTCAACCACCCCCTTAACGTCTCCCCGCCCAACCCCTGTCCATTTCTATTCACTCAATCAGTGAAACTTTCCCGAACCCTCGAACTAGCGGCAAACTGTGCCGTGGAAACTCGAAACGCGACCATTTCCAGCGCAATAGCGTACACGTATGTATGTATGTCTATAACTTTCCGGGGAAAAGGCCACGAGTCGGATCGCCGCCATATTGGAAGCCTAACCGCGTTTTTGGACGAATTTTCTTGCGGAACTGCTGCCAAAACCACGATTTTGTTAAGCGTTCATCCGAGAAGGTACGAAAGTAGAACAACTGGGCAGAGTCGGTTGAATATTTTTCTAGAAGTTTTCATATTAAAACACCATTACCGCAAGATCAACTCATACGCGCTAAAACGATACTTCGCGTTTTCTTTCGTTGGAAGCCCGGCAGAGACAAAGAAAAATGAGGGAAACCTGAGAAGCGGGTACACGAGTAATTAATCAGGAATTCCCTCGAGGAGCGGGGTTTGCTGAACTACAATCCAGTATTTACCGTTCGCCAACAAATTTGTCGGGTTATTAACTCCGTTAACGGAACCGCTGAGGGGAAAGTTGGGAGAAATTCTTTCTCCCTGTCTCTCGTGGATTCTATCGAGTTTGTGTCGAGGCTGACTTTTCCCGGGCGACGAAAGCCGAAAAGTCCCGTCGCGAAGACGTCGCTTCCCTTTGCAATGCTAATTCGGAACGATATTTGCAAGTAAAACGAACGCGATTTGCCGGAACGAATCGGCTGTTTTCGTCGGCCTCCTCTACCCCCTCCGCTACTTGTTCGACGCTTGTCCTAGGGAATTCCCGTTAATTCCGCTTCAACTGAGGATTCCCCCAGGGCTCGTCCCCCCACCGATTCCTCCGGAGCCTTTAACGTCGTTCGATCCGGAAAAGTGGAGCAAGTGTTGTAACTTCGTAAAGAACTTTCCGCCCCTTTCTTCCACGAAGAAAGGAATCCGATCGATGGGTCTTTGGTTACCCTAGTCGATATTCCTTTCGACAATCCCCTACACGCTTCTCATGACTCCTTAAACGACTGATACGTTTGTGTTTGTTCGGCTGGATGGTTTCAGGGGATCTCCCTAATTTCACGCTATCACCACAAAGGTATTTTTGTCATTTCTGTTGGACGAGGAAGATTTGCGACTTTGTTTCGGCAACAAATTCGCTGGTTTACGAGAACCGAAAAATACAGCGTCGCAAATGCCAAAACGTCTCTCGAATTTGGAACGGAGTCAGGGAAACGGGAGAAAAACGTCATCGCGCGTTCTCGTGATCCGGTCTCGGCGTATTCACCTCGGTTTTAATTTATTGCTGTATTTACAGGGCTGGTTTTTGCGTACCCGCGTACCCACGGTTTCCAATTGTTTGCACACGCCCGCCCGGATTTATTAATACCGTTTCATCGCGATGCCCGAATTCGCCGCTGGGCGCCCAATGAAAATGACACGTGCATCGAATTCGAAGTACATTTCCGATATCCCGGACAGTACCCGACAAGCAATATCTTCTTTCGAAGTGAACAGGATATTTGAAAAATTCTCCCGAATTTTCAAACAATAAAAAGGTGGAAGAATTGAACAGATCCAAATAAAAATAAAGATTAATAATTTCCTAATACAGTACAGGAGCTCGAGACCCACCGGATAATCGAGACCCGGGGAGAAAAAATTGGCGGCTGAACTGCGGAGACTGTTTCCGTTCGCGCGAGTTCTGCTCTTTAATTGGCCACTGCCCACACGAATGGATTTTTCTGTTCACAATGAACGGTTTTTCCCGCAAAGTTTTCTCGCGCATTAATAAATCACATTCGAACTGATTGAGACGCCCCGGAGAAATATAGGTTGCGATAAGAGGTGCACGTTCGATGTGCTCTCACCTGGTTCTCTTCTGTGTTGTAACACGGAAGAAATGCTCCCCTAATTGGGGAATGTGCCTCGTGAACCCGTGATCCAGTGTCTCGCGCGTGCTACTCGACAATTAAGCCGCAGAAATCATGGCTAATCAAATTTCGTCTGGAGATTAATCTCCTCGAATCGGGATTAGTTTTTTCAATTACCCGCGCTGGTCAGATTTGTGATTTTGTGAACAGAGAGGCAGTTCGCGGACCTCGTTCGATTCAGATCTCCATTATGGGTCACCAGAGACCCGGACAGAAACCTATTTTTATACGGGCAATTTTTAAAAATAAACTCCTACGGTCCACTCGGAATGAAACATCCGGTACATAGCGTTTGCAATTAAACCGTATGGGCCACGAGAGAGAGAGAGAGACCCGGGCACAACAACCAGGGTCCGTCACGCAAACGTATAAATAACAAATCCATTTGAATAATGAGTTCGTTCGTCATTTTTCCATTTGCGTTCGAAATAACTGGAAATAATTTGAAATTATGAAACAATTTCTTGGCAACGAGCTTTGGGCTGATTCGCGTTTCGATTGTCATCCACCCGACCATTTAATCGAATCCTCCCGGTCGAATGACATAATGTAACCCCCCCTCCCCCCTACCCACCCCAACCCATCTCCTACCCCCAACGGCGTATTATACTTTTATTCCAGGAAAGGTAATTTATACTTTCTGGCCTGCGTTTGCATGACAAATGGATCACGAATGCTTGCGGGTCACGAAACTAGTTTACGCCAGAATGTTTCGAATTCCAATAACTCGGCCCGCGGCTTCCTGTAAAACTCGTCGTTCTCATCCTGCTTATCATAATCCTGCTTTACTCATTCTCTCGCAGAGAACAACGTATCGCACTTATGGTTTCGGAACGAAAATGTGGAGTTTGTTACCCCATATTGGACATTACAAAATTGTCTGGAACCACACTAAATCTCAGAACTATTAATTTAATCGTTCATTAAAGTGTAAATTAACGAGTATTTTGATTTATTAGTGTAGACACTACTTTTGGAGATCACAAAATATTCAAAAACAATCTTTCGCTTACTCAAATTGAATGTAAAGAATTGCTACTGTTTCAGCGTTTGAGGAAACCGCCTTTTCTTGGCGACATGCGACAGTGCATGCAACTTAACACGCAGGCGTTGAGCAGATGGCACCACTTTCACAAACGGAATGGAAATTCAATTTAAAAATGCCTAGTGATTGTAAAAATTGTGGAAATTTCAAACGAGCTATTTAGTCTTGAAGTTTATAGAGACATTGATTGATTATAATTCCTGACGATTATAAAAGAACATTTATAAATCTGAACAGACTGTTTATCAAAATAACCGCGAATTACACGGACTATGAAAATTGTGAAAGTATTTCTGGGTACATCTGAAGGGATCTGGTAAACGTGTGATTTCGCATACAGACTCTAGTCGAACATTGTTTTCGCGAACGATTTGGTATTTGAAGGCAAACGGTCCGCACTGTTTCCAGACACGAAACAAACTTTCCAATCGTCAATTATTCTGTCGGGATCGCGTGTACACAGAAATGGAGTCGAGCGAGCCCCGAACGATTCCGATCAAAATTTATGCAGGAGGGAGACCTGGACGATTTAACGCTCGCGGATGTTTACGAAACATTCGGTCGCGATCCTCGCGCGGTTTCCATCGGGCCTTAAATAATTTAAGGAAACGCCGGCCGAAAGCGAATCGAAGAAATTCTCCGATGATCTCATGCATCCGTGTCTTGTTGACGCGTTCATTGCCAAATTTTTTCCCCAGCGAAGACTAGCTTGATAATTTTAGTCGGTGAACATCGAAATTCGTTCCTTGACCATTCTCGACCGAGAAAACAATAACTATCACGAGAATAATTTATGATTTTAATTGTTCATAGTCCGCGTTGGATTACTGGCTGGGCAGATTAAAGAGAAGTTCCGATTCCTCGGCCCTCTAGTTCCCGAAATGAGAAATTGCAACTTTGTGAGTACATACATACCTGGTAGATTGCTTTCGGCGTGCAGCTCGAGATATTTACTGTAACGCCGGAGAGACGTGACCGGAAGCAATAAACGGGTTTTATTAATTTCGTCTCGATTTCGCGAACGGGATTTACGAGGGTTTGATCGGATCGACCCGCAGAATCCCGCGAGCGGATTAGATCGCGGCCTGGACAAGCCCGATCCGCATGATAATTGGGGTCGGTCGGGCTTCCCTGCACGTATAAATTAATATTTCCAAGTGGAACAGAGAAGACCGGCAAGTGTTTTGTTCCCGGCGCGCTGGCTTGATTCGCCGAAACGGCCAGTTCCTCTGTCTCGAGGAACAAACTGGACCGCTTTATCCAGCCGCCGACTGCTCTGATTTCTGCTTCACAGTTAATCCCTGGATGCACGCCTCAATTAAGAATCCTCACATTACACTAGCTCGAATATAACGACCAAATTTTTGTCTTTAATTTTCGAAACGTTTGCGTAAAACATATTTTTCTGATTAGAACGAGTCGAAACACGACACTGTTCAGATCATTTTTACTTGTTTTATTATCCGAACCCTAATCGAGGTTTCACTGAAGAATGTCAGGGACTAGCTGGCGAATGTTTCATCAGAGATAGAACAATTTTGTCGTTATTGCGACAATGTAAACGAGAGCTTTTCGGAGGCCTGTAAAAAATAATCGAGGTGCCAATATGTAACCAATGACGACGCAGTCGAAGCGCTAAGGGTGTAACAATTTCCTGTGGCCGCTTTTCGCCCCCTGCCCGGGGTGCCGTAACCGTCGAACAATGGAAGAAAGAGTTTCTCGAGGAGGTGGGCAATTTGGTCGCGGTGTAAACAGTATTTCGAGCGAGAGGGTGGGGAGAAGAAATCGTAGAAAGAGTGGTTCTCGCGGCGTCGTATCCCATTTCCACCTCCGTCCGACGGTCATTCGAACGTTGCACCCTCTTGAACAGCTTTTCCGTGTTCTCTCAACGGTCTGTCCTCTCGCTCTCTCACTCGTTGCCGAGCACACCGCAAAGTGCCGACCGGTGGGTTAGAGACACGTGATCCGTGTGCATGCACACCTGTTCACCGCACGACCCTCGTAAACGACTGCTAAGACTTATACCAAAGCCATTTATTATTTCCCTAACTAACTAGATCACCGTTTCCCTAGTTTACCATTTCAATCGTGGTTAGGTGACAATCGCATCACCTTGCTCTATATTAACAGTCTCCAACTAACAAATCAACCAACTCTAGATTAGATCGAGGTTAGGTATACTGACCAATTAGAGGTGCTTGGGGAGGTGGAGTAACGCGGCAGCGCGTTGCGATAGTTCCATCAGAAATATCCAACACCGATCTCTTTTTCAAACTTACATTAAAACGTAAAAACTTACTTTAAAACGCGCTTTCAAAAAGTTATCTCGAAGGCGCGCCGATTTATGTAACATTCGCCCTCGCCGGTACTCCCCGGAATTACGCGGCTCACGGAGTTAACGAGGTGATTACAAATGCAAGGCTCGGCGTGTACACGGTCGCAAAACAGACTCCGTTATCGTTACCGTCACAATCGATCAAGGGAAAACCATTTCCCTTGAAGTTCAAACGGGGAGAGATCGAGGGGGAGATCCGTCGTCGCGTCGTCGTGAATTTGTTGAGTTCCTAGCGTCTCGTTCGCCATCTCCCAATCCGTATTCTTGCATTTCCGGCTTTCAATGACGTTCAGTCGATTAATCCTCCGCGCCGCTATCCAGGATAAACACTTTTCCATAATCATTTGTACGTTTCAACCCTTTGCTTCCATTCTACATGATTTTTTAATTTCACGGTTATGAAATTGATGTAATACCTCGGGCAATAGTGAAATGTTAAATAATGATACAGCAATTTTTAGTGGTGACTTCAGCAGGTAATTGTTCCTATTCTCAGTCTCGATTTTTCCAGAAAATTGCTACGAGCAGCGAACAAAACGAAACCCAGTCTAAGTAAGTGATTGGGGATCGGGAACGCTCCGAAAGGGAAGCCAAATCGAAGTTTCGCCGATTGAAGTGACTGCCAAGCGGCGCGGCGACGCGACGGTGAGTCCGATGAAGAGAGAAAAAAGTCGAATCGATTTTAGATTTCGGAGCTTCTGCTTCCTCAGAGAAAGAGAAGGCTCTGTTCGTTCTGATATGATGAAGGGGGATCATCCTATCCTCGCTTCGAACGAATCGTGCGCACCGCAAGCGAGTTCCGAGATAAGGGGACTTTGTCTTTGAGAAGCTAGGTAGAGGAAAATGGACCGACGCGACGGTGCCGGGTAGGGAACGTTTCTTTGAAGTATGCTAGCTGAAACGAAAATACATGGAACTTGTTTAGTTCGCGGGGAACGAGAGAGAATAACATGCAGAAACGCTGTTTGCGGTACCATGCGAAATTCTGGGACAGGTTACCAATGTTTCTCAAAATTCTATACCATGTGTACTATACAGTGTGAAGCGCATTTTATTTGTTAACATTGTGTACACCGAGATTGTTCCTCGCCAACAGTGTACAAATTTTTCGGAGGAGCGAGATATTAAAGTACATACAAAATAAGTTCGTTACTGTTAATCAATTTTGTTGGTAGAAGAGCTCGGAACGTCGAAAGAGAAATTTATTACCGATCTATCCGTGCGTGTACTGTTGGTTGCCACGAAGTTCGCGAGACAGCTGTAACTAGCAACGCTAAATATTCAGCATGAGCTTCGAAATAAGTGTCCCTATAAATAGGGCCGAGTCTATTAGCGGAGGATGTAGAGGCCAGCTCGCGACTCTCGAGAGCAAGGCGAAATTCGTGTAACGTATACGGAAAGAAGAGAAAGTGGCAGCCATCGCCGTCGTCGGAGCGAAGAAATATTAACAGAAATGTTCCTTCATAAATAGACTGCGGATCTGTATGCAAAATAAAAAAATATTTGCGTTGATGTAGCAGCCAAATGAAAATTTAATTCTTCTTTTAATTATCTTGTTAAGGCGAAACACTAATACACTGGTGGCCGTAAATCTTTTCAATACCTCCACTGTTTTAAATTGTACGTACTCACTTCTGTCATAAATGCATAAAATCCGCAGTCTATTCATGAATTTAACAATGTTAACCTTAAACACACAGTTCCGAAATTTCGCCTTTCTCACCGCGAACCAAGACGGGGGTGTTTCGTTTCTTCAATTACTCGACAGCCAGAAAATAAAATGATATCGAGGTCAGCCATTCAGACACTTCGTCCTTCCGCCTGAATTTTGAATTTCCTCATCTCGCATTTCCTGCGCCGATTCGTATTTCTCGAGGGAGATCGTCTGTTCGAAGAAACCAAATGAATAAATCAATTCGGACAACAAGAATTTCAACCCGCTTTCATTTTATTCCGAGAGAAAGATCCCTCGAGCTCCACAAAGCACTTTCCTCGTTTTTTTTAGAAAGCTCGGCAACCTCGGCTGCGCGATGTAAACAGCCCTCAAGCCGCACCCCCGGCAAAGGGAGACCGTGTTACTCGCCGGAATTTCACGGTTCATTATGGTTTTCGGTGGATTCCGGTGGCGTTGTTTACCAGATATTTTTCCGTGTTCCATCCTCGTTCGCAAATACGCCTTTCCGGCCGTGTAACAATCTCGACAGTGACGAATGGGATCAGAGGATTTTGGAGGTTTTCCAATGTCTCTGCGCGCTCTGCGCTATCAATTATTCCCCCGGCACGGCGCGCGGCGGGTTCGTCAATCGTAGAAAGCCGAGCGAAAGCTTTCCTCTTTCGTGTTTACCGAACGAAAGCTCGTGGGAACCACCGGAAATCGAACTCTTTCGAGCTTCTGAATACCGATCGTCGACGCTTTCGGATGAATGACGGATTCATCGTTTCGTGAATCCACCAGATTTCAATTTTCAGGTAAATCAATCAGATAGAATAATCAGATGGATTAATTGTTGGAGATACGACAGACTTCTGACCTTAAACAATGGATTCATCTCTTGGTTCTATTCTAAATCTGAATTTCATAATGTATTCAGGTAGTAGAATAAATTATTACAGCTTCGTTGAGGGAAGCATTCGTAGGGGTTGCAACTTCAGGGGTAAATCACGATCTTCCGTGTTGAAACAATGAATTATCTCTTCCTTCCGTGACATATTAAAATTTGAAAATAAATCGTAACAGAAAGGACACACGACTACAGCTCTTTTCTTTCACTGTTCCAATATATTCGCTCGCATATTTTTCCACGAACACACGCACCTATCGTACATATTACGTACGTATACATATGTATAACATACGCTGAATCTCCCAGGCAACCCGATTCGAAAAAAATTCATCGAATTTCCAGGATTCGCAGTACCCCAGCAATTTTTCCTGCATACAAAGCGAAAAATCCCGAACGACGATATTATTTACATTTTCGCGATCGTCCGCGGAAAAGAAATTACGCGCGAAAACAGCGATAATGACCTGCGGAAAAATTGGGTTCTCATGTATGTATAAACCAATTATTGCTGCGTCTGGATCATAACCGTGGAAGGTTTCAATCCGTTTACCTGATCAAATTTGCATATTACAACTGGCCTGCGGTCGCGAAACCTTTCAAATCCGCCGCGCGAAATTTCTGACACCCGCTTCGAGAGAGCTTCTCGCGAAAGAGCAGATTAAACTATTTTCGCAGATAACAAAATTGCAGAAGAGATTGCCCGAGCACCCGCGACAAAACGCGAGCTTGCTGATTCGACGAGTATTTGCGAAATTGAAAAATTAGCTCTGATGGAGGTTGCAATTTTAATGCAACTTTAATGACTCGGATAAACAGATTTGTTCCGTACTTATAATTTGTTGCTCGGTGCATCCGATAATGTTCAGAGTCGGATGGAAATTTCAGATTTTAAATTATTAATAATATATTAATATAAATACGGTGGGTGTGTACAAAGTACTTGTATACCTTTTAAAAGCTCTAATAATAATATAATATAATAATATAATAATTTAAATAACTCTAAAACAACATTACTGTCGTACTAAGACGTTAGCGTTTACTTACTTGTGTAACGTCTTGTTTTAGAGTTATTTAAATTGAAATGTCTCCTGAACTACTAACTTTTCGACATACATAGGTTAGTACTTTTTTATAACGAATGTCCAGCTGCATCGATTGGTGTATTAAAAAATACCTCATTCCATTTTTAAAAAAATGAAGGTGACCTTCGTATCTCTAAAAAAAATTACATAAAAACAAAAATTTTTTGGTATCGTATGAGCCCCATTTTACCATTGAACTTTGTCCTTCAGACATTTGACGTATCTTTGAAAACAACAAAGATATTTGAGGTGGCAACATTAGGTGACCCGCCCTGTATACATATATTAAATTTTCATCGAGATCCCTAATAAATGCCTTTCTTTTTGTGCATGTAACCTTGTAAATTACAATTTTTGGAAAATCTTTTTTGCACATCATTTCGTAAACCAATGGCATCATCCATTTGATTATAAAAAATCGGGGGTCGTTTGGTACAATTATAAAAAGTTTTTAAAAGGTGTATACGTATGTGTAATTCATAAATTACTAATAATATAAATTTGCAATCATTTTTGCTAATTATATTTGCAATATATAATTATAGATTGCAAAATCATTGTTACAGATAGCAGAAAATACCTAAACCTAATTAGCAAAACATAAACACAAAAGAGAGATGTGCAATATGAAAAACGTAAAGACTTACCCGGACGGGACAGCAATCGATCTACGGGGTAGATCTTGAACGATCGCCACGGTGAGGAAGGGGTTGCAAGAGAATGATCGGAATTCACGTGGCACAAGAGAATAGTCCTAGATGTATAGGTGACGCGAGAGCGCGATAGAGTTCTATCGCGACGGTATTACGTGTATTTCGCGCACTCGCGAATTCGCGGACATGTAAGTGACGGCGAGGCACGCTTATTCCGGAAGCAGCGTGCACGTACTCGCGCCACGGCGGCCCGCGCACCACTGGCCGAGCCTCGACTCGACTCGTGTCGTCCCGTATCGTCGGCACGCGTTACTTTCGGGAAACTCTATCCCCACCATCCCCCTCGAGGCTTGGAAAACTCGAGCGCAGGGTGGGGTTGAGATTTCCGCGATCGGAGACCTTTGGCCGAGGGTTCGAAAGCTGGGGATGCGCAGATTAGTTCTACAGGGTGTTTCGAAATTATATGTCGCGACCACTACAGCGTGATTCTGCACCTCTCGATCGGTGGAGGTCTGTTACAAGAATCGATTGAAACGGAGAGAACATAGAGAAGAGTGCTATAAAATATTTAAAAATTCTTTCCGCAACCTTTTGTGACGGATTGAATGGTTTCTCCAGCGAAAGCTCGCTGTCCGTTGAAACCGTACGAATTCATTGTTCCTCGCCATTATTTTCCACTGTTAGCGAAACACACACATCACGTCCAGCGGATGAATCATTTTTATTGTAGCCCCGAAACCCCGACCGTTTCATCTTCGCGTCTCTCCTTTCAAGTAAAAGATACACAGCGGCGGCAGCTAATTACCTCTGGCGCGCGAGTGTTTTTGTTTATAACACATTCTCTTGGTGCTCCGGAAAATTTTTCGCTGTACAAACGTTCCCCGTGATTTTTCGCGTTCGTCCCTCGGCCTCGTCTCTTTCGGTGGGGGCGACCAATTATTAAACGTGGAAAAATTAATGAAAGGGCGGGACTTTCGGATAATATTAAACGACGGTTCAGCGGATTCGCGTGTTTGAAGGGGCGGGAGGGAGGGAGGCACAGTCGAGTGCAATAATGTCTTCCAGGTCAAAGAAACTTAACGCTCCGAAAGCGGTTTAGCTGTTCCCTCGAGACTCTAGAATCTAGACACTAGATCCCTTTGTTCGGTATTAATAACAATTCGGGGGAATTGTCGCGACCGATTCTCGAAAATCTGTGAGAGAAACCATTACAGCATTTAATACTTTTTTATTTATTTTTTTTAAATACAGTTTGTTTTGACGATGTACAAATGCGGTACGTTTGTCACATTCTTGTTCAATAGCTTTTCTCTGTTAATGTTTACAGTTCAGATGGTATAAGTACTGCCTTCAAAAATAAATTATTTTATTTTCAAAAATTACTGTGTGTGTGCATCAAATAAAATATTTTATTTTCAAAGTGTTCTACACATACTTTGAAATAAATAGGATTATTTACTATTTACTATTTAAAATACTATTTTTTCCTCAGCTCTGGTTGGAAATAATATAACAGTATTCTTAAATTCTTCGAGTGTTTTTACTGTTTCAAGTTTCACCTACTCGTTTCTGTTATAAATGCATAAACTCGACTAATACTCGAGGTTTTACTGTGGATTAAACGAGCACGGAATATTCAAACTGCGTCACGTTGGTGCTCGTTTTAATCAGAAAAATGTCGCGAAAACGTTGATAAATGTTTCATAATGAGATAACAAAGAAAAGTTTTAATCGCCTAAAGGAGAACAGTGCTGAAGGTGGTGCGACTGAATTTTTCGCGTGTATCTCGCAAATCTATGTTACACCATATTGAGACATTACCGCGTTTTATCAGAGCACGCCGAGCAGCCGAAAGTTCGTGGAATTTGCATTCCATCCACGGTCCGCTGGCAAACTCGGTCAAAGAAGGATTTTTGGAAAAAGCCCGTTCCGGAAAGCGACGTCAATCATATCTCCGTTTCTGCGAATGCATTTTTCCCGTGCTCCGTTCGAGCATCGAGGAGCCGATAAACGTCGTCAGAAAAGAGTCTAATAAATATCGACACACATGACAAAACCCTTTCTCGTTCTTCTTCATCTTCTCGCAGCTTGTCTTTCTCGGAGCCAGTCGGAATTGACTCCATTCTCCTTTACGGCTCAACCGACGTCCCGAAGGAACCTAAATTCCCGACGTACAACAGTAAGTGTAACAGTGTAAATACTTTATTCCTCCATCTCGATGCACTTTCTCGCGCAGACGCCGGCCAGTCGATTTTTTTAATGTTGTCGGCTTTCATTTTGTTCGGTTTTCTTCGCTCTCGTCTCATGCTAGCTGTTAGTTGATTTTGCCTACATTTGTTAATATTATCTGATTTCATATTTCGTTCCATTTGATTTTCCTCGAATTTTCCAATTTTATTCGCCTTCATTTGATTTTCTTTCATTTATAACATTCTCACCGACGAGAAACGCGAACAGATGTGTAGGTCAAGAACCGAACCGTAGCGGCGTGTACGTATAAAACCGAGCGTGAACGTTCGAGGAACGTGGATGTCGTCATCAGGGAACAAAAGAGCGAGGGTGAGTTTTCTTCAGCAATGAAAAGCGCAACTGAGATACACTTTCCCGTAGACCGTACTCGACCTGGCGAACGAGTGGCGCCCGCAGTTTCGTTGAATCTTCTCGCCGTAACCCTGACTACCCACTGCCGCACTTTATTTTTCTTTTACTTCGCCATTCAACCCCCTGTCTTTCAACCTTCTCCCTTGAATTGGATCGAACGGTCTGTCCAACATTTTTCTTTTCATCTTCAATCGACTTTCCTTCTTCGACGATCCGCTGAATAGTGTCTCGACACTACGATTCAGATATTCTAGCTTCTTTTATCGCTCCAGGATTATTTTTGCTGAAGAGACATGGCACAACCCTTAGCAGTCAAGGGGTGACTATGAGTCACCATTAAAAATTGTTGTAGCATTATTCACAATGTCTATGTATATATATATATATACTTTTATTGCAAATATTTTTATGTACGATCCCATCGATCTAATTCGGTTAGTCTGTCGGGGATTGAAGTTCGGTGCGCGGTAATTGTAAATAATCGGCCGGTTTGGAGATTTTTTAAAATTTTTTCTTTAAAGACGTGGGAAAAAATACGTTTACGTATACCTAGAAGAGGTAGTGTGGGACTCGAGGGCACATGTGGTCGGTGTGTCCCCAATACTCACTAAAAAAACCACACGCCTAGGACCAAGAGCTTTTTTCTCGTTCTCTAATGTCCTTGAGGACAGTCAGGGCCAGCCGTTCGGAGCTGACCCGTGCGCGCTTTTTGTCTGCTATAACAAACTTTTCAGGTATACTGCCAGTGGTCGGACTTTTAATCGATCATGATTAAAATTTTAATCGATTAATGCCCAACTCTGCTCAGAGTCGCGATTCGACTGCTAAGGGTTAAATATGTTGGTATATGATCAAGTACTACACGTTTAAGTATTGTACGATCCGTCGAACGTGTATCTCTCTTCGGAGAAAAAATAAAATTCGACAATGTCGAAGACTGTGGAACGAGGAAACGACTTCATTCCCCAATTAAATAGCAATTGTTCGAGGATCGAAGGGAAATCCTAGGACTTATCGGTTCATATTTCGGGCGCGGAACGTTGCCAGCAAAATTCATGGTTGCCAGCCACGTACCAAGCCGTCGACGGAATTTTAAGTGGCGCCGATCCACCCCCGCGGTGCTTCATTAACTATGCCTTTATCAGGGGATGATTAGTTTTCAAATTCTGCCCGCCCCTCCCTCTCGACTGTGAAAACCTTTCTCCGACGCGACTTTATTTGAGAATTTTTTGAAAATGTAACTCTTTATAAAATACTTTTGTAATCAGTTTATAGTACATATTTCGAGGTACGTTTCCTGAAAATTTTATTAAATATCATCAATTTTCATAGACACTGTGGTTAAGAGTGTATAAATGTCCGACAAAAACAGTCGACCTGAACAGACGAATTTTTAGTCAGTAGTTTCGGTGGAGCTCGAGGGTTTTTCAAAAAATTTGATTTTTAACAAGATGCCGACGATTTGGAAAAAAATGAATGCTAGCAGGGAGGCCCCTTAACGAACTTGTCAGAAATCGCGGAACGCCGGGAAACGGGGGAGGAAACTGGGTTAGGCGAACTATTAAAAGACGGCCGACATTTGTACCGGTTTCATATTTTTATTCCCTTCCCGGCCTGTCCGATAATCTTTCCCACGGGCTGGGAAGCCCGACCGTTTATTATCCCGCCACGAGATCCGCTGTTTCGCCTCGCTCCACGGATTTTGTCATAATGTATGCGTTTCGAATCGTCCCGTCGGCCCTCGAATCGAGTGAGTGATCTTTTTTGATGGCTCGAGGCTGAGATATACGGATGTTCTCGTTCGAATTCTCGTGCACTGGTTGCGTTTTCTTGAATATTTCTTGAATAGTATTTTAAAGAACGTGCTGGCAGCAATTTCTGAAAATGTGTACAGTGCACAGATTTGTATTTGATTTGGTTTGATCGTGTTCGACTTTCATTAATTACTACTTACCATTCTATTGATCTAATCTGATACTACTTGCTACTGTTTATATCAGGAAGCATGAATAATTGATAATAAAAATGTTTCGATGCAGAAACCATTCCAGAACTATTTCGAGTCATCTATTTCAGTAATGGTGAGTGCTGGCCGCAAACATACTCACCCCGAATGACCCAACAAACTAATTTCGAATGATATACGCATCGAGGCCCTAAGTAGCTCGATATAGCTACTTCACTCCAGTGATTTAGTGTAGACCTGACCGTGAGACACCTAATGCCGCTACCCCCTGGTGACCCAACCCCTTTACTAATTACTCATATTATCTATTACTGGTTTTTTTTCAATTAACTATTTAATGGAGAATTAATGAAATGAAATTCTTCTCGATATTATATATTAATATTTTAAATTAAATGTCTCATGGATGAATAAATTGAATTAAATTATTTTCTTGACATTATCGGTTTTTCAAATTAATTATGTCTGATAAAGAGAGACTGAACTAAATGAAATTCTTCCTTCGGTGTGAATTTTTTAAATTAACTATCCGCGCGGGACAGACTGAATCGAAATAAATTCCTCTTGACGTTACTAATTCTTTGACAAAACTGTTGCAAATTTGTATAAAATTGCGTTCAATATTTCATGCACGAAATTTTTCAATTTGCTAAAAAAACTGGTAGCAAATGGAAACAAGGAGAAACGGTAATATTCGCGAATGTAAAGCAGAATTTTCATCGATAACGGGTAACGCAGTGGGGATTGAAATGAGAGTGGTCCATTTATTTCGAAATAAACGAGAAACATGGTCTCCACTGATTATAATCGCAAGCGAACAGTTAACAGCACAGGATTTCATTTATTTCCATCCGATCTGATCGATATACACAATCGTACAATTCCTGCTCTCGGATCTGTAATTTCTTTTTTTGCTTTTTTTCGTTTCATCGTTTTTTAATCCATTCTTTTTTTGTTGGAATTTCTTCGATTACACACGACGGCGGTTTTTTTGTTTGTCGCATTTTTGTGTTCACACGAATAAGTAACGCTTACATTGCACTCCATTACAGATTTCAATAATATATATCTTTGTATATATATATGTTCATATATTTATATAATATAGTATATATATATATATAATAGGTGTTTTCTTTTTTCTTTTTCTTCTTTTTAAATATATATATATATATATATATGGCTGTATGTACAGAGGGCAGCTTGCCTATAGTAAGTTTTGTAACATAGGGCGAGGACTGAAGCCGTCGAATCGGACGCCATATTTTCCGTGATAATTGACGCCAAAAGTCGATGCACATTTTTGTTGCTGAATTTTTTCAATACGTCTTTCGAAACGCAGAAGTTACCGAGAAAAACGAATAAATTGAAATTATTTATAACACTGTCAGAAGTGTTCTGAGTATTAGCTCAACTTATTTTTATTTTAAATTCTCATGTCTTTACCAATATATCGATTTTCTTCATAACCAAATTTTTACCCAGGAAGATTTAGCAGTTTATCAAATACATTTTAAAATATTCTAAAATTACATCAACGTCTCTACAATCCTAGAAAAAATAATTATAAAATCACTCGCGCCACTAGCAATTGTATGTACAATCCTCTATCAGAAACCCATCGTAATTTTATTTAGTATATACAGTTTATAACAGCAGCTAATAATCGCAATTATAATTTTAATTCCACTACTTTCTAAAGAAATTCCACACTTGAAATTCACTTTATACACAATGTTTATAATCATAATCATACCATTAGTTCAGAGATTATACGTATATTCTAGAAAAAGAAAGATATTAATTAAATAATGCAATGCTAAAGGAAGTTTCGATAAAAATTTACAAACAGCGTGTTGAATTGAAAAGATTACAATAATTGTGATAAATTGTTGAAATTCAATGCCGAATCTTCTCTGTTTATCTGCTCCACCGATCCGTCCGCTCTAAGAAGAGCGGGAATCCCCGGAAAGGAAGCTGCCATAATTGTCTCGGAATCCCCATAGACTTTCTAGATTCCTCTAGATTCACTAGATCGTCCAGGCCGACGTGCTTCAGCCGTCGCGACAATTTCTATTAACATGTTAGGTGCCCGAGCTTCTTGTGAGCCTTCCGACTATCGAAATCATGAACATCATGAACATCAATAAACATCATTCGAATTGTGCATCGGCTCTGAATCGCCGACGTATCAGCTTCGAACGAGAACAGCCTCGAAACAGTGAAAAAGTCGACGTTACCGAGCGGGGAATCTCCTAGACTCTAGGATCGGTGAAAACAGTGTTGCCACACGTCATCCGCGAACACCCCATAAACAACACAAACCGTGGAGCACTTTGATCGAAAAGTGAATTTTTCAAAACTCATTCGAATAAAATAGCAAACCAAAAATATTTGCTATTTTACTAGAACGATCCGATTAAATCAACTGAAAAAATTCATTTCGATACAACTACTATCTCTACGCTATTTCTAAGATAAAAAAATGATAAAATTAGTTGGCATAATTATCGTTTTATTTTAAATGAAAGTGTGCCCAAGTCTTGCGACGCTGTAGACTTGGCAATTTTGTGAATCCCCCAGCAAAACCTGCGTCCGAATGTCTAGGGGAAAATGTTAATCCACCTCCGGGGAATCCTGGTAAGGACGCTGAAATCGAATCTCCCCGACAGTCAGGATTGAACGAATCAAAAAAAAAAAGTACATAAATAATATTCAACCTGTACGACGTTTCGTTAAATACAACACAGATATATATTTCTTTCTTTGTTGTGTGTGTGCCACACACGCACACAGAGCTGCAATTGAACGCATAACATTTATTTGTCACATGAATTGCACGCTTGAACGCCTTTAGTCCTAAAGCTCCGTCCACACTCGAGGCAAAATACTTCTGAAAGTGATTCCGTATGGATGACGGAATCCGTTATCATATTTTGCCCGAGTGTGGCCGCGGCTCGATGCATCGAAAGTTCTCGGTTACGAGTCGAGGTGCGCTTGAAACCGTCAACAACAATCATTATCAGTCCGAGCGTGTTCCCTCGAGGCAATTTACTGACTGGCCCCGCAGGGGAAAGGGGAATGAACGCTGGAAAACAGTGTTTCGGGCCGAATTTCCTCGAGAGAACACGCCGGACCATTTAAACAATCCTCACGAGGAAAATATTGTTGCTGTCCTTCGACCCTTTCGCCACTGAGAACCCGTTCTCGAATGGGAAAAAACCACCGGGGAATCCCCTGGCGATAGTTTCAATCCACCGTAAGTGATGGCAGAACCGTTCGCGAAACTAACCCTCTGGATCGAGAGGGAACCTGCTTTACGCCGGCCGGTGGCGAAAGGTAACGCGCGGCCTCAAATTCAAACTCCCTAGCAACGGTTCATTTTACAGAGATTATTGGTTTTACGTAACTTCCTGCCATGATATCGGTTTAAATTCGTCGCGAGACTATTTCCGCTCGAGCTCCCCCCGCCGTAGACCCGAAAGGAATCGGCTCGATGGCACCTCCGCGTAATCAGGCTACAACCTTCATACATATTTATACATGTATACAGGGTGAATCGCCTAATCCCAATCAGCCTCGTCGTGTTCACCCTCAGTGAATACAATCCCGGTGTATGTATATTGACTTGTACGAACCGGTTTCGCTCGTTCTCGTAATCTACAACGTTTTTACCCCCACCCACCCGTAATTGAATAATTCATGTGAATTCGCGCGACACCCATAATGGCAACAATGGAGCGAGACAATCCTCTAAGAAAAATTACCTAAAGAATGAAAAAACGATAGTGTGTAATATATATATATATAATATTTATATATATATATTATTACGTTGTGCACTATACCGCCCTGATCGGTGGACAGTCTTGGCTGGTTTGGACACCATCTCGGAACAGAGTTTCATCTCAGGTTCCCATTGAACACCTTGGGCCAAAGCGTCGGCTTCGCTGAACCGGAGACTACGACCGATGGTGGTTTTTCATTTTGCCAATTACGATTTTGTTCTTACACATGTTCGTACCACCATGGATCATCCGGTCCCGTTTCTGGGAAACTCTCTCTCTCTGATCGGCACATACGCACTCACAACACCCAACCCCCCCCCTCCCCGTATGATCCCCTATGGGTAAAATACTCCTATGTGGTATCCTCGTTTAGGGTATATTTGACTGAGGAGGAAGACAAGCGGTCTAATCGTAACTTCACGGTTCACCCTGTACATATATACGTATTTATGTGCACATATATAGAAATATATTGATCGAGAAAGGAGGAAAGAAAAAGAGCAGAACGAAGAACGGTCGGGAGCAAGGGTTAAAAGGAACGACAAACAGGGTTTGAACTAGAGCCAGCGTTTATCACTCGACCTTCCTCCTTCTCTCTCTTCCCCTCTCTCTCCGGTTTCCCTTTCTCTTTCCCACGCACACTGGTACACACGCTGCGTACACACACAACCAGGTAGACCACGCGTTCACGCACACATGTACAGGCATACACGCGTCCCTCGCGTCTCTAAGGTTATTTCTTCCTCTGTTATCCCGTCTCTTGTTTTTAGCCTTCTTTCTTGTAGAGAGTTTATCCGGCCTCCCGCCCTCTTAGCAATTACAATTGGTGCTCGATTGATTGGTCGGCTGATCGGTCAGCTGTTGGCCCTTCGCCTCGCCGACTCCGCCCGCGATCAGGTTCGGGTCGTTGTCCAGGGACTCGCTCATCTTGTCGCAGATGATGTCCACCAGCTGTTCGAACACCGTCTGCAAACAAGTTTTACGGTTCTAATTAGTCTCCAATCTGTTTTTCCAGTTGGCTCTTCGATGTTTTACATCGACACCTTTTTTGGGGACGTGAGGACGTTACATTACTCGAGCCCGAGGGTTACAGGGTTAATCAGCAGCTGCATTGTCTTACAGGAGAAGTTAGTGGCCTGGAATGAGACTCAGCTGCTGAAGTTCCTCTTTAAAACTGTCTGCTAGCTAGACAATTGAAGATATATGCATGTGGCCTCTTCCTTTTCGGGAGGGGGTCTCTATCCTGCATAAACTTCAGGGTTAGGGAATTAATCAGCAGCTGCATTGTATTCGAGGAGATGTTAGTGGCTTGGAATGAGGCTCAACTACTGAAGTTCCTCTTCAAAACTGTCTGCTAGCTAGACAATTGAAGATACATGCATGCCGACACTTCCTTTTAGGCAGGTGTCTTGCATAAACTTGAGGGTTAGAGGATTAATCAGCAGCTACATCGTATTCGAGGAGGGATTAGTGTCCTGGGACGTGAATTAGGTGGTGAAGTTTCTTTGTCTCAAGTGTCTTAATCGAACCTATGCTAATCCAACGAAGCCAATAAAACAGGCCACACCAATCTTAACAGGTTGAAAAGTGTACGCAACAGATTTTTGTCCGAGATCACTGACTGGCTGCACAGACTCAAGGCAGACGAGCCCCAGGGGCTGCAAGCTGAGGAATCGATCGGTGGCAGACATTGATGTGTCAATGCCAATGGGTTCGACCAGTTGTGCAGGCGTGATTAATGGGTGCAGATGAGCGGCAATCGAGGACAGACCGATCGAAGGTAATGGTACAGCACACAGACACACACACGCACACACACACGCACACACACACAGCTTGAGGATGGAAATAAGCGTTGAAACGTGACACGACAACCTTTCTGTCGTCGGCCGTTAATGGCGGCGACACGCGATATAATGGATTCGGTAAACAAACGAGGCAGAACAAAACTGACATAACTCTCGCCACAGTATGCAACATAAACCTACTCCTTTTTTTGCCTTCTTCGATATTCTCTTCGGTTACTTGACAATCACCACGAGAATCTACAGCCTGTATTTGGTATCGGGGTATTGTATAATTGTTATAGTTGGATATTTCGGGTGATCCGCTTGTTAGGATTGTACCTTAATGTTAATGTTCTCTTTGGCAGACGTCTCGAAGAATTGCACCCCCAACTGCTCCGCCAATTGCATGCCCCTGTCCTCGCTGATCACTCTCTCTTCGGACATGTCGCACTTGTTGCCGACCAGGATCACCTGGGCGTTATCGGACGAGTAAGTCTTGATCTGTGTGACCCAATCCTGCACGGAATTGAACGATTCCTCATTCGTGATGTCGTACATTAAAATGAAACCCATCGCGCCCCTATAGTAGGCCGTTGTTATCGTCCTGTATCTCTCCTGGCCCGCCGTGTCCTGCAATCATCATCGTTCTGCATTAGATTTGCTATTATTCCAATAAGGATCATTGGTATGTAAAATGTACAGTCGATACTTTATCTATTGGATCACCGATTATTATGTTTTACAGCAGAAAAAGATTCTCATCGTTTTTCTCTGCGAGAACCGTGAAAGACTCTTGGAAAAGAATTTTCAAGAAAAATGATTTAGTAGAATCCACTAGACGATAGCGTGAAATTCTCGCGAGCATATTTCACGCAGAGGAAGACAATGAACTGTCATCGGTGAGGAGTAATAGTGCAATGTTAATGTATAACTATGGGTAACTTCCCTCGCGTGATAAATGATGGCACATGTGGTTAAATGTTTGGCAACTATATTTAGCTTTCGTTCGAATACAGCCTGACTTCAGGCTTTTAATAATGCTCCGTAATATTTCGGAAATATTCGTTCCATCAACGAATCACATTTTTAGTTAAACGACATATGTTCTTGAAAAAAGAGGAGAATTTGCAATTTAGAAGGAATTGAAAATTGAGATTGGTATTGTCCAGATCGAAAATGGCGTCCGAGGCGCGAAGTTTAAATTTAGGCCGAGCAACGCGAGAGCCAAGAAACCATGAAGATCGTCTGTGTATCGATTTTAGGGTTGCAATGGAGTTCCACTGACCCAGATCTGTAGTTTCACCCTTTTGTCGTTCCTGAAGACCGTTTTCACTTTAAAATCGATCCCCACGGTCGATATGAAGGCCGAACTGAACGAGTCGTCCGCGTAACGGAAGAGAAACGAGGTTTTGCCGACGGACGAGTTGCCGATGATCAGCAACTTGAACATGTAGTCGAAGTTTTGGTCCGCGGCCTGGTCCGCGGCCTCCTTCTTCGGGCCGTCGACAGCCTTGCCCGCCATCTGCAAACAATAGATTACTATACATTCTCGAAACAGAAACACAATAAAAAACGAAAGAAAACCCAGTAACAACAGTATAATTAGTCTTTAATGTATCTTGTTGCACTTAGAACGGTTTTATAGAGAATTCAGATATTTTTTTGAATCGTGAATTATGCGAACAAAACATGCTCCGAACTATGGCATGTTGGTACTCGTTCCAATCAGAAAATCGTCACGAATATTTTCGGAAAGCCATCGTACAAAAATAATTAATAACAACAAAATGTCCCCAATTTATTAACATTATCTCCCTAGTCTGTGTTTATTGTTTGATCGAATATGAACGATTAAAAGGTGATATTTGATTGGGATACGTTTTAGGACGGCTTCTATAGGGATTAAAGAGCTGAATTGGGTTCTGTCGACCGAAGATTTTGAAGAAATTTCGAAAACTTTCGTGTTTCATGGCGCGTGATCATAAAGAGGTTTTTCAAGAAGGTCGAGGGGTCGAGTTAAGTGAATTTCTTTCGCCACGCACCCCATTCGTCGAGTCTCAAGCCATTCGGAAAGTCTCTGTGGAGCTTTTTTAAGCGACACTTCATCTTTCCACCCCTAGGAAAAGGGTAGCCAACCGGGCGAGATAAATGTGAGAGAGGAAACACCGTTTCTTTTTGTTTTGAACAAAGCTTAATTCGTTTTTCCGTCAAAGAATACGATTGTCTTATAGAAATTCAATTTTTTAGAATAGTTCGAGATTTTTTTCATTTAACATACTTCGTATTTAGCGCTCGAAGTAAATATTCTTTTTAGATTTTCGACCATTTCCGGTTTTCGTTTTTCGCTGGAAAACCGGATTCCTTTGGTAGATAATATTCATGTTATGTAAAAGCACAAGTAGGTTGCTTGAACAGCCACAATTAGAGCAATTGAAGTGGCAAATGCTATTTCTCAAATTCTGTTCACATTTTTAAATGAATTATTTCAGTAAAATGAAACCAAATATAAATTCCATTTACGAATGAATTTCATTCTTGTTTTGCAAGAACAGTCGACTCTATTAATAGTCCCCGATTACTGTTACCCTAATCCACTGGAATTCACGATCCGCTGCACCACAGTCTACCCTAAATTCTGTCCACAAGAATGCCAGGATCCCGTACCATGATTCCTCGCTATCGGTTCCTTATCCTTATACCTCGACATCCACCGTCACACCAACCACTATCTCACCCTCTTGAATCCGAACAACCCCCGTAAACCTATCAGTATGAGAAAAAGTAATGGCTGTTTTATACATATTTCTATAATTAACTTTTCGTTTAATATCATCCGCAAATGTTTTAATTGTAATTCCAGTGAAAATAATTTCTTAATTGAACGAATTCAATCAATTGAAACATTAACAACATATTTCCTAAAGCCTCGAACGGTCCCAGAAATCTCAAATGTTGGAACCAGTCCGCAACCAACTCCAAAATACGAAACCATGAAAGAAGGTAAACGCATAAAACTTCCACTCAAAAAACCAGGAAACAACCATTACTTTCCCGGAACACTTTCAATCAGCCGAATCAGTTCGGACCTGTCCGTGACCTCTCCGTGACCTGTACGCGATGCACACTATCTCGAACCGGTTCGGAACCAGAACCGGAGACTACCATCCCGGAAATGAACACGTGTCGGTACCGGAAGTCTGTCTCGTGGATCGATCTCGACTATGGACATCATGCGAGCCATCCTGGTCCGCAATTCCAGCACCGAGTCCTTCACCGCCATCTTGCAGCCATTTCCGGCTTCCTTTTTCCCTTCGGCCATCATTTTCTTCCTGTCAACTTCCGGGCCTTCCCTCTTCCCCTTTCTCATGAAAGATGTTTACTCGATTGGAAATCGAAAATGTCAATTTTATTCACGTCTGTCCACTTTCGTTGAGTTTTTCGTGACGTTCTCGGTAGCAGGTGTTGGCCAACGATCGACACGTCGTATACTCCAATTAGTATCGTCGATCTCTACGATATAAGCTCGTCGTATCGCTTTCGTTAATTTTCGCACGTCGTCGGTGAAGTTTCTGCGACGTCGAGACTATCGCGGTTTCTTGATAGGGGCGTGTGCATGCGTGTGTGTGTGTGTGCAGTAGTGGCTCAAAATGGCACCTACAGTGCCATTTGTATCATTACAATATTTTACATTTTTGTTCTAATCTTTTCTGTGAAAATACTGATGCTTTTGTTTTAATTATTGTACCTGTTGCATTCTTTGAAAAAGAAATTAAACCGACATCGAAAAAACGCGAATTGAGTGACCTCCTCCTTTTTCGAAGTCGGTTAAAAATGGTATCAGAACCGTGCCATTATTATTTTATTAGCTAAAATAATGGTCACAGCCGTTGGAAACTCGTGTAACAAACAGGGTGTCCCGATAAAACGTGATTGTCGTACGAACGGGGCTGTTTTATCGGGATTATCAGACGGCGCGGGTTGCAGCAATCGCCGGCTGCTCGTAATTAAAACTGGCAGATGCATGTAACTAATTGTACCCGATCCTGTGTTGCGAGGAACCGTTTCGTTCCAGTTGGGATTGCAGCTTTCAGGTAACCGATCCCGGTGGAAATTGTAGTTTGCGATAATCTGAGCCGGTCGCAATTAGAACCCGACAATTATCCAGGAATTACTGCCGGTTACGTCCGTCAATTGTTTAACGTTGTCGCACAGCCGTGGCCTGGCGTATACGTTATATATTTTATTGGCTCAGCTGCATTCGGTCGTCATTTCCCTTTCTCGAACATTATTCAGTCCACGTGGGGCCGCGGTAACTGTGGCCGCACCTGGCGCTCCGGAAAAAGTCATGGACGCCGTTGTGCTATCACCTCGGAAGTAGAAAATGATTACCAATGACCGATATAATGACGGAAGTTCTGCGGGCTTGCCAGCCGAACGATTATTTACTGGCCTGGGAATTAGGCGAGTCCCATAACGTTGTACAAATTTGCTTTTTAATATATTTGGTTTTCGGTGGTGTTTCCGCTTATTGCATTTAACCCTTTGGCACTCGGAATTATTTAACACTGCGTTTACGGAGCTCTAGAAATAACTGTTTCACATTGTTTTATAAACATAACAAGAATGTGTCAAGAATACACAGATCCAAGAATAGTGGATTCTTTTTTCTGACATTTTCAATTGCAATGTAGTTTATTTATTTTTCTATCAAAATAACAAACTCGATTTGTACGTTGAGACGAAGCCACAGCGAACAACCCGGGTTGTTGCAGAAAAAGCTGCACCGAAGAATAAAAAAAGGAAAAAAGAAAAATTGCATTGCAGGTGTTCCGGATGATTAGGTTTCCGGTGGCCACGGTCGACAGGGGATAGAGATAGTAAACAGAAGAGCGCTATAGAACACTCGGCAGACGGTCAGCTGAAGTTATGCCTAAAAATGAGTGGCAGCGACGAGGACTATAAATAAACGACGCCAAAGCACAGACATTGCGAACTTTTTCGACGGGGTGGGAGGGTTGTTATCGATCTCTTCATGCTCGAGTCGCAGCGGCAACTACTGAGTACAGAGTTGCCAGAGATTTTCAAGTTTTATCATTTCTGGCTCGCTAGTTTCTAGGATGCTCGCTCGATCGAGGAGAAATTAAAAGGTCCTTTGTCCCGCTAAAAGCCAATCGACTTTGACGCGTTCGATGCACGATCAATTCCGCGATATAGTGTTTCCTTGTTCTTTATTAGCAAACAATGCCGAATAGAGAATAATCACAAAAATAAAATTTACCCTCCACCGGATATTGTTATCGATCATGTTCAAGCCAATTTATTCTCGTACGAATTTTATTAACCCCCGTCCGTCCCTCGTGTCGATTTGACACAGTTTTCCCGAAATAAAAGTTCTACCGTTCCGCCATTGGCAGGTAAATTTGCCCGAAACTACGTCACTTTTAATGTTATTCTTATTCTTTTAATTTCTTGATAATGCATGCGATGAGGTTTTTTTTATTTTTGTAAATTCTGTAATCCTGGAAACAAAACTACCCTCTTAACTCATCAGTTTAAGTCTTAAGTAAAAACACATGCGTCTGTTTGACACCGAGGGGCAGATTCAGTTCGTGAAATGAGGGGTTGAAGCCAATCTATGTTCGTAAACATTTCAGAAAAATGATAGATAAAAAACGAAGAACAATAACGACTTTAGAAAACTATTTTGCTGAAACACAGCTGTAGATTGTCTCGGGGAAGACACACCGGGGTCGTCGAAAACTTTGCCAATAATTCAGAGCACGGTCTCTCCTCGGGTTTGTCACGGCTCCAAAAATCCTGTTTACGTGTTTTCCGGTGTATCGGCCCAGGAAAACCGGAAGTTCGACAACCTGTGGTCGGTATATCGAAAAGATCCGGGAAACGATTTTGCGCGGGGAGAAATGTGTCAGCCACCCACGCACACTCTCGGAACCGCTGTCCGCCGTGGTGAAAGAAAGTGGGACAAGGTTTGCGATAATCGTATCGCCATATGTTAACGTTGTTGTGCAGCACCGGGCTGCACACAATTGCGTGTTTCACGCGACTACGCCACTGCGTGGTGTTTGGGCCGGGAAAGTGGAAGGAAATGTCCCCCAAACAATCTCGATTAACAAACAGTCGTTGTGGAAGTACAACCGGTTGAACAATTCGGAAGCGAACTATCTTGAATTATTATTACTATGCTGTTAGTTTAATCTGATGGATCTAACTGCATTTTGCAGTAGCAAGCAATACAAATTCGTGAGACGCACATCGAGTTAGGTTTGCCTTGGAAATTACAGTTCCAAAGTCAATGGTACTTCCTGACCGGAAGTGACAGCTCGCTAACAATAAATCTGAATGCGTAGAGAGTGGTCTATACAATTGAGTAAACAAAATTCTTAATATCCAACTGGAATGGTATCAACGGACTAGTCCATTATGCAAACAATACGTAAATTAAAACAGCAACAGAGAAAAGAAGGAACAAACACTGTAGAAAGCAACGAATTATTCTCAAGGTCACATGTTTATTAGAATCGGATAATAGCGAAGGTCAGAACGATTTCACTCGTGACTTTCATCTGACCTAGAGCATTAAAAATAAACGGAATCTACAATCGTATTGTTTAATCGATTCCCATCTATCGGACATCTGCTACCAAACAGTACGCCGCAGTATCTGGAAAAGAGGATACCAGAAAACAATCCTGCAAGCTTTCAAAACCAGCTGCGTCCCCTAACAGTCCGCAACCATCCGAGAAGCCTGCCTCTCCACTAGGCCGCTTCGACTAGGGAAGATCAGGGACCAAGCGGAAGCAATCCCTACAAATGGCAGAAGCGTCATTGAGAAAATCGTGCACGCTCGTCGATTATGTTTCGCCTCGACCATGTAGATAGGGGAGATATAGGGCTGCCTGGGGAAAGGGCAGGCAACGGAGCAAATATTTTCGGTAGATCGATTCCTAACCCCTGGCCGCCCACGCCGCACGCGTTACATAGTTTCGATTTCAGCGGCTGGCGGAATCGGCGTAGACGGAAGATGGAGCCTCTGTATGGGCACATCGTGACGCTCGAATCTGGATCCTGAAAACGCGTCCCGAATCGATACGCTGTGGGATACCTTGATAACTCCGATAACTAACTTTCCAGTGGTCCGGCGGAAAATCAGAGACCACCCCTCTTGATCCTTTTTCGAACTGATCCCCAACTTTGCGAGGGTCACGTTCACTTAACCCGAAATAGTTGCACAAACGATGCCATAGGACGTCCTCACGGTCTAACAAATTTTGTTCTGCAAGCTCACAGTTACAGGAATACGATGTAACCCCGCGGATACGTTGCTCGAGACAGTTACAGCACACGTACTACGTCGACAAATTTGTGTAGACTAGGGAAATCGGAAATAGCTAGAGACTCGGCAGAGATTGCTACCCGTTGGAGTGGTCCAAGATGGACCTAACCCAGACCATTCAGGTTTTGATTTACCTTCGATTCTCTCCCGGAACAATTCACTGAGACTCGGGACGGGGGAGGAGGGGATGTGCATAGGTTACACCGGAGTCAGAACCCCTGTGTAGCCGTTCGGTGAACAATGAAAGGCAAAAAATGCAAGATGGATCTAAGCCAGACCGTCCAGGTTCGATTTACCTTCGATTGTCACCCGGAAAATTCACTGGGTCTTCAGACAGGGGGTGTACATAGGTTACACCGGAGTCAGAACCCCTGTGTAGCCGTTCGGCGAACAATGGATGGCGAAAATGCGTGGGAGGTTCTCCAACGCGAGAGAGGAAGAAGCAAGAGAGAAAGGGAGAAAGAGAGAAGCGAAGAGGTAGAGAGCGCAAGAGAGACAGAGATGGAGGACAGAGAGAAATCAATAAGCAGTCTATCGACGGACTGGCTGGTCGGACAGAAATGTTCAGGCTCGAGGTACCCCGGACACCCTGATAGAAGCACGGAGGTAGCACACGAGACCATCGCGTTCCCATCCGACAAGTCGTCGGCGACCAGTACCTCCTGAAAAGGATGATCCTCTCACGGCTGGTCAGCGAGTTTTCGGTACGCACACTCTGCCACTTCCGGTCCTGCACCCACAGGCTCTCGCTCTATCAAGACCGAGGAATAAGTGTCCTGTTCTCCAGGGGGTACACACAACTGCGTCCCAGAGAACGGTAACACCGAACAATGTGAAATAACAAAAGCAGCAACCGACCGGGGGGTTGGTTTCCGCGACGACTTTAAAGAGACTGGACTGGACTGGCCTCGGTAAAAGCCTCGCGCGCCACTGTACCCCGCTATAGCTAGAATATATCGACCATTTCGTGGGACCCCCGCCCGTTCCTTAGGCCAATCCCGAGGAAGGCCGCGCCTGCGCTTACGGCAACCCGGCCGACATCAATATGCCGCCATCCGGACACGGGAGACACACACCGAGGACACTTGTTGATCACCGATACCGCTGGTGCCTACGACTATGCACGCGACCTGACGATCGGATTCAGCTAAAATTTCGCTGGTAAGGTAGAAAGTGACACTAAAATTTTGAAACATTGAACATCACATTATAAAACTTTTTGAAAAATGAAACTATGTGCAAAATTGTAGCTCAATCCGATTTGACCGATCTTCGGAAGTTCACCCTTAGAATTCGATATAGTTACAAGGATTATTATTTCGATCTGACCAATTGCCTGAAATTGTTCACGCAGGAAACCAAGATTGTATGTTTTTTGTTTAATTGATTACTTCTTGGTTGCCCGTAAAATTTCGAAGACATTTTCTTTTGTGAGTTTGATAAATTGACGATTTAATCATGCCGCATCACAAATTTCGCAAGGAGATAATGAAAAACTTAAAAGAGAAACAGGTCCTGGAACCAGAATCCAGTTTCGAAGATCATTTGAACAGGCGGTCACAATCTGGACGTAGAATTGGAAAGTCAAACATCAGGTAAATGTTAATGATAGAAACCAATAAAAATTTAAAAATTCTCCAATGGCGTGCTGGAGTCTATTGGAAGATAATTGCAATTATATTGTTTTCCAAAACGACGTCTTTTTAACTAATGTTTTTGTCCAAATTATGTACGCAACGTTCTGCTCGGCCTACGAAAATGCGAAAGCGTGGTTGGTCCGTCGAACAAAAGCAGAAAAGGCAAAGTCAACGATCTGCAGATTCAAAACCTGAAGATACCGCAAGTGCCCGAGAAAATTGTCGATCTCATCAACATCCTGCGGCACAAGAACTTCCTGAAGGTGGTCGATCAATACTTCAAGCCAGACGTGAATAATCGATCGTAAAAGAAGTCCACCGGAGCGTGATTTGTCTCGAATGAAATTGTACATACGTGAATAAAGATAATCATAAGTCCCAGGACACTCTTCCACCCTCCCTCGATACAATTTCATAGAATTTTCCTCTTAGACGCAACTTAAATTTTATTTTTCAGAAGTCTCTCTATTCGCAGTATAAAAATACATTCTGGTACGTTTTATTCGTATTAAAACTAACGAAAGTAGAGATAAAACAGTTCTCATCGAGCTACCTGCGACCCGATGCATCGTTTTCCTTCGTTAACAGATTCAACAAAGTAAAAGGAACTTCAAAGCAAACGATTACAGTTACATCCGATTCACAATTTACTCTCGTTATCGTCGCAGATCACAACCGCGTTTGTGGCAGCCCACTTCTCTTTGACAGCTATAGACTCTTTCTTTGGTTTGTGCTTCAAGCTCTGTACGCCTAAGTAGTGGTCCTCTATCTCCTTGAGGGTCCTACCCTCTGTCTCCGGCAGCATGAAGTAGAGTACCAAGCCGCCGAGGATGTTTATCAGCCCGTAGAAGAAGAAAGTGCCGACCAGAGTCATTCCATCCATCATATAGAGGAAGCTCTTGTTCGCGATGGAGTTGAAAATGTAGCCTATGGAACCGGCAGCCCCTGTTCCACTGCTTCGCACCTGTTTGACGATCAGAAATCATTGTTATCTCTAAACTGCGAATCTTCATGCAAAATCAAAATTCCTAGGCTGTGTGCAGGATTTACCTGCACAGGAAAAACTTCTCCGGCGAGGACCCACGGCAGCAACCTGATCCCAACGTGAGACAGGAAGGCTGAGCCGATCAGCAAGGTGGTAGGCAACCACCTTAAATTCCGTCCGTCGATCAGATCGTTCTCCTTCAAGCAGCCGTAGATGGCTGCGGCACAGAAGCAGAACGCAGTGCCACCGATGGACAGGAAATTCAACTTCCGCTTTCCAGTGAAATGAATGGCGGACACACAGATCAGCGTGCCCAGCAATTGCGCAAGACCAAGGATCACAGCAGCCGTATACTGGTCGATTGGTGCGTCTAGCTTTTCAAACACGATCACGGCGAAGGTTTGCAAGCTTATCGTGCCACCGAACGACCCGACAAAGAAGGCCCAGGTGACCAGGAGGAAGGGCATGTAGAATGTTCTCTTCTTGAACTCCTGCCAGACCTTCTGTCGCGACTCCGCTGGCTTGTGCACCTCCTGACATATGTATTCGAACTCCGCCTTCACCTCGGCTGGGCTCACCCAACCCCGGAGCCAGCAAAGAGCGTCTTCTGCTCGCTTCAATTTTCCTTTCGCTGGAACACAAGATCAATTGGAATCTGAATTGCATTACGAACATGAGATCTATTTTAGACCTTAACCCTTTGCACTGGAAGCTATTTTAACTCGAAAGTTAAACATTTCTTCCGACCCTCAGAACTCACCGGCAAGCCAATGGGGGCTCTCCGGAACCAAGCAGAGAGCGACGAGGCAGACGACAGGGTAAGTCAAGTTGATCAAGGCAACTGTTCTCCAGGTAGTTAACTTGCCGCTCAACATCTGGGTGAAGACTCCAAGGATAACGGACATGCTGGACGTAGCGGACAGCATGCCGCGAAGGTGTGGCTGCGTAACTTCTGCTACATAAGTCATCACAGGTGCCTCCAAGAGACCGCCAGTCAATCCTGTCAAAGCCAACGCGACGAACAGCATCGCAGCGCTGTTGGCATAATGGAAGATGATCCACGCTACAATGAAGGGGATGTTGATCAGCATCATTGTCCTCTTGCGACCTAGGTACTGAGACACCGGACCGCTGACCAGGCAACCAATAGGCACCAGGAAGAGATTCAAGCTACCTGTAAACACGGGAAGACATTAGTTTATTTGAAAATTGCTTGACCAAGAGGCTTGTTATGAGAAACTATTAGCAGACTCACTGATCCATGTTAACTCCTCCATGTTAACCGGGATTTCCGAGTCTTCCTTCTTCAATTCTGGGATCAGGATCGTGGAAAATCCCAGGGTAGACCCAAACGTCAACATCAGAAGATTCTTTGCGCAAACCGCAGAACATTGTGGCAATGCTTGGCGAAGCTTCGATATCGAAGACACTTCCGCGTTACCGTTCAGCTCCGCTTGCAAACTTTTCTCTCCATTCCTAACGAGCAGATCACATTCGTTATTCAGAGGGAACACCAAGCGAATTATTGGGTCACCGCTAGACAGCGGGTTTGATGCATTCGCGACAAGAATGGGTAGGTGTAATTTGAAACGAGAATAGTGAATCGAATCAGCTAACTGGGAAGATGACTAAGAGACCATCACTCAGTTTTTTTTTATTCCGTCAACTGTTGTGGCCTCCGTCATTGACACAGATCCTTTCGGCGTGAAAGGCCCTCCACTCCGATTTACTACGATTACATAAGCGCCGGTGCACGTTCTCCAAGGTTTGCGTAACCCGGAGCACCAGTTTGCGCAGCTAGCTCTCTCGATTCCCTTGTGGAACGAAGTTTCTCCCTTTCCTTTGCAGTGTTTACAGCATACCGTTGAAATTTCTCTTCTCGATTATTCAAACGTGATGCCGTCATTCATTTCCCATTATTTAAAGAATTCAGGAACCCGCTTGCTAATGTTAACATTAAACCTACCGAGCACTAGAAGCGATTCAAATGTTTCAGCTTATAAAAATGACAAGGCTCTGTTTATTTATATTTTGTGCAATTTTTGTAGTGAAATGAAAAATATAAAACCGGTCGTTTGACCGACAGTGGTAGTAGGTTTAGTGTTAAGCAATTAACGAGGAAGGCAACTTGTAATAAATATGAATTTATTTATCAACTTTTCGAAAGGAAATGTCATCTTCAAACCCACCTCATCACACCACCCTCACACCGATTTCTTCTTCGCTAGACACTGACCAAGTCCCTGCCCAAGTCTCACTGACCTCTCAATTTATAGATTCAGAGATTACATCAATCTCTATTGATAATAACTGTCGTATCATGCTGGTGCCACGCGAATAGCATAACGTCGGATGTCAACGATACCCCTAATCCTTTAGGGGATTTTATTTCTTAAAGAGCGATTCGATTTTTTTTCTTGGCTGAAGAGCCAGGATCGAGGGAAAAAGCCAATAAACTACTCTATTGGGATTAGGGCAGCGATGCGATACGAAGACAGAAGAACCGTCGACGAACGTTAATCCGTTAATGCGACGACGGACGACGACGATTTACTACGTCGTAGTCGGTCGATTTATCTCACGTTGAATTACCTTTTTAATGATACTAATTCCAAGTATGCGTTACTGTTCAAAATAAAACAATGGATTCACTGGAAATTTATTTTGCAAATCAATGCCAAGTAATGTGATGATTAAACTGCGGATTGAATTTCAACTTCTAACGATATAGTAAAATGTTTTAATGAAAATAGAATCCTGAGGAAGTAAATTAAAAATAATGAATTTTTACACATTTTAATATTAATGTAGAGATATTGTACCATTTAAGAAAGGAATAAGACAATTTTTCTTTGTACTCTTGTACAAGAATTTTTGGGAAAATGGAAGAGAACAGTGAGAACGTCAATTTCTTGGTAACGCGCTTATGGCAACGCCTGTATCTGCTGCTTCAATACAGTTTCTGGCCTCGGTTTATCTTTATTATCCTGGCGTAATTCGTATTAAGCGTTGGCTGTTTTCTTTTTCCACCTGTGACACGCCGGAATTTTTATATTCTGTTCGATAACGAGGTGAAGGCGCGAACAATGAGCAATACGAAAGGAAGGAAGCTCCAAAGTGATAAGTCGGCTGGGAAAATTAAGCCATCCGAAGACAAACGTAATCTAGCACAATCGTCTGAGGCTATATCTGAAGTTCAATATGTAGTAACGATCGTTGTCACTTATCACGATAATCCTCCGTCGCCACTAGATCCATCATTTATGAGAACTTTCCCCGGTAATAGGGATCTGTCTTGATAAAGAGCTCGAGAATTACAGTAGCGGCTATAAGTTTAATTACGCTCTGAAAAAGAGGATAACTATTTTAATATTGTACTATACGATTTGAACTTTTTTGGGAAGCTAGAGCTATTAGTTTACTACAGGATGTGAAAAGAAATTTTTTCAAAAATTGCAATTGATCCGAATTGTTGAAAAAGTACTAAAAGTTGCATTTTCAACTTTTTCATGCGGGCCTACATTGAAAATTTAAAACATACGTTTTCAAAATTGACTTGGTGTCAAATTGACACAGTGATAAAAAAAATCGATAAAATGAACAGTGTAACTTATTTCAGGAATACTGTGTCAAATTGAAACGAGGGACGGATGAGGGTTAAAATAGTTATCGTCTTTTTTAGCCACGGGCAGTTAGGCGAAATTATTGGACAATGAATTTTTGAAAAATTTTTGTGTGCTTGAAATCATGTAATTGCAAAAGGGTGAATTTGGAGTGCAAAACCTGTAATAAGTTTGAAATCGGGTACAGCCATCGCTTAACAATGAAGCGTTGGCTAAACAAGAAAAAAAAGATTCTTGGCTCGATCGAGTCATCAAAGAATCATTAACGTTCCATTTTAAGATCACCAGCTCCTACGGAGGATCTCGCAATTTTTGCGCCGGCTGAGAATATTCTGCAATGATCAAAGGATGCGTTTAAAAATGCTAAATGCTATGGTAATAGCCCGATGGCTATACATACATGAATTGCCGGAAAAAGTTGGACACACTTGGTTACGTAATTGCATTAATTGTTTCCTCAACATTGTGCTGAAGGTGTGATAAAACGATTATTTATAACCTTGGCTTGTTGATTACGCAAAGGGACCGTAAAAGAATAACATAAATAACCGAGCATCGTTAGACTGGTTATAAAAATGTCAAGAGAATAATAAAGAAATTTTCCGAAGAACTCGATGGAAAATCAATCGTGTTTTTCTTGGTCTAGTCTTCTGTCAGTTCATCCTATTGGGTAGTCTAAAACTTTTAATATACAGTGGGCGTATACAAAGTATTCGTACACCTTTTAAAAACTAATAACTTTTTTATAATTGTCCGGAACTACCTGATTTTTTATAATCAATTAGAAGCATAGGTTTACGAAATGGTATGCAAAAAAGATTTTCCAAAAATTATAATTTCCAAGGTTACATGCAAAAATAAAACAGGCATTTTTTAAAACTTTTTTATTTGGGCCCTTTGTCATTGTCGTTTCGTACAATTGTAAAAACGTTATTAGTTTTTAAAAGATGCACGAAAAAGAATAATTTGGCGTGAAGATTTATTGATCAATGAAATTATTCGTTTGAACAGCTGTTAGGAGATTAGCTGTAGGAGCGTTTCACGTTAACAAGTGAAAAAATTTGATTGTTGAGCCGTGACTTAAGTGTTGTTCTAAGTGCGCGTCATTGCCGAGCGATTAGATATGGTTAAACTTTAAACGAAATTCTCGAACGCTTCCACGATTAGCATGCAAACATTGCAGTACGGATTTTTCGTCACTGTTAGGCCACGATTTGAGGAAACGATACTAACGTGTATAGGCGACTTATCTCGACACGTCATTGCGCGACTACCGATAAGAAACTAACAATTGTGTAATTGCAATGTTAAATAACATTCGATTAACCGTGCCAGGTCCGTTCGTGCGAAAGAATTCGACAAACGATGATAAACGACAGTAGCATGAAACAGAGGGAAGCACAATTGTGCCCATAATTATGGAAGAGGTCTAAGTTATATATTTTCTCGTTTCGAGATATTTCAAGGAGAAGGATATTAACACTTAAAAGTCAATAAAAATTAGTCACAAATCTCACGAACGATAGTTAATTACATCTGGAAACACTAAAATACTTATCTTAATAGGTTCAACGAGAAGCGAGAATTTGTTAGCATCTCTAATTAATTGTTGATGGTTCATCGAACTTCTTATCTGAATTGTTGATATATACGCACACGTCCTCGTACATGTATCAAAGTATCAATGTAAGATGCATTTAGATGCAGAAAATTACGTAAAACAGATTACAATAAACTAACACATAATAATTATGTGACACTATAGTTGCCCAAGGTCTCTGCGAGCCTATGCGTCGACATTCACTCGAAGAAATGCGTGTTGCATTGCATAAATTGCATTTCCGCATATTGAGACGAGTACTTGGCCGTGATATGAAAGTCCTTCCTCCAGTCTATTGTTTACATTTTGCTGCTAGTTACGTCGCATTATTTATTTATTCTCACTTCAGATTTTATTAGTCTACCTTTTTATATTACTTATGATTTTACCATTAGATTATCTCATATTATTTCTTCTGATAAACACTTCACCATTACAAGCACTATAAAATACTCATCAGATTTCATACAGATGAAGATAAGCGATATAAAATTGTATGAAACGTTAAATAGGAACAACAACGACGCATGAGATTTTTAATTCAGATTGTAAAGAACCGCGAACACTCGAGAATAATCTGAAAACTGGTATTTTTAATTGCCAGCCCCCTTAAAAATAGCAATAAACAGTTCTTCGGGCAGACTGTTTGACAAATAAAATTTTTGTAAACTGAAACATATATATAGAGTCACCATTGGAATTCAAAAGCAACGTTGACGGCGATAACGCGAGTGTGTTTTCTTTCAAACAGGAAAACACGCCATTAGCTTGTCTAATCATTTAAACAATATTTAATTTTCGATTGCTAATGGTCAAGCTGGCCATAAACTATTGTTCAAACATACAATGCTACAGAAGTTTCCTTGTCCACTTTCTATTCACAAAGTGAGCCGCAAATAGGTAATTGAATCATTTTAATATGTTGAAAACATAGTATTAATTTTCCTCCTGTTTTAAACTGCACCAAACCATTTCGATCGCAAATGCATAAAACAATATAAATTTGAGAATTTTTGTGAAAGAAAAACGAAAGAGAATATTATTAATTAAATAGAAAAATAGAAACATACTTGTTAGTTGCTTCGTCGTTCGGGGACGGTGTCTGCGCCATTTTGAATGATTCGATTGATCCCAACAGGTTGCACTTCGATCTCTCTTCAGTCTCCACGACCTTCACACCAGCATCCTTCGTATTTAAGTACGTTGGAGTTATATAAAAAAAAATCAAAATCTTCCGAGCAAACTCTTAATCAACAATCATTAAAATTCCCCTTTGAGACACTTCCTCTTCAGATTTTCCTCGAGTTTCCACAGAAATCTGCTTCCTCGCGTTATTGCCTCCGATCAAATCAACGTTCAACACAAAATAGTTTCTTCTGCAATTCATAAGCCACATTCCTCTCAGAGAATTCTTCTCCGTGAACTCTCAGATCTTCATCTTTACCTTCAACATCTCTCTGAAGGTATTAGCTATTACATCTAATTATGTACCACGGAGGACACACGATAGCAGTTCCTTTCTCCAGCTTCGCTTTCGTTGACCTGATCTGCCTCGCAGTCAGCAAAGAGATCCAATGAAAATGATTCAATCTCTGAAATCTCAGGTTATCTATAGAGCTGACATTTCCTTAGCTTCCATAAAAATTCTCAGAGATATCAATCTCTTCTTGATCCTCGGCAAGCTTCGAGACTACCGTGCAGCAGTGATTACACTCGTCATTCCACACAGCGACTAGATGATAGTAATCTTGTAGCTCAATCAGCTTCAGAATTAATTCCCGGGAAAGTTTCTTCAAAAATTTTCTATTTCGGAGTCCTGGCCGACCGTTCGTCTACATCTTCTACTTTCCAACCAGGAAAAGGTGTCTCTTCTCTTTGGACACCCGTGGGTCCTTCTATTCCCTTCTGTTCACTTATACGTAGAACCTAAAAAAGCTCGAGCTTCTCTTCCTTTTCTACCACTTGTAAAAATGCTTCCTCCTCCTTTCAGGCTTCTAAAGTCACGAAATCAGATCTTGGGCGACGAAGGGATCGGTTCTGAAGGGTAACGTCGAAATCAGGCCTAGCTGGAGTGAAGCTGGAGGACCTGGTTCCTGGTCTGGAGTGTGCCGAGCCACTGAACGACCAACAAAAGCGAATGTCCGCGTACCTTGCATTACCTCCTCCTCCTCCATAGAAGGGTATTCCCCTTCTATGGGCCAATACGACCAGCCTCGGTTAGGCAAACGGTGATAGTCGTGTTTTGGTAGCAACAGATGGAACGTGTCGCTGTTAATCCTCTTTGCGAATTGACGACATTGTCGGATGAGTGGAAAATTGTTTATTGATGAGCCGGGCATTGTGTGCACACGTCTGCGGTCCCCAGCCGCGTATGATCATTAGGGATTCTTTGCAGAAACAGAAACTCGTTCAGAAGGTGTCGTGTGTGCTTAGGCTAGTCACCTGAGTCCCGTGTCTTCGTCATTGGACCGAGGATTTCACAGGTTTATTGTAAAAATACGCACAGTGACTCCCTTTAATATTCGAACGATAAGTTTTTTAATATTGGGCTATACGATTTGAGCTTTTTTTGAAAAGTTGGAGCAATAGGTTTACTGCATATGTGTGTGTTGCGAAAAGAAATTTTTTCAAAAATTGCAATTGGTCGGAATTGTAGAGAAAATATCATTTTCGACCGACAAATCGTTCAACTTTTTATAATCCAAAATTATTAGATTTAGTATTAAGAGATGTACAGGGTGTCGCACGTAACACTTTTCACGATTTTTCACGTACTTGCGATAATCGGACAAAAAAATATTTGAAACAAAAGTTGATCAGTTTTCGATTGGCTATACATTGCAATAAAAAAAGTTCGAAAATTTTCTTTCTAATTATTGTCAAGGCCACCTCCATTTTTTAAAATCGGACTTCGAGGTCATCCGAAGGTCACGGTATACTAGGTCGTTGAATCCGTCTTGATACGGGCTATAATACTGTTAAGTCAAAAATATCAAGTGCTATTTAAAAAAATGAATGTGGCCTTGACAATACCAAGAAAGAAAAAAATTTCGAACTTTTTTTATTGCAATATATAGCCAATCGAAAACTGATCATCTTTTGCTTAAAATATTTTTTTGTCGGATTATCGGAAGTACTTGAAAAATTGTGAAAAGTGTTACATGGTATATAATTTCTATATCTTAATAAATAGTTACCCTGTATATAATTCCTATATCTTAATAAACATTTACTGTGTGACGGCCAACGGCACGTACAATAAAATATTTGGCCTCCAAATAGTCGGAACGGTTTGCGAGGCAAGCAGCAATAAAGCTATTTTCGAGAAAGCCGATTTTAACGCGTACAATTTAGATGTTATAGAATATTGTAGATTGTAGACAATGCATGTCCCGTTCTTAAGAATCTTTCGTTGCCAGCCTCAATAGCAAAAGTTGGTATCGTAAACCGCCGAGTTTCCGAAGGGTCACGCCGACCGAGGCCGGAGAGTCCGAGGGACCCACACAAGGTCACGATAAGTACCTCGCAGACCCGAAGGAAAATCCCGCTATACCATAAAAACCCTGACGGTCACTTTCAGCATTCGCGAAAAAGCCCAAGGAATGGTGGGAGTGTACTAGAGTACTAGACGAACAAACAACCTGATTGGCAGCAATTGTTATCAACTGCCCAATCAGTGTAGTTTAGGGTAAAGGATCCGCCTTTCCTAAGAAGCTCTAGAGTCTTGTAAGAGTGAAGACATCAGTCTGTTGAATAAAGTCAGTTCCCGCGAACTTGTGCTACTTTCATTATAGAACACAACAACCTAGCTTCTTCAACTGCAAGTAATATTGCATTGGTAAAACACTGTACTGTTTAGAAAAGCGTTATTTGCTACCACTGAACTATATGTCTAATATAATGCAAAGCTTTCCTTCTATGAGAAGCTTATCATCTTAACGGATTGCAGAACAACATAAATATTCATATTCGATACACTTATCTATATTGTCTATATCAGATGTTCTATATTTAACTTGAATAATTCAAGACTGTCAGATTATGGCAGCTGATTAGTATCTATTTCTATGAAAAAAAAAACCATTTACACTCTAGTCTTAAATGAATTATACTTTACAAATTATAAGTACAATATCTCTAACTCATTTCAATATTATTCTAACGAACAGTAAAAAATCGACAGTCTAAATAAATTGTAAACAGAATTTCCTTTGCAAAAAGTTCAGAAGGTCTATCATTAGAAAATATGAGCCGTGGATACGATTTAGAGACAACGACTGACTTATCAGCCATGCTGTCTGCACTGAACAAGTATGTACTTGTGTTCTCTAGCATGATCAATCATCTTCGAGTGTACGATATTTAATAATAGCACAATGCATCAATCAATTTTCCATTCTATACATTAAGAAAATATATAAATTCATAATAGCTTGGATACTATTAATATTTAACGTACCTGCAAGTACATACTAACAATCCATCATCTTCTACATATATACAATGACATTTTTATATTATTTGATCTTAATCAATGAGAATTCCGTTGATTAAGATTCATCGTCTCTTGCCTAAACTACTAAAGTTTGCCCTAATGTTACATATTCCCATATGGAAAATAGTAATTAGAAAATATGGTACCGTATCTGGGGATTATTGAACTCTACGCTGCTTATAAAAGATTAACATTTGCATTGGCCATTACGCACGAGGCCTAATCGCGGAATTATACTGATATGTCTTCCATTGATCTCTCATCTCTGCATTAATAAAACGATTCTCATCGGATCGAGCTCCCGCAGGAAACTTCCACCGATGTAAATCATTGTCGATTCTTATTATCAACTTACAACTACTAAGACAGACTTTCCAGACTTGGTGACCACAGGGAACTTGTTCAGAATGACGAAATTTATAACATATCGAAAAATTATTGAGATCGGAAGATAGGTAACTGCTTTCTGCAGATTCACCTAATTTAATTATCAGGATGCTACTATGACCATTATACACCTTGAGGATTCCCCTGACCTCCTGTCAGCTAATTACTGTTTTCAAACATCTAAACGGTTTTACTAGGAAGGAAACTTTCGTGATGTTCTTAGAAGCCTTTGGAGAACCTATTAACACCAATATCCTGAGTTATCATTGAAATAGAATTATATCCTGTTTTCATTTTTCTTTAAGGGAAGAGAAACAGAAAGAAACTAAGATTTAGTAAATGTGAGAATTTATTAAGGATGATATATCTGGTGTATGACAGATTTGCACTTGGTAAATTAATTAAATAAATATAAAAATCACACGGACTCCTAAATGATTGTTAGCCAACCAGCTGCGCCGTTAAAAGCACTATTTTTTCCCCTATTTTCTTTCTCTGCTTTTTCCTTCTTTTGCGATAATGTACTTTCTTTTTGTCGGCTTAACTTTAACTACTCACACGAGCGTGTCACGACCTGATATGATTTGCAACTTTGGTTAAGAAAAATATATGTATATGTATGTGTGTGTATATATATATATATTAATCTCTATATTAATAGATCATGATCGTGATCGCGAGCACTAGTTACCTTGAACAGGGTATCAGAAAATAAAAGAGACTTGTCGATACAAATCGTCTTACAATTCAGTCTAAAGGCGTATTAGATCACTATGTTGTAACATTCATTTCGCAACGCTCATATTAAACCTTTATCGCAGATGGAGCACCCGAAAATTAACTGGATATACGTAGAAACCTGTTCGCACCCTTTTGGACCCTTGAGAATCTAACACACGCCAACCACAATTTTAATTCGCCAGACATTGCATTGTTTCGCTGGAAGTTCTTTTACAATACTATATCACATTGTCGGAAGCGTAGAAAGTTTGGGTGCGATCAAACGATACACTTGAACTTCGGAATAATTCCTGTCGAATCGATTCAAATTTTTCAATCGAACACTCATCCAGCTAATTATTGGGAGACCCTCCGTATTAGACATTCTTCAACAACGATGCTACGTAGCTTCTCGCACTGGACTCGATCAGAGCTCTGCGCACCCCGCACTCATCCCATCAAATGTGGTCGTGAAGCGAACAATGTATTTCGTTTCTACACACTCTTGTAAGTCTTACTACAAATTACACATATAAAATAGGACCCAAAGTTTGCTCGGCGAACGAGCAAAACACGATTTTTCCTTAGAAAAATAGACCGCATGCTAAAGCTAAACAAGACTAAGCGTTTAGTACAGGAGGTGACAAATGGTGAAGATTTTTCGAATGCAAGTGTTCAAACTTAACAGTACAGAACAAGTCTTTGAAGATGAACATTTTTCGATCTCGAGTTCATGAACGATCTCGAGTCTTCTTCTCTAAGCTACGTAGAGAGGTCCTCCTACGTATTAGAAGACTGAGATCCCTTCCTTCAATGTGTTTCTCCTCGTTTGTCCTTTACCACAACAATTCCCCATTTAGTTCCGCTAAACAGAGACGGTATAAAGGCACTCTTAGACCGTGACACGTGCAAGACCGATTTCGCGTCGCACGTGTACAGAGACATTTTTATCTATACAATAAATGTAAAACATCGTTAACATCCATCATCGAAACTTCCAAGGTCGAATACTTGGACACAAACTCGTCGCGTTCTCCGCTCATTAAACTTTTAACCAGTCGTCCTCGCACACGCGACGGTTAATTAACATCGTTATGTACTTGGCTTTGCAACGCAGAAGTGAAAATCCAGCACCTCCGTGTTCTCGCGGGACAGCACCGGTTCAACAAATGCAGTTTCCTACCTATAAAATTGACCAAGGCGTACCGATTCGTCCTTGAAATCATTGGATGCTTCGAATTGTAGCACAGCCATACATCTAAGACAACGAACAGAGACACCATCCAACCAGTATCGTTTCACGTGTCTTGTGCCATCGTCAACTATAGTTCCCGTTTTCACAGTTGTTATAACACTATATCTCCGCGTTCTCCATTGTCAAGGACAAGCGCATCTTCGCGCCGTCTCAACGGAGTATAAATATTTTAAGGCGTGACCATGACACGCAGTCATTCGTGTTAAAAAACGTTCCTCTTAAAATCGTGTAGAATCGCTCAAAATATAAAACCGTACGTCGTGTAAAAATGTTCGTCTATCCGCGAAGGCGAAGACTCGTAGGGCTTCGCTCAAGTATTACAATTAAATAAAGAAAGAGAATTAGAGCGAAGGGAACAAAAAAGAGAAGATAAAAAGAACAGCTATGTACAAAGTGCATATACATACTCTCTTAGTCTAGCTTGTCGGAGACCAACGGAAACCTGATCACACGCAACTGTCGGCCGAAGTCGCAGACCACGCTGTCCCTTAACGCTAACATTTGTTTCACGAAAATACAACTGTCCTTATGACCCAGCCTCACTTCGCGCACAGGCTCCCCTGTCCTTACATCCCACACTACCAACGACCCCTAGAAGTGTACAAGTTACACGTGTAAATACAACGTTACGAAATAGCAACCCTCCCAAGAAAATCAGATTACATACCTGATTACTGGTGATGAGTAGATGATGCGTTAACATGAGTAACTGTAAACTGTACGCCGATCTATGTGCCGGAAGAGTGTGTAGTAAGTGTCCCTGAAATCTCTCCCAGACGCACAGCCTCTCATCGGTTCCGATGCTTATTACGTAGGACACGGAGCATGTGATTGCTGCCACAGCGCCGTCGTGGGCCTGTATACTGTACATGCATGTTCCTGTGTGGACAGAAAACAATTAGAAAACTCAAACTCTAACAGATAGTCGTGCTTGCACACTTTTAATACAACACGTACCTGTCAGGAGATCCCAAACGCATAGTAGTCCATCTTGAGATCCACTGCCAGATGTCATCGGGCTCATCCTGTCGATAAACAGACAGGATATGGGCCCGCAGTGTCCATGAAGCGTGTATAATGGCAACTGATCCTCTAACCTAAGGCATAAGAAAAAATTAGGTAACGTTTACTGCAATTCAAGGTCTCGGAGAAAATGTTGACACTCACCTATACACTTTCAGAGTGTGATCTTGACTACCAGTCAACACGCGACCACCCTCGCTGTCGAGCACAGTTATCGCTTGTTGGTGTGCTCGGTGAGAACTAATTTTTATGCAACGAAGGTCTTCTTCGGATTGCATGATGTTATTTATATCCATAGGCGAGCCAGCACTTCCCGTTCTAACGTGGGCTATAAAAAGAAGACTGTGTGAAGAAGGACAGATCAGCAATGCTAAACACATTTGTAAACAAACTTACTTCTTCTGTACGAAGTGAAACCCCAATCGATTTGCTGGCCTTCACTGTAGCTTTCCAGCTGCAGGAAATCTATGGAGCCGTTCAGCTTGGCTGCCACAACTCTGCTACCTACAAACTTCACCGCCGATATCCCAAATCCTGATCCATCGTCGAACAAGCACTGAAACGTATCGTTCATTGCTTTCCTTTTTTAAACTTTCCGAATATTTTGTCTTGTATTGCTCTCGATCCTCCACGGACGCTAACAACATCAAGACCAATTTCAAATCGCTACTTACTTTGAACCTACCCGTAGTACCTTCCCAGAACTCTAAGCTTCCATTCGCGCAACCCACAACTATCAGGTTCTCTTGGTAATCCATACACCAGATAGCGGACACTTGAGCGTATTGAACAATTTTATCCGTGCTCAGCGAAGACGCACTATCCACCAAGCCAGACCTGTTCAATTTCCCACTGGGCATGCACAATTGTTCGGCGCTCTCCGACTTCCGCAATTCGTCTATCGATTTATTGTGTTCCTCGAACAAATATTTATACTGGTCTCCAAAATCAAATCCTTGTTCGTAGTTCTGTTGTGCCGGGGCAGAATATTTCATCGAAGAGAATTTGATGTTAATCGCTGACTTTAAATCAGGAATATCGTAAGCATTGTCCAAACTTCTTCGCAAATGTGTCCTCTTTTCCACGTTTGATTCGTTCGCCTGATACTCGTACTCGAACGTGTTTCCCATCGAGTGTCTTTTACCGATGCTGTCCGAAGGTCCTTTTTGCGCGTTGCCTAATCCAGGAGATGATTTCCTATAGTTCACTGCCGAGTACAGACCGAACGAATTAGTACTTTCCATTTCTCCTCTCGAAGGAGGTGAGCCGCTCTCGTAATCTGACATTAGTTCGTCCACGTCTGTTGTTGCTTGGCTTAAGTTTTTCTTCGGACTGCTGAAAAATTGTCTCCTGTCTACGTGAGCCAACTGTTCACCGGAAGTCGCATCCCAAACTCGTATGTGCCCAGCTAGACATGTACTAGCGATGGTGTTGCTGTCTGTGGCAATGCACTCGACTTCCTGCGTGTGTCCTTCGAGGACCAATGGCAACGCCTCCAGTACTAACTGCGTCGAGGAATCGTGAGCTTTCTCTGGCTGATGCCAGCTAGCTCTCCATTCGGCGTAATTTCTTGAACAGATACATCTGTAGAGTACCACCATAGTGTATGCAACGACGATCACGCTGATAAGACAAAGTACTGCGGCCAAAAAGATCTCCATGGGGCTCGAAGGAATGAACGGTGCGTCCGCGTTGAAACCTCTGCCCTCGGATCTGCTTGGCAACTCCATATCTGCAACAATTTCAACATTTATATAATTTCTGAACATTATTTATTATGATTATAATAAGTGTACATACCAGAGAAGTCTAAAGGATCAAGAGCAGCGGTAGCGAGGCTGTGCCATTGAAATTGTTGCACGTCGTTCGGATTGCTGATTTGTTTGACCAACTGCGGACTCACAGCGTGAGATAATTTCACCGTTGGTAGTATAGTTATTCGTCCGCCGGCAGCAGAAATGTTATACATAGAAAGAACCGACGACCAATGATAAAGCGATAAACGATTCCACGGTGGGAAGTCAACTGGCTTCAGTTTGTTTAATTCTTCGGTAACGTTTTTAGTTAGATCATCCTGTGGCAACATAGAAAAGAGTTATTCGAATATTAATGAACTGTACATATAAATTGTTGCGTTACCTGTCTATTTAAATGGTCCGGGGCGACGGTGGCAGAGAGCATCGACAATGGTTTCATCGTATTTAATTCGACGTAGTTGTTCAACGACTGAGGCCTGTCCAAGGTGTACCCATCGATCTCGGACTCCGATTTCAGCGTGTCGCTTAGATGTATAACGTGCTCGACGATGCCAGAGTTGTACACAATCATGCTGATCCACACGACCATCCACACCATAAAGGCACGTTGAAATATTCTCGTCCTCGCCCAGAAATGAACTATACGCAAGCGTTTTGGAATTTTGCCCAGCGTGTGAGTGTTCTGCGTGTTTGGGGCTATCACGTTCGTCGGCCCGTTGGACAGGCCGTTCAATCTCGGGTGCGACTTCGATCGGAAAATGTTCGGCTTTCTGTTCGTTATGGTCGTGGTGAACTGTTGTTTACGCGTCGTTGGTATATGCGGCATGTGGAACTTGGACGTTTCGCTGGAGAGCTCTGTACGTCTGATGTCGATCGCAAGGATCGTCGAGAAGAAAACCATTTGTAGAAAAAAGTCGTTGACCAAACCAACGATCGCGAATATGCAAAACTCTTGTATGGCTGGTACGAACGTGAACAAACCAATCGTCAGTATAGTCACCTCAGTGAGCAGGTTCTTAGTAATGGACCAACCCTCTTTGGACAGAGCCTGGGCAACTCGGATTTTCACATCCAGGTGCGCCGGAGTGCTCACTACACTTTTCGTTAATACCAACACATTTTCCAACCCTACGATAATCACCAGATATGGAAACACTTCCTTTCCGCTCAAACTTAACGTTAAGCCAAAAAAAAAGCATACACCCACAGTCATGGACAGCGAACCTATCACTGTCACAGTCGCGCTAAATGCTATCCCAATCTTTGACTTAATCAGTTCTATCTTCCTCACGGAGAAGTAAACGTAAAAGAACAGAGCATTGAAAGTCATCATTAACGGGAAAAAGTCACTGTAATTGAACTCTCCTGGATAGATGATGTGCAGCGTCTCCTCCGTGGGCACGTACGAGCTGTTATCCCCATCTGCTTGGTGAAGGTGATAGTAACTTTTCAATCTGTGATTCAATCCTTTAATAAATCTGGAAATGAATGGATACAATCTTAGAACTATGAAAAAAGGCACAGTCTAGTCAGGAGTTCTAATTAATTACTCACTCATGGTCATATTCCCTTAGGAATATAGTCACTGCGTATTGCAATATCCTCTGTCGAAGACGAATTGGGTATCGTTTGATTCCAGTTTCCTTCAGGTTCATCCCGAACATGATTTCGGCTAAACTAACTTTACCTTTTTGTAGATTCTACAATACAAAAATCATTCTAATTACTATTGATATATATATGTGTTATTGTTATATATGTTGTTGTTATCTAAATGTCTGTACCTGATACGAATATATCGTGTTTATCAGATTTGTATCCTGTGCGTATAATTCTATGCTTCTCTGCCACAAGTTCGCAGGAGAAAGGACAAGACAGTTGTATTCCGGCAACACCTCCGGCTTTTTACCATTTCTTTTCTTAACAGCTTCGATGTGTAAACATACTTGGCCAAGTGTTTTTAATCTACCAGATAGGCAAAGGAAAAACAAATTGTAAAGAACCATTAAACATTGCACGTAAGATGAGTAACTTACGTTTCTGGATGCTGATAATTTTGTATAATCTCTAGCAGATTAAAAATTTCATAAAGTGGCCCCCGGAATGCGTCCATCAGCGTCAGCTCTTCCGTCCATGGAATAACCCCAGCCCGCAAAACCACTTGTTGCACATAGAACACAGAGTCCTCCGTATTGTTTTCAGGTACAAATGTATGATTGATTATAGTCATTGGCGCATTGCCAGGCATCGGCAAATTGACCAAGGGATAGCTGTGCAGAAAATAATCATTTGTTTGACAATTCATTTGGTTTATTATTTTGCAAATTCAATTCCAAGTCTACTAACCAACATAATAACATTATCGAGATTGCCAATGAAATAACAGCAATGGGATGGGAGGAGCAGACCAGGCCATGGGCGTAGTAAAGCCCAGCCACCCTATCTGGCAAACTACGGAACATTTCGTCTCAAGGCTGTCTCATCTCATAGCATGTAGACACGCATATTGCTCGCCATTCATCTACGAACAGTCCAGCGATCTCTGTACGCCTAGAGTTGTTCGCTCCTGTGGAACAACTGGTATGAATTAGGGCTAACGCCTCTACCCAAGTATATGATTATAAGTAATAATAATAAGCAGAGCTGGCTACTAGAACTAGTACTAAAACTAGTAGTAGAACTTTCAATAGAAATGAGGTAGTCCAATAATTCTTTGATGAGGTTCAAGCTGAAATGTTGAAGAATAAGGGAAAATTATAGAGAAAGCAACATAAACAATTATTAACCTCGAGAAACTATGTTGTAGCCCACTATCTCATGAGAGTACCTGGGTATATCTGACTGTGGATTTTATGCATTTATGACAAAAATGGGCAGGTAGGATCATTAAAAGAAAAATACAATTTTTATTTGGCTCCTGTATCCTGCAATCAATGTGAACAGTTTTTATTTTGAATAAAGATCCGCAGTCTACTCATAAGTCATAGCTATAGTATGAATCGATCGAGATGGAATACCGGTCAAAGACGACTCCAATTGTATCCGATAAACCAAAACGCACGCTGCTCGGAACATACGAGAAGCTGGTCGCACGTAAGACTAAACAAATCGCTATTTGGAAACAGAGAACGTAAATAGAGAACTACAAAGAGCATGGTGTAACGTCCACATGTTCTTCGCGTAGTTATCGATGACGTTACGCAACTGACACATCGTTCGTATTTTCTGTTAGAATAAACGGAACGATTCGGCGACGCGCCGCGACGTAATACGTGAGTTAATGACGCAACAACGACAATAAAAGGAGTACTCGATGCGATATGGTGTGCAACGGGGAAACACGGCGCGCTAAATGGATAGATCAAAACTTACGTGTGCGTGGTGCACTATATAATTATATCGTTCTTCGGGTGCAGGTTTAATCCTGCTTTTACATCATGTTGCCACGAGACACGTCAGTGACCGACGATTCTCCTCGGGTTGACACCGCCACTGTTAAATAAGCATCGTCACGGTTCTTGTCACACCGTCTTGCGGGAGATCGTCTAAATCACTACGATCTCGAAGACACGATTGAACGAAATCATTCACTCCAACACTCGCAATCGTAGAAACGAGGAAGCGGACCTGGTGCACCATGAAACGTGGTCGTGAACTTATGTAGACGCGGAGTTGCGCGAGCCGTTTTTGAGGTTAGGTTCAACCTCTCGTCGCGCACATTCACGCGTAGATAACAGTGGGAATTGATCTGACGATGAACGACGAACGACAACCGTGAAACACACACCGATCACTCACACGTGCTCCCGGTCGCGCGTCATTCTTCGAGCCAGGCAACTACATAACTACATATACACTATATAGTTATGTATTATAGTTCTCTTCGAGCAACAGAGAAAACAGACTGACTGGTTCTCGGACAGCGCGCGCCAGCAATCGAACGACCGGCTTAAATTCCCCGAGTGCACTGGCCGGTTTCAATTTAACTCGCGCGACACTACGCGCGGTGCTAATTTATTTTTAAACGATCCGGTCGAGCCCCCAGCCCTCGGCCAATCGCCACCTGACTTTAATGTCATGCGACCCCTTCTTTTTACGTTTTTCACGTGGCCGTCGATCTTTTTTCTCCAACGTTTCGCTCGCTTTCTTCGTTTACTCGCCCCTCCCACTAATGAATTCAAATCGACCACCGAAATCCCGCGCACCTCAGCCACAGCGGCATTTCGGGAACAACGTTACGTCATCGCTTATCGGATATCGAACGAGATCGAGATCGGCGAACTTCGATAAATGTACGCGGAAAGCGAAGTTACATATCTTTATTTTTTTTTTTTACGTCGCCAATTGCAAATACGATAAAAACACGCGTGAAACCCACTATACGTTTTTGTGTACGATTTTTTCTGATGATCGAGATTTATTGTTTGAGAATTTTTAAATTGTAATTGAAAAAATTGTTCGTGCCGTGTGTCCAGTGCAGTGCTACGGGAAAGCCCGGTCTAGGACGTTGAATCGAAAAAGAGGTGACAGTTCATCGTCTTTTTACCGAGAAACTATAAATCGATTCTTTTCGAAGCCTTCAGAATATTTTATCTCGTGTTCAAGAAGTAAGTGTTAATTTTTTCATTGATGAATATTCAGCAGGAACGAGTGTAATAGATATGTTTAATATTACCTCATCTGAAATTAGATAATTAGGAAGCATTTAATTGTGAACAATATCCGAGATAACGTTTGCTTTCTGGTGCGAACTAGGATCGAAAAATCGTTTTTGAATATATCGAATCTTGCCCTTTTTTAACGCGTGCCGGAAAAACCGCATTTATTCTTTCTGTTTAGCTTCTGTACACTGATTATTATGCGTCTTGCATGGCAATTTGCATCTCATTCTCGCGATGCAAATTTCGCGTGCGCCGAAATTTAATCTCAGGACTAATTGATATTAAATATGTGCATAAATATACGTCGAAGGTCAAAGAAGAATAGTGACGTCATAGGCCGTAATAGATATACATACAAATAATTTCAATTTGATTCAGAGGTTTCCTGTTTTTTTGACGATGTCGTTCAGGCATGTAAACATTATGTAATCGAACAAAGACGAAATTTAACTTATTTAAAAATTTATTTATATAGATATTTCAGAAGTATTTACCATTCTTTTTTTCAACTTCCTTCTTAAACGTTTCAAGCTGTTCAAGTGTATTAACGGTCTAATAATACGATTATCAAGACAATTTCACGCCAGCGAGAACGAATGGAATAAAGATGAAAAGAAACAAAGAGGCGCACGGATGATCAAATTAGAAGCTAATTAACGCGGGAAAAGCCATTGTCGTAGGCAGTGGATCATGGAATGTTCAATTACAGCGCAGATAGTTTATTCGAACCATTTGCAAAGCTTCCCTGCCAATAATAATTTATGTTTTTCGTTGATAAAACTTGTATTGCGTATTGAATGAATTTTTAAAAAAGCCATTGTCGTAGGCAGTGGACCATGGAATGTTCAATTATAGCGCAGATATTTTATTCGAACCATTTGCAACGCTTCCTTTCGAATAAAAATTTACATTTTTCACACTGATAAATTTATCACACTTATTGGGAAATTTCCTGGCAATCATTTTGCGAAAAATATGATACTAGTAACTATCTTGTGTTATTGCTGACGTGTATGCATGTTTTAATTTTGTATTACATATCGTGTTTGGAAAAACATTGAATATTTATGTAAACAATCATGTGACCGCAAACACCGTTATGAAAAATATGTTGTGTATGGTTCGGTAATAGTTCTCTCGTAACAGATCAGAACCGTTTGGGATAGATAGTCAATGCTGACACAGCTCGTTCCTATATGTTTCGAGAATTTTTCCTGTCCCAGTTCTACGCGTTATCGATTGACATTTCCTGTAATTGACTCGAAAACCGTGACCTTGAGTGGAACTGTCTCGTTCAAGCCAAATCAAACGCGAGCGAAACTATACCGGAGACTGCCTCGATTATGCGTGTTGACTCGACTGAGTCTTATGCATGAGATCCGAGCCGGCCATGCAGTTATTTCTGTTGGTCTACCCACACAGAAACACAATTCAACCACTCTTCAAAACGAAGATTCTTTAAATTTCCCTATGAATGGGGACGAGAACTATCAGTCTTTCTGTATTTACCATTTTTGCCATGAATTTCGACTATTTTTAGAATAGCTCTCGACTGGATTTTAATACTAATTCCTTTTCCCAATCTGCGAAATTCCTGCATGCAAAATTAGACTTTATCCGTTCGAGAGAAAAATGAGTAGACAACAAACTGTTCAGGAATTCGAAGAACGTAGAAACACTGTTTTTGCATATTCGACATTTTTAAAAATTTTCTCAAAATATTCATTAAACATTTTTTATTGAAGTCCGACGAATCCACGAGCTGGACAGATTGTAACGGAAACGATTTTTCTAGATCGATAGGATGATCCAGCGTCTCTTTCTTTGACGAAGTGGAAAATTTCTAATTGCCACGGCCCATGAGAACGAACCTAATCGAAGGAACTTATGTGTGAAGGTTATCGGCCACTCCCTGGCAAGTGGGACCGCAGATACGGTTTTCGTGTGTGACGCGTGTATATTTCGTCTAATATTTCCTTAAACCTTAACACTAAACCTACCGATCACTAAAAGCGATTAACATGTTTTAGCTTACAAAAATGACAAGGCTCTATTTATTTAGATTTTGTGAAATTTTTATCACAATATGTGCTTGGATAATTTAAATAATTGTAAGATGAAAAATATAAAGCCGGTCATTTGACCAGCAGTGGTAGGTTTAGTGTTAATTACTAGCATTGTAGTACTTACACAAACACGAAAGGAGTTATTTTATTGAATAAAAAATTATTTATGTCGGAGTCGTATAAAGATCCATGTAACCAGTTATGTAGAAAATGGAGTGCGAGTTCAACTTTCCTTCGGAAATTGAAAGTGACGAACGCACCTTCTGAAAAAAATTAAACCGACTTCGAAAAAACGCACTAAAAAAATGCACTAAAGTATGAAATAATTTCCATTTAATTAATGTGAATACACACGAACTTATTTAAATACTATACAATCTTTTCGGAGGTGGCGCAAAATTGAAACTTTACGACACTGGAAATTACGAAAATCCTTAAATTCTTCTACATGCTTTCACATATTAATGTATCTTCTCTTCCGTCCTACTGATTTCCAAGTCCATCATATTCCAATGAAATCATAATCAGCAACATCTGTCATTTGGAAAATTTTCAACTTTGCGCCTCCTCCGAAAAGATTGTATTGTATTTAAGTTCGTGCGTATTCACATAAATTAAATGCAAATTATTTCATACTTTCTAGTGCATTTTTTGGAAGTCGGTTTAATTTTTTTTTATAAAATTTTCTTATTTCACGCGTTTTAGTGGAACGAGCAGAATTTGTAGAACACCGTAGGATGGTTTCTCGGTCTAAGGACCACCCCAGGGACATACTCTACAAGATGCAAAAGGTTTCGTTCCGATTGGTCGATCCATCTCGGCATAATCGTTAAACGTACATAGAAAAAAAAGCGAAAAAAAAAGGCACATGCAGATCGAATTGAGTAACCTCCTCCTTTTTCGAAGTCGGTTAAAAAAGCGAGCCATCGAATTACTATGATTTAGAGTACCGCGGGAGGATTCTTCTAGTACTGCTATACTTTCGACGCCTGCAGCGCGAATATATACAGCTTCTTTATTCACTCCTTCCTCCCGTAATCGTCTCAGACGACGTTTCTATCGCAACTTCAACTGCGTGTGTCGCTCTCGTGAATATTTAGAATACTGATTTTAATGACTGCGCGAACTCCTTTCGATTTCCATCTTGTCACCCCTCACGGCCAAAAATCCCCGGTTTCTTTCATGCTAATTTCAAAATAGATTTCACTAACCTGTGTGAAAAATGATGCTGGCGAAAGTCTCTAAAAATATCCTTTGGGTTCCGACGGTTCTCCAAGATTCCATTAAATTTTACCAACTATTTCTATCATGTATTTCATTGTTCCATTTCGTCATTTGTCCAAACAATTTCTCTGCTCACGCAAAACGTAAATATTCAATTTCTGCGATTCCGGCTGTTTTCATAGTGGAAACAATACTTCGCGCGCGTCCGGTTCCAGGAATCAATGGTCATCGAATGACGAAACGCGAACAAACGTTTTCGAACAGCCAACAAAGCCGTCGCTTATTAATATTTCCCGTTAAAAGCCACACAAATGTCTGTCATGCATTAGCGACTCTTCCGTGCGACTAAAAATCTTCCTCAAGTAAAAATCCATATACGCTCTTCAAAAAAAGCAAACATGGCGACTGCCATAAGCTGACTCAGCTTCGGAGATATAGATTCAAGCCTTGTTACTGTCTCCGATCGTTTATGTAACGCTACGACACACCAAAAAAGATGTTGCGTGGGCAATCTGCGAGTCTAAGCACTATTACGATTATTGCAAATGAGTATTATCGATGATTCTATTTATGCCTGGAGATATGTATATATGTTGTAAAAAGGATTCGCGAACTGAACGTTCATCTTAGACTACTTTGAGTTTGCTGCAATTTTCGTGTGGTTTTTGGCATGCGAAAAATTTTGAAAAAATTCACTGGTATACTTTGAAGTGTGTAGTTTAACACTTTATGATTAAAATGTTCGGAAAAAGTGAACCAGGCTTCATATTTGCAATTGTTTCGCGGTAGTGTGGCGAAATTCAATCGTCGATTGTTAATTTAGTGAATTATTAGCTTCTAACAAGCTTTAGAAGACTACTAACTTATTAGAATAAGAATGTAACTATTAAGCTTCAAGATTCACAATTAACGAAGATCCTCAGATAACCTCCGACCCTCGAAAAGTAGGAAAATTTCAATATTTAAATGATTTCAACACTCCGGAACCACGAAACGATCTATTTTCTATGCTATAAGCTCCAATACGTGAAACAAAATATCTATCACGAACGTAAAGGGAAATCAACTAAAAGTTGATTTTCTTCGCAGTCGCTTTCAACGAGCAACAAAACGAAATTCCGTCGAATTCTATTAAAGTTTGCGTTTCATGAGGCTTCGTAGATGATTGTGGAATAGAACTATGTAAAAATGAATAGTATTTCATTGTCTGTTTTCGCTCATGCTTCTCTAAAAGCTAGATCTTGCTGTGATTGGTCGCAGCGCGGGTCTGCCGGCGTGTTTTCATCGTGTCGGCGTTTGAAGTCGGATTAACTTCGCATTGTCAGACAGTGTCTATCTCGTCCAGCCCATTATCCCGCTGATTGACGTATCTAATTGCATCAATTGCGTAATAAATGGAAATTAGGCTGCTGTGGAATGGTCAATGCCGGGCTGGGGTCAAGCGTCTGCCTGGACGACGATGTCACGGAAACGCACGTGTCATAACTCTTTTATTAATTTTCTGCTTTTCTTTGCTTTCCCCTTTCCGTTTCAACGTACACAAACCTTCGAACAAGCTTCGCGTCATCGAGCGAAATTCATTTCATCCTGATTTTTTTGCTAATCTCGCGCAAAAACTTGCTTGGAAATTAAAACGTTCCATAGCCAACGGGGTTTTGCGATTTTGTTGCATGCAAGTACGCATACATCAAACTAGTTCTAGGCTGTTTAATTATAATTGTTGGCGAACTGTACCAAGATACAGCGATTTAATACAAGTGCATAGCACACTTGATACCGCACTCGAAGATAATTTTCCTGATAGCGGTGCAGCTAATATATACTACTTTTTAAAAAACTCAAGATAAAATAAAATCAACCAAGAAGATTTTTCATCCCCTTCAACCATTATTTAAACCGTTATTAATACCGTTATAAAATAAAGTTGAAGAGAAATAAATTGGTTTCTCTTCTTCGAGATTGATTAATTGAACGATTTTGGAAAAATTGAAGCTGACGGAGGAAATCGATTTTCAGATTCACATTTATAGATAGCCTGTGTACAGAGCCTGTATAGATTATACAGGCGTAGAGATATTTTTCGAGAAGAGTGTTTATCGAGCGCGAGAGACCGTGATTTACGTAAACGACGACTCTCCCCGTTCTGTATAAATGCTGGTAAACAGTGCCCGCTTTGAATTGGAAATAATAAACCGGTTGAATGTTGAAATCATTTTCGTTTGTATCTAGCAGGAATATTGTACGAGAAGCCCGCAGATAATTTATTTGACGTGCGCCACGTCGGTTATCAATTCTTTTATTTATCCGCGTTCAAAGTTTACGGTTTACTGTTGTGTACGCGTAACGTCGGTGTAATACTCTTTTTTATATATTTTCATTCGTGACATTTCATCGAACAATTTTTTGAAACCTGAAAACTCGTTCAGTAAGAACACGATTATTTTAGAACCACCCTTTATATTTTCAAACATAATTATTATTGATAATAATAATTCATTTGCAATTGTACAATGCACGAGAGCATCATCCTTCGCAAAGGCAGTAAATATTTTTGCGAATAAACCACCTGATTTCCATGAAAAACAAGTTTGCATTCCTCGTGTCCTTTGTAAAGAAAATTCGTTTTTTTTTTCTTTTTTGTCTGCGGACAGCAAATTAAAATTTATTCGATAAAAACGTAGAACGTCTGGCTAAGCTGCGGATGTTCGTGCAATTTTAAAATTTTGTAGACAAATTTTAAAAAGATCATCCTTTCATGTACACATACGCAGCGTATTAAAAAAAAAACTAATTCAGTGGAAATTGTTTTCATCCTACCGAAATTAAATACTTAAATGTTCCCAGAATTGTTGTATTTCAAGTGCAAACGAATCTATTCTATCGCAAGATATTCATATTTTCCTACGTAATCTTCGACCCTTCGTGACCCACAGGTACTGTTGCAGCACAATGCATGTTCAGCCATTGATTTTGCAATCGAAAAACCTTGACCGTTCAAGTTCATCGGTGATCTATCGTTATTATGCACAATTTTACAATATTAACTTACAGCGACGGTCAATGTTGCGTCGTTGATAACGCAGTTCCGATAAATAAAATGACCATTCGATAAACCAAATGACGAACTACATATCAGTTTATATGTATATGTATACATATAGGGTGGTCGCTCGTATAGTTCGGTCACCGATTATGGGAGATTGTGTCACTCGAATATGTAATTCGGTGTTTTCTTATGCCCTCTAGCCCACTGGTGGTGCCCACAGCCTTCTGCTGTGTCGGACCTTGCTTGTATGTACCAGACCGGTTGGAGTCGGTATCCGGCGTCGATTCATTGAGAGGGGTGGTTCATTGAGACCTATTCACTCGTGTAGTTCACTTGTTCACCTCAACTTGTGTTGCTGGTGACAGGTAGTTGGTGGAGAAATGGGATATCGTTTGAACACTTCTCATGGCCATTTCTCTTGGTGAGAACACGACGGGTATCGGCTCTGGCCGGAGCTGGGCTGCAAGCATTGTACGCGCCGCGTCACCTTCGAACCAGAGCCTTCTGCTCTGGTTCGCTCGTTTCTCACTTTCTGCCTGATTCGCCTTTCACCCCCCGTGGATCGGAGACTTCTTCTCCGATTCACATATGTTTTGCCCCGCGATAATTACTCGACATATTTACCTGCATAATTTAGTATAAGTCCGTTGCTGTAAGAAAGGGAGCCAGAAGGAATATTGCATTCCGTTCTGACTCCCTTTCGGGTCTCTTGTGCAGCAACCTCCTCGTGGTCAGACCTGGGCAATCGGTATTATCCTCATCTATTTGTAAGAACTTCTATCTATCTTATGAATAAAGGATAATATCGAGCTAATAGCTGCACATTGCACATTTACAATTTTCCATAACATTGCGTAATAGAATTTAAGACTTGTAAAATGTAAAAACATATTTCACTAAATTGTATATGAATTTACTTTCAGGTAGCTTGCTTTCGGCCAAAGGTACATCAATGCTTTCTTCGTTTACCCTTGGCCCAACTTCAGTTCGTTGTTCCGAAGTACTTATTCAGTGAGTGAACACGACAATAGTTATTTCTGGATTTCTAATTGTATACTTCGGAACTTTCACAAGTCGACTCTTTTAAAAATTTTCACATCGTGTTTAGAATTGGTATTCCTTCGATCGGAGGTCCCTCAGGGGCTCACTCACGGTTGTGGCCCTCTAGGATATATATTCGAAGTCGGTAACACAGATCGCTAAAGATCATGTAGGTTCTGATCCAGGCTAAAGATTAGGGGGCAGTATTGTACCGGGTCTCTGCCGTACACGTGTTGCTCGACGCGTCACGTGACCCGCCCAAAATATTTAATGGCTGCCAACTCATCAATATGTTGACGGTTCTTTCTTAACATTCGTTTAATTCACGCAAGTGTCATTTGAAATTGTTGAACGTTATCACGCGAAAGATCGTCCAAACATGCGGAGCGTTTTATTATTGTTCTTTACACTGCTCTCGTACGCACACTCGATCAGGTTCTTTTTAGAGCCTAACTCGATGAAATGTTTGAAAGAGGAGACGCAGGCTCACGTTCTGGTTGCTGGTGAATACGAGGTCTCTGAAACGCCGGGCGTTAAAACCGAGTACATCGTAAGTCTTTCAAAAAGTATTAATTGCGTCGAACATTTCTGCTGCATTGAGGTTATGTTTGACTAACCTCACTTTTTTCATGTCATTTTGTGCTTTTCTCAATTTATCTGCATTTCACATTTCACATTGTTAGTGTCGTTTCTCAAAGTTGCAGGTTTCATATCGATACTTATATTTTCTTTCCTTGGTAGGTTCGTGACTCAAAGTCCGAAGTGCTCAGCAAAAATGATAACATACTGCACGGAAAAATGCTGAAATTCTCGTTCGTGTTGGAAACGTATGACAAGTTCGAGATCTGCTTCATGGCACACGCGGTGCAGCCGTCTTATGCAGGCAGTATATATGACATAGTTTAACAATCATGCGTGTCGTTATATTTCTTCTCTGTAATTCTAACAAGCAAAATCTTTCAGATTTGAAGAATGTCAAACAAGAGGTTCACCTAATTACAAAGCGTGGCATCGAAGCGAAGAGCTACGAAGCTGTAAGTTCATTTGTCGAATGTTTGTTCTCATAGACAACATCTTTTTTTCGTTTATTTTTCTATCATTTGATCATTCTCATTCTGCGCATTCAGTTTGCTGTCGATGCTTCACCTGGAGGAACCTATTTCATGTGTAATAACTAGACTGCTGTTTCTTTACGCATTTATGAAGAAATTGTGATTCCTGCTTCTCACAATCAATACAAATAGGTTTTCAATAGGGGAAGCTCGAACGGAACATATTTATTAAACAATCAACAGGAATTGGCAATCCGTTTTTTTGTGTACTTATACGAGTAAAATCTATTTTAGATTGTCAATTCGTGATTTATTTAATTGACCATGGAAAAAACAATCTCATGATATTTAATCTTTTTTTTTTATATATGACTTGTATGGGCGCACAGATGGTAACGTAGAGAAATTGGTTGACGTAGCTTTTAACAGCATGGGTTTTAGTATGATTTGATTTGTCAGGGTATTTCACAAGTTCAACGAGAAATACCCAAGAGATTGAGTGTTTAGAGTAGAATTTTGCTCACATTCTCGCCACCTGCCGTAGATTGTCACCTATTTAATCTACAATGTCGAGAGAAGATTGATTGAATTTCCAGTATTTCTTTGTTTCCCAATTAATCGAGTACAGTACTACTTCTAATCATGTGTGAAGTGTATAATATCCGTTGTTCTTTGTAGTTCTTAAGTACTTACAATGATTTGACAAACTAAAGATTTGTTTTAATCTATATTCCGAACGTACAAACGTTCGCGAAATTATTAAACAATCGTTTCAATTTAAATAGATAAGCGAAGCTGCTAAGCTGAAACCTTCCGAGGTAGAATTGAAACGTCTGGAAGATTTGTCCGAAGCAATCGTTCAAGACTTTGCTCGAATGAGGCAAAACGAGGAAGAAATGAGAGACACCAATGGTGAGAAATAAAACGTGTATCATAATACATAATACAGATCGAATTCTAATTAATTCTATCTTTATATTTCCAGAAGCTACAAACTCTCGAGTACTTCACTTTAGTATATTCTCTACATTATGGTTGTTCGTACTCTCCACTTGCCAGGTTCTATACCTGAGGCGCTTCTTCAAATTGAAGAAGCTCATCGAATAGGTCAGAGACTTTCAATCTTCCTGCGATTTTTACTGAAAAGTTTAATTTATTCAAATTTTGATGAACGAACGGGCAGAAAGTCCTCAAAATTATGTAAAACATTTGTAGACTTATATTTTGTACATTTGATTACAATTTCAATAAAACAATGGGGGGAGTGTAATCATTAAGTATGTACTTCAGAAGTGTTGTGAAACTTTTTCTTTCGATCTTACAACACGCGAGATTAAAAACAAATTAGTGTTCCTTAGTTAAAGTAAGGTGAATATAGGTCGTTGAAGATAATTTAGTTGTATTATTAGACCTTGAATAAAATGCGTCGAAAGTCAAACGGTCATATATCTAATGATTTAAGCGCGTTTATGTCGCGTTCCTTAGTGTTTGTCTTATGAATTCATATAAAATCTATAATCTTTATTACTGGAATAAAAGAAATTTGAAAAACTGTATCCTATCTCGATTGACTTCGTTATTTATGTATGTATATTTTACAAACATGGCGACCGAAACACATAACCTACAAGAAACCAATTTATAATAAGAGCGCATCGTCAAGTTTTAACCGGAAATACGTTCTGCGAGAAATTGTGTCGTACGTTTTTAAGTGAAAATGACTGAAATAACAGGAACGGTGAACAGTTTTATTAAAAATCGAGACAGAGACTGTCTCGGATGCAGAATCTTTAGCGGTTGCGGTCTTATTGGGTCCGGTTTGTATGTCTCCTACCATACGAAGAAATTCCAGAACATGGGAAAACCTATAATGTATTCTATTGCAAGCGGTAATTCAAACAATTTCATTAAACGTACTGTTTATACACATCGAATTTACGCGATCCATCGAAGTGGGATTTCGATGTAAATCGTACCTACAATTCTAATCAATTTGCAACTAAATACTTACATATATATATTTATATACATATATATAATGTTGCACTTTATTAAGTAATTATATGTTGCAGGATTAATGTTGCTTGGCACCGCTCGAATTTTGGATCTCCCCCCATTTCGCAAACAATTAAACCATGGATGAATTATGATTATTTATACAGAACTGTTTTAATTCTGTTTAATACTCCACGAAATTTGTAATATTATCCTGTTTTACAAATAATCTATATTTTTATAGTCGTGTTATTTTATGTATACATAGATGTAAAATAGAATGATCAAAAAACCGATGAGAAAAAAAGTTGTTGCGAAATGCAGAATGGTTTAATCCTATTTCTAGAATATTCAGTTTAGGAGTAGCATGCGGCTATCTTGTTTGTTGTTTCGCGGCAGTTTATTATTTGTATTTACATTGAACAGTCGCTATTTGCTTACTGGCGACTGAAGGCTTAGAAGACGCCGTAATCCCGCCGTCGCCAAATGCCAAACAATAGCTATCACCCTAATAAACAATTTCCATTCGATGGATTGTTGCGGCGTATGATAAAAAAAAAGAAAAGAAAACAGCGGCGATTAAAAATTCCATTGGAATGCATCAGACACGAGGTTGCATACTGGCGTCTTGATAAAACCCCTATTGATAAGGATCAGTCGGATAAATTTCGAAACTTTGACGCCAACTATAATGCGCGGCGTCCTCCTGGCGACAAAACAAATCCTTGTTTAGATAACACATATAAACAAGTTGCATACATTGTCATTTTCACATGAAAAATGCAATGCTTCTCTCGAGGTCTTAATAAAGGGTATTAAAGGTATCTGGGTAATCAATACAAATGTTGTTTTATCAATACGTTTTATTTCTCCAAATTGGTTTATGTACAATGTACGATTTAGTATCAGATCTGATCATACATTTTTGCACAACCTTTCGTATCTGTATTATTTATATAATTACGGTTAGACAATAAATTATTGGAAAAATTGGCATTCTCTACGGTAATCACATGGCTTTGCCACTTGTCAATGAGAGTACCGCCTTATCGCACACAATGCAACCTTATCGTCTAGTGATGTCGAACTACGGAGGATAACAAAGATTTCGAAACGCGATAACGAAATTGTATAATCACACGAAAACAATGACGAAACGGCCGAATGTCTTTTGTATGTTCAGGATTACCGCTCCGGAACGATTAATTACTTCCGGCGCTGTAGCCGAGGTTTCAAAAAAGTCCGGGAACTTCGAACACTTTCGAATTTATCAATTTTTACTTATAAATGTCGAACGCGTTTCGATGGAATTAACATGTTTCGTCGAGCTTCGTATGTACATTTGACGAAGTATAAATTAATCGATGAAGGATAGATCGATGTAAGTTTCCGCAAATTATCAAGATCTTAAGATCAACATGATCCATGCATTATCAGCTACTGATTGAAAATGATGTAGACTAGAGATTTTGCATCACTGGAACTGGTGATCCTATAAAGAGACAATCATCAGTACAAAAATATATATCCAAAGATATAAAATAAACACTTACGTATTTCATGTATGACAGGAAAATATCATAGATCATTGTCATAAAATTCGTGTACAGAACTCGGTATCTAAAGGGGATGAAGAAGAAATTAATGCACTGTGTTGGAGGCCAGAAGCAACAATCCACCTGAAAACAACCAAAATGTTTTAGCTTCTTGTGTTTATATACACCTCTACTGATTATAAATTGTACGTACTTTCCACGTGTCGTATAGTTTCACTCTCAATTCGTCGTAGATCTCTTCGAGCTTCCTGCTCTCCAACACGCCGAGCCCAATAAAGAATATACCTAGACAGGTGGGACTAGCGATTGACTGGTCCAGACAGGTTTTCTTAACGACTGATACCGCGCATCTGCCGGGTATGACTTTGTCCAGAACCAGGTAAAACCAGTGATGAAAGGGACCTTGGATCAGACCCACGGTCGTCATGTTCTTCGTTCTGACGAAGTCGTGCACGTACGTGTCCGAGTTCGTCAGCTCCTGTTGTCGATCCTCCAATGATAGAAGTACCGTTCGATTTTCCTCTGCCAGACACTTGGTTTTCTTCCAGTGTTCGCTGCGTTGTTGAATCAGGTCTGCTGCAGCCATCATCAGGCCACAGCTTACCGTATTCGTAACCAGCAGGTACTTATCTAAAAATGAAAAAGGAAAGGTATTTACCGATATTTCGAATAAACAAATAACCATGGAGGCTGTACAAGTTCGAAAATGTATTTACCAAATAACTTTTTCCAAGCGTTCATCTGGACGAGTCGAGTAACAAACTCAATTCGAAAACTCTTGTGTTTCGACCTCCAACACCTTGACCTTCTAACTGGCAAGTTTTCTCGGGTTATTTCAACACAAATTGTCTAAATTTGTCCCGCTTCCTTTACTGCTATATGATCATACGGTTATTCTTAATCTTCTGATGTTTGTGAAGGCGAAATCTTGGATGAACACGGCCCAGGTGCATACCGTTACGACTAGCTGTAGCGTACAGTCTAATACAGGTAGACGCGGATGCAATCGATCATGGTGCGCTATAAATCTGCGAGTTACTGCAAAAAATTCATAAAATCGCGGCATTTATAGAGAAGAGCGGCTGCAGTCGAACAAATCTAATGCGTTTGCGCAGCTCGCAATCCCCACTCTATGCACTCGCATTATCTCTTGCGATTTACCTGGCAAAAATGCTAACGGATCAGTGAACTCGCACGCTTTGTATACGCGTGTTTGCTTAGAGACAGATATAGCCGTCGCGACTACTAAAATAAGATCTTGTTACAAGGAAATAATGCAAAACACACCTTTGCGAGTTTTCTGTTGTTTATTGGTAGTCAAAATCTTATAGATACACAACACAATGACATAGGTCGCGATTACTTAGTTGCAACAGCCTTCGGTTTTGGTAAACCTTCCCTGAATCCATTCCTGAAAACAAGAAAACAGACATCGTCAGTACGTAATCTAATATTGATGATTCGTTAACGGTGTTTGAAACTCACTTGAACTTGCGGCGAACAATCTTCAAGTAGCGCATGCGACCGGTACCAGTGGTCTTCCTCCTTTTGGCTTTCACTGACCAGTTATCTGATCAAAGCAATAACGATATTAGAACACTGAACATTCAATTTTTATTTGTATAAAACAGTCGCTCTAAAACTCGAATTCAAGAAAAGTATATAAATACAGTATATAAAACACTATTACAATAAATATGGAGAGAGGAGCTTACAGAGGATTGTGGATAATAAATCTAGGATACATTGGAGATGCGAAAGATGCTAAGAGAGCCAAGCATTGAAATACAATGCATGTTTTATATAGTCGATTAATATCTCCACTCTGATCGATGGTCTCATAGTTTCTATCGCAACTTCAATGTACTACCCTAGTCTTCAAGCTTGTGTTGCAGAGAGTCAAAGGATGAAAAGGCAAAGGCAAAGGCCACCTTCGTTTCTTAACATTTCATTACTCGCATACAGTACTTATAATCTCAAAACATTAAATTTAGTGTTTGAAGCATAAACTAAGGTGCCATCTAGCAAATATTTCTTTTGCATTGAAGTAGTTATTTTACTGAATAGAAATTTATTCCATAGACACTTCTGTAGAAAATAGAGTGCGAGTAACTAAAGATTATAACATAATTCCTGTGACTTTCAAGACTAGGTAAATGGGTATGAATGACAATAAACTTACAAGATCGCATTTTTTTCTGAGGATATCCACACTGAGCACATTGCGACTTTTGGATATGGTACGAGCTGCGACCACACCGTCTGCACAATGTGTGTGTCTTATTTCGCCGCTTACCAAAACTTGACGTACCCTTCGTCTGTGAACATAATAATTACACAATTATTAAAACCTCGGTTCGTCTGAATTTTCAGGGAATAAACCAGCGAAACACTCAGATATCGAGCGAATATGTTTCTTTTAACGATTTAAAGCCGCGTGTCATATCGTAAACATTTCCGACATAACCTCTAACGTGGTATATCACTGATTAACTATTTATTCCGAATTTTCCCGTCGGAACTATTGCTGCATATTGTTTCTACAAGAGATACCGAAATGTTTCTTATTGGTTTTACGTGACAAAAGCCTGAGATGGCTTTGTAATAAATAGATATTGATTGTTCGAATTCTCGCTCACCATCTTGCACGAAGGAACAGTTCAAAAGAGATGATGATAGAGCGCGTTCCAAAATCGAACGTTCCCAGTCCAAACAAGTTTGAACCGTGCTACAGTGGTTCTCAACTCAAAAAAATCTCATTCATTTTTACGAGATTTCAGGTACTATACATATTTTTTGATCTATGAAATAATTCGAATACGAATGACATGGAAAAAGATGTGGGTATTCGTAGAAGAAAAGAATGCTATATTCAAAAACTCTTTATTGCATACTGATAAATTATTAAATTTCTATGAGCCTGTCAGTATCGGTGAGAAATTCATGAGAATGATGACCTGCTACAACATGTTGAGGACCAACAACACAATCCTGTAATACTGCACCCTCCTCGATCACACAGTCGCTGCACAGAATGCAATTCTGTATCACGCATCTGCAATTTAGAAATTGAATAATAGAACGTGATTTCTATACTGTGGATTTATACACTTACAATTCTGTTAACACATTACCGGCCAAAGATTATTGCATAATTTTAAAATATCTATGGTACATGACTTTTTAATGGAACCTTCAGTAGCAACAGCAATTTTCATTGCGAACTAACAAGTCAAATGTAAAAGAAAATTTCTATGTTTTCTTTTGGTACTTTTGGTTCTTTTGGTATAGTGAAGTGTTAAAATTACCTTTGTTTAATAGTAACATTTTCCATTATAACGCTGTTCGATACTCTAGTTTTAGATTCGATGACTGCGTTTGGTCCAATATGACATTGTTTAAGGAAAGTTTTTTCATGTATAGTGGCATTATCGTCCACGCAACAGTCCAGAATCTGTGTAGTGTTTATAGTAGCACTAGCAGAGATTCTTGGAACATTCGATTCCTTCATGTCATGGCAGGTCCATAACTGTGATATCTGGAACATTTACTCTGTTAATACAGAACTATTAATTCGAAAAGAATTGCTTCCGTATTTTCACCTTGGTGTTAGCGAAATGGTACATTTGTATAGTGTTTACTCTAATCCCGAATTTCCCACTAGCGATATGAGCGTAACACCTCACTATGTCCCCATCATACGCATCTTCCAAATCGGTATTGTGATCATTATATGCCGACATTTTTCTAATCAAGTCGTCTAGAGGTTTCTCATTGGCAAAACCATGTATATCTTTCTTAGAATTGAACTGTACTATCGATGTGTTCTTATCTTCTGTGATTTGCTTAGGAGGCTTAGTCAATTGATTTCTAACAATGTATGGAAGCAGTTCACCCTTTAACGCGCTGAAACTCCTGTGTTGAAAAGAAAACAATTTATTAAGTACATTATATACAGAAATATTCAATCGTTTTGATACTATGTTATTTACTTATTGTGCACCAAGTAATCTAAAACCCATTTGCTCATCACATATAGATGAGCGTCCAGCAACTTCGAGTGAATGGTGAAGCTTATACGCTTTTTAAGAAGCATCTGCGAAATGTTAATGGTTTCCTCGAAATCGGAGGCCGAAGCCAGAAATACTAAGCGTCCTGTTTCGTTATCAATACCTATCAAATCGGTCTCTGGCATCTGTTTGTTTTTCGGACCTGGAGTCACAAAGTCGTCACTAAATGGTAGCTTAGGCACAGATAGCATAAGTGCAACGATACTGGCATTATGTTTTCTGTATAGATTTAAAACCTCGCTTATGTCGACGTTACTGATCAGATCGCAAGAAATCACTAAGAAATCAGTGTGGATTTTCTCGTGTATCAGTCTAATGGAATCTGCGGTTCCAAGATCTTCTGCGTCCTCAACTGGGACAATGTCTAGATTGATCTTGAGGTTTAGTTTCTTCAGAGCAAGCGTTACATTGTTCCCCATATTCTCCGACACAACAACTATGGCTTCTTTGAAGCCAGCGTATTCCAGTAATTGGAGAGGATACCATAACATCGGTATGTTTCCAATCGGCAACAGACATTTGCACTGGCCCTGAGTAAGCTCAGTCATGCGAGATCCTCCTCCACCAGCAAGCACCACTGCTTGGAATTCTTTGTACAGAGACATTTCTTTTTGATCGCTGCAACGAGAGACAAACAAAAGATAGGTTGAAGGTATCAAGACGATAATAACTACATAGACCATGGATCTCCATGCAACATAAAAGTTGTCTGTATCGATCACAAGGAATAAAAACCAGACAGAATGTTGTTTCTTCAATTTTGAACATTTTCTTATTAATGCATAAAGATCCTCAGTCTAATAATAACTTCTATAAAGCGAGATTAAAAGGTTTCTATTTATCCTGACGCTTACAAGGATGATACTCGCATGAAACTTACGAGAATATATTGACGAAAGACGAACAGAGTATTACCGCATTAATTTTTAATTGTACACGATCTCTTATGTGGATGATAACACGGTAACCTTTTATGACAGATGGACCACCGATGTTGCGTTGATTTATTTGTACGTGTGCTAAATAGGTTATGTCGAACAGTTAGGTTATGTTATCACATGTTTGTACTTATTTAAGTACACAAAAGCCCATGGGAATACGCGATTGACAAACATGTGCGAGTCCGAGGAAGACGTGATTGCCGTAGGAAAGTATGTAATAGTAAAGAAATTGAATTTCAAGAAGATTTACAAAGTGACTGCCAATGGACAGTTAATGCTGGGAAGAGATCTAGTAAATATGGGCGAGATTATTGGCAAGAGGTATTGGACCACTTTTGAAATGATACCATCAAAGAATGGTAAGAGAACATTCTCCTTGAGAGAAGGTTTAAAGTCTGAATCGTGGAATGATTTATTGGACACCTTACCCAGCGGTCATGATAATCGATCCATTAACGACGACGGTACGTCTCAAAAATTGTCTAAAGAAGAGATTGCTCAGCTTCAAGAAGCTGGTAAGAGCGGTAAGGAAATAGTAGGTAGCCTAATCGAAAACAATAAATCCTTCTCTGATAAAACAGAGTATTCCCAGGAGAAGTATCTGAAAAAGAAGGAGCAAAAGTATCTTAGATATTTGACTATATGTAAGCCTAGCATAAGTTCTCTGCACGACGTGTACTTCAAGCTAGATCATGCTAAGATCGGGAGCTTGCGAATGGATACGTTGGCGCAGATATTGTCGTACAGTGATGTTCAATCGGATGGATTGTTTATACTGTACGATAGCGGGTGTCAAGGCTTGCCAGCGGCTGCTTTGTTGGATAGAATTGGAGCGAACACAGAAGGACATTTGATCAACCTGCACCCTGGGAACGTGCCTAAGGCCTTATTAATACACGCCATGAACTTTCCTAAAGAACAATCGAGCAGATTAATAAATGTGAATATTTATAGCTTTCTGAGATTGTATTACCAAGGGGAAGAAGCTGTTTTAAATAATATTTTGGCGTCAAAGAAGGCATCCGATAATTCAACTGATAAGACTGAAGCGAGCAAACACGATCAAGTTCAAAATGAAGATATCAACGATAAAGAAAGCACTAGTAATGCAAACGAGATTGCCGAAAGCTGCCAAGTTCTGAAAGAACATAATTCGCACAACTGTTCGATCGGGTCGAAACGAAAATTGGATGAATCTGAGAAATCTGAATCTACAGAAATCATTCCTCCAAAGAAACCGAAATGGTTTGTGGAAACTCAGCAAGCTGTAGAGCTCGCGAAGAACACGAAAGCTCGAGGACTAGTTATTATAGCTAAAGAGCATCCTCTGAATATTGTAACTGCTCTTTTGCCTTTTCTGGGAGTGTCCAGACCTTTTGTGATCCACCATTTATATCGGGAACCTCTGCAGGAGACATACGTGATGTTGAAGCAACATCAAAATGTTATTAATCTGAAGCTAGTTTCGAACTTCCTACGTTCCTACCAAGTTTTGCTGGACAGAACGCACCCCGATATCCTGACCAGCGATTCAGGCGGTTATTTGTTAACAGGATATTTAGTTGAATAACAGTCACCGCTGCGATTTACTATATCGAATAGAACATTGGACTTTGTAATAAATTCTGTACAATAAAAATGTAAAGTAATCCCTTTTATACAAGTATTTTATGTTTAATATAATTTCAGTCAGGTTACATAAGCAAGAAATAAAAGAATTTAGTATGATTTTAATTTATTTTGGACCTAAAAAGGCTACTACCACGATCTACAAAAATTGCATCAACATCCGCAGTCTAGTTATCATCGTACATTTTTTTAAAAATCAACGAATATTTTCAAATTACCCGCCATACAATAATATCTTTCAAATACATACCAAAGTGAAAGAAAATATTCATTCTTCTCGTGTGTGTAAAAGTTACGCTCTCTGATTGGGCAACGTATTCGTGGAGGGGATAATTTGTAAATTTCATTGAGTTCGATCAGCTGATCGTCGTAGACCGAGTTGAACATTTGAACATAAACATATATTTTCTGAAATGTTCAAGTAATAGATAACGTTGTTCGAAAGGGGAATCCCTTGAGAAGATATGATAACGTTAGATCGCGAATGCACGGAGATAATACTAGGAAGGTTAAGAAATGCAGATAGTCAGTAACACACTGGCAAAATGGATTTAATGACGCTTCTACCGACGAGATCATCGTCGAAGAGTTTCTCCACAATGATCCGGAAGAAGTTTTACTTCAAACTGAACATTCCGACGTTGCTGATAGTATCGCTGGTTATTTTCCTGTGTTTTCATTTCTTACCTTCCACAAAGTGTTCGCAGGATGACCAGACTAACAACAAACCAAAGTACAGGCTCGTAATACTCGTACTCTCTAGCCCTGATAACTTGGAGTGGAGAGCAACTATTAGGAAAACATGGTTGGCGCAAAATTATGCAACCGTGAAGCATCTGTTTGTGGTAGGGACTCAGAACATCCTACCGGAGCAAAAGGAGACATTGCTGTCGGAGAAACACAGGTTCAACGACTTGCTTTTGCTACCGAAACTGATAGACTCTTATGGAACATTGACCAAAAAGATTTTATACGGGCTGAAAGAAGTTTACGAGCAGTATAACTTCGATTACTTAATGAAGTGCGACGACGATACGTTCGTACTTGTGCACAAAGTTCTGAAAGAATTGGACAAATGGGATAACAGAGGAACCAAGAGGGAACTGTACTGGGGTTTCTTCAATGGGAAAGCGCACGTTAAGAGAAGTGGACCTTGGAAAGAGACTGACTGGGTATTATGCGATTATTATCTTCCTTACGCGCTTGGGGGTGGATACGTTCTGTCCTATAATTTAGTCAAGTTCATTGCTGTGAACATGGACATTCTTAAGTAAGTTAAAAACACTTGTAACACAAAGTAGAAGGAACACATTTAATCGTTTAATCAATTTTCAGATTGCACAAGGCGGAGGACGTGTCTGTTGCACTGTGGATAGCTCCGCTGGCAAATATCGAAAGGAAGCATGATGTGCGTTTCGATACAGAGTACAAATCACGGGGTTGTTCTAATCAGTACATAGTCACGCACAAGCAAACGATTGCGAACATGAAAAATATGCACGAATATTACCAAGCATCTGGGCAATTGTGCGCAAAAGAAACGAAAAATCGAATGAGCTATCAGTACAACTGGACTGTTCCGCCTAGTCAATGTTGCAATCCACAAGCAGGCATTCCGTAATGAACGAATGATTACTCTTTATGCAGTCGATACTCTAGTCATTATTTTTTAATGCAATTGCACATATTTATTCTGTATAGTGTGATAGTCTGAACAATTTGGTGAGTATATCCATGAAACTGATTCTAATATTTATAAATAAGAAACTAACTTCGCTTAGGATCATTATCAACTCTTAAATAACTCGCGATCTTAACGTTTGCATTTTCTATTAATGCTGTACGATTATAGCATTCGCGATGGTGCTTGTAAATATAGTACGTACACTCATTAAAGAAAAACGACAGAAAACAAACGAGTATTTAAATGTCTGCGTATCAGTGGATTAAATATATTTTGCATAATTTTATATATATATATATAAAAAGTTTCTTTATTTTGTATATTTTATTTCAACAAAAACTTACTCTCTATACAGTGTCATTTACATTTATAAAATATAAAAACAGTAATAATTTTAATTTTAATACTATAATTACGTATCAATACTTATAGCTTAAAGACAGAAACTTAGATAAGCGAATCACAGATGTTCGAAAAACGGCCAAGGAAAAGAATTCTCTAAAATGTTGTAAAGCTCTTGTTTGAGAATTTCAGTTATTCATAATAAATTACTACTTTGTACATCTAAAAAAAAGAAAGAGAAACATAGAAAGAGAGAACAATAATCATGGCCGATTCTCAAATATTCTTTTCTGTGATCAGCTAACATTTCGCTGTACCTTCATTATATCTAACATTGCCGACCATACATGAACAAATACATGATCGATGTCTATGAGATTTCTTCCTGAACGGAGGACCTCGCAGCAACGTTGGATGCAATACAAATACAGTTATTAGCACTTTCTTTTTGTTTCCCCTCCTTGTTTCATTTTTCCTTTTCTTTTTGTTTCGTTTTTTTTTTTTTATAAATTTTCTACCTTTTTCATACAATTCAATTTTGCTTCATGTTCAATCATGAAAACGTGTTCTTGTAGTATGCTAATTTTAGAAGTAATGTACGAGTCTTTCCTTTAAGATACAATCGGTAATTGTACGCGACCCATGAATACCTATTTCTTTTTTCTATCTTGCGTGCATTTAGGACAGTACCATTTCCCTTTAGGTTTCGTAGTCAAGCCAACGCAAGCGAAGTGGAACCATTCTATGGGACACTGTGTCGAAAAAAAGACAATAATATTATGCTTGTAAGAGAATAATAAATAGACATTGAGAAACATAAAGGAACGTAGACTTACGTCAGGATTATCACAACCGATCATTTCTCCGTAAGAGACTTGATGACACAGACAATACGTTGGTTCGTTGGGATCGACAGGCATATCCAAGACATCCGCTGGATGTCCAAGTGCACCGGAATCCACCTGCGCTCCGCTTCCTACAGCACCAGCAGACGATGCGGAAGCGACAGATCCACCTAGCATAGGTATAGACAAGAATATGATAATTTTTCTATCTACAAATTGTTAGAAAATATAAAGATAATCAAGCGAACCTTTCTTCTGTTTTTTCCTAGCCGTTTTCGATTCATCTTCGCTACTGGCACCTGCAACACCCTTCTTTCGTTTCTCCTTCTCTTTCAGCTTTTTCCTACCTTTTTTACTAGCATTGTTCTCCTCTTGCGCTCTACTGCTGATCAAAGCTTTGTCCTGTATTTCAGCCTCAAACCTCGCCAAGTCAGAGTCTAGTCTTCTAATATGTTTATCCACTAACTCGTACGTCTGTATTGCTAACTGAACTTTATCGTCTCCATACTCTTTCGCCTTGTTAAATAAATTTTGTATATGAGTGAACTGTTCCTTCTTCTTCTCCGGAGATTCCTTCTTTATGTTTTTCAAATAGTCGTCCGCCAATTTGTCTATGTCTTTCATCAACCCCTGTGCCCTAGTGTCCAGATCTCGCATTAACGTGAAGTTCCTCTGCAATTCGATGGGCAAATGCTCCAGACCTGGAAGATGAAACGATATATTATAAACTGGACTCTACAAGTTTTGACTTATTCTTCAGAACTTTCACTGTTTATTTTCATCTACGTTCTCTTTTATGTGATCCCGTTCGTACGTTTAGCGAAGCTTTGCGAATTATTAATTCCACTGAGAGAATTCAAAGATTTATGACGTAACGTTGAACGTTCGTCTCGTCTTATGTTCATCATAACATACGACAAGTACCATTGTTTTCTTCAGAGTTTTGACGAGGGAAAAAAGGGTTTGTATACTTACTGTCTAAATAGTGTTCCAGATACAGTGCCGTCGTCATGGTTCCTTTCACTTAATCGCGGCACCAAAGGGAATTGCACGCCTCATGTAAGCGTTTCGGTGTGATTCCGTATTTTGTGAAATTGATTTCAACCGATAATCGGTGAAAAAAATGATGGAACCACTTCGCAATGAGCGATCGATGGTTGTAGATGGTGGAAAGCGATAGACATTACCGTTCACGGCTGCCAACTATACGTACATAGTAGTCACTACCAGTCACTACGTCACTACCGTCACTACTCTTGCCATCACAAGAGTCAACAAGAGTCCAAGTCCAAGAGTGGTCCAAGAGTCTGTAGTCTGTACCCGCGTCGCGGAGCTTAGAAGATGGTGGGGGCGCACAGCGAGCCAGTCAACTCTCACTCCACTACGCACTCTCCACTTTCATTGGACGTATGGAGTGGAAGTATGACCAATTAGGGCGAAGATGCGCAAAGACGAACGAAAACTGGTATTTATGCGAGTATGGAGTCCAGTGTTTTGCCGCTGCATGAAATGGCGCTGTACGGACGTTTAGGAAGAGCAAATAATTCGTGCCGGAATTAACATTGCGTCTTATGGGAAAAGCGGCACGAATCATTTGCTGCTTGATTTTTCGTAGAGTGTACGCGAAGTAGCATCAGAGAATATATATACTCTCCGGTAGTATTACTAGAAGCGAAACTTTTGAACCTTTTATTCTTAGACGGACATTCAACCATAGTGTTGCCGCTTCTCATGTTGATATTTCTTGGTCTTCTACATTGTTCTTGAACAAGAGAGAAAAATCGCAGTTCCCTGCAGTTCCCGTTACGTATATCACTGGCAAGTTTAAATATTGTGTAAACATGCGCACGCTTTTAATCTTGTGTACGCGTGCGCACTTCAATATAACGCATGCGCGTTAGAACATAAAATTCCGCGCCTCTATTCCAAGAATATAAACAAACACGTGACGTCACGATCGACCGACCAATATAATTCATTCTTTCATCGACAAAAAAAGATTGTTAACCGCTTTAATACATACTTATACATATACATTACGTTAACTCACCGAGAACTCGGACAGGGCGTCAAGTGCCGGACAATTTACTTACCCCGGATGTGACTCGAGGTTTTACAAACGTAATCGTACAGGTAAATACTATTTAGTGAGCACTACTGAGATATGGTATTTTTTATACACAAACAAATGCTACGTTCTTCGATCTTACGTTCGCATAACTTTGTTCAAATTGTTGATAGCTAATCTGCAGGATTCGGCGAACCCTAAGCGGAGATAACGATGCGTTATTTACTTGTTTTGGAAACGCGTCACGCATAACCAGAGGATCGTCTCAGGTGTTAGCTGTCAAAAAACTTGTGGCCATAGAGCTGCTAATGATATAATTAGTCGATCGATCAAACGCTCGTAGTGATAAAACCATCGATTTTGTCGTTGAACGATGGCTTCGGTGATTGAGATACCTCCATCTTGTGACACAAGTAATTGTAAAGGAGGTAAGCGCAAATAAAGTTTCAAATTCAATAGATATTTAATACGTTCTGTGCCGTTTTTGCTTGACAATTAAACAAACTTGTGTGCTTCGTTCTATGCTGCATTTCTTTAAACGCTCTAGATAAAAGATCAATCTAGGCTGCAGTCGTCCTCAGAAGTCCTCTTTTTACATTTACTAGGCACAATTTCCATTATTCGGAAGCATAAAGCTGCGTATGTAGCAATTTTCATAAAGCTGCGACAGAAGGCACATCTTGCACCCTTGCAATCCTGGATTTTACGCCTCATAAACGTAAAAATAGAAAATTTAGGAGCAACTGCAGTCTAGTTTGATCTTTTATTTAGCTCTCTTGACTACTGAAAAAGCCCATCTTTGCATTATCGAGGAACGAGTCTATCCTGTTAAGCTTCAGTTTCGATGGAAAACAAAATTGAGAATTCATTATGCAATGTCACTCTCGCAATGACTTTCTGAAAATCTGAACTTCGAGTCTTTGCTTGAGTATTGTTCTCTGTTCACTTATACGAGTTATAATGTTCTATAGAGACTTCGTACCAACATTCGCCAAACCAATATGGACCATCTGTACCACCGCCTCCAGGGTATTATCCAAGCGTACATACACCAAACAATCATAACTTTGTACCATCCTATGGTTCTACGCAATCAACTACGATAATTATACCCGATATAGTTGTAGTTGGCGGGTGTCCTGCATGTAGAGTGAGTACTCGATATTGAAACACCAATTTCATCTATAAATTTAATTCTCAACATATTTTTCTAACATAGGTGGGTGTAATGGAAGATGACTATTCGTGTCTTGGAGTGATGTGTGCAATTTTGCTCTTCCCCATTGGGATACTATGTTGTTTGATGCTGAAAACACGACGTTGTTCTAATTGCGGTGCCTACTTCGACTGATGCGCTACAATATCAAAATAATATAATAGTTGTTTAAGGTTTAGAATTAGGTACACAGCTAAACTGTTATCGTCGCATACGAATACATGTTGAACTAACTTTTTAACTATTTTATGCAGCTGTATAAATAGTCAGATACATATTTTTCGGTGAGTCGCGACAGCTCACCTGGTATTTATGCATTTTAGATTCATTTTATTTCCAATAAAAAATTAAATTTCTCGTGGTTGCATAGAGAGAATTGTGATTAACCTTATCGCACTTTATCACGGTACGTTTTATTGGTAATTTCAACCAGTGTTAAGATAGATTTTAAAGCGTTGTTGTAGTGTATTTTACGAGAGTATAAAATTGTACATTTGTTTGTAGCATTACGTAAAGGAAGTTTATAATGTTTGTTAAATTGTTGATTCGGCGATGCTTATGATCGACACCTGTGTCGATCTCTCTGTAAAACTGGATACTGTCTGGCACCGATTTTTGGTGCATAATTGGATTTTTTCGAATTTATTGGAAATGTTTGAATCTCAAGGGATGCTATCGCAAGCAACTGATCGTCTGTAATGACGTAAAAAGTGTGAATGTAAAATGTCAGCACTTATGTGTTATTTGCTCACATTGTAATGTATATTTTTATACAAAGAACAGTACGAAGAAACGTGGGATTGCTTTGCTACTGTAACATTTGTGCAACTTATTGCTACCTGTACATAGGGTATGCTCAGAAGAAAAATAGATTTCATATTTTTACATGTGCAATGTGTCTTCTTTCAACGATATCCACTTGAATCTGCCAATTCAAATTTCGAACGCGCGAGTTTCCAAAAATGAACTATTTTGTACAAAATATGCGAACCCAGAGACTTTACAATTAAAAATATGAATTCCTATTATGAACAATGTAAAGACTGGTATTCTTATTAAAACATGTTTAAGTTATCGAACGTTTTTCATATATTTTTTAGTGCGAATGAACCTACTATTGTTCTTTTATTTACCATGTATATTTGCAAATGCATACGTACGCATACACCGTCGAGAAACATGCATTTTCTGCAGCGTTATCGCTTATAATAAAAGAGTACTGTTCATGCCTATAGTATGTAGACAAAGAATTTTATTTCATTAAGTATTGACGTCAAAGACATATCTTTTTTAGATACTCAATCAGATCGCGATATGATAAAACTAAGTCTTTAACATGAAACTAGAGAAAAATTAAACGTACACCGAGGATTGCTAATGTTCAATGAAGTCAATCTCTCTCTTAATCATTTATATAATTAATAGATAATAATTTACCTGTAATCGGCTGAATAGTCGCTGAGAAAGTTTGATACTAATCGTTTATGATAGCGTGCATGCGATACGTCAATGACACATTTCCACTTTAGCAATCTTGAGCATGCATATGTATATTTATGCATGTATGCATAAAGTATCTTTTTCTGTCGCATTACAGAGAACAGTGCATAATCACTGTTGTACGCTGCACTTTTAACGTTTAACATTAAACCTACCACCGCCGGTCAAATGACTGTCCAAATTTTTCATTCTATAATTCTTGTAGTTTTTTAAACTTATACAGGGTGATTCTGGGAACTGGGACAAGTCACTGCTTTTTTTTAAGTAAAAATATAACACGTCCTATCTGCCTATGACTTTATTTTTGGTGTGGATGCACCGGTGCACCCACCAGGTGCAATTGCACTTTATTCTTTAATGCAACCCAATTTTTTTTCGTTAAACTAATCGATCCCTTTTATTATTCTACGTGTAAAAGTACTAACCCAAGGTCATACGATTTCTTCTTCTATCATTTTTTTCTATTTTTACTTGAATAAGAGCAGTACATAACTTGTCCTTGTATGTTGCAATAAGGATTGCAGAAAATTTAGGCTCAGTATGAAACAGTACAAGTTTTCAGTAGACTTTTACTATTATTTGGAACAATCTCCTAATACACTTTCTCTGTCGATTGGGTTTCTCCCGGTACGTCAGTTCCACAGGAATCTCCGAATTCTTCAAGGCTAAGTCACGAGCCGTTAAGTAGAATTCGAGTTGAGGAAAGAAGCAGGGAAGGAAAAAACTAGCCGCGCACTATCTCTGAACAAACGCGCTGAAGGTATAGTTAACACGCAATGGTCTTGTCCTTGGTCTGCGGACAATAATAAGTATAAAGGAAACTTGACGAGTACCTCGGGACCAGATCGAGGAAAGCCTCGATACATTAATCATGCCGGCGAACGAGGAAATCTCAGTCGTATCTCCGGATCAGTTAGTGCCTCAAACAACAGCTAACACTCTCGGAAAAGTGTCTGTGAAATCAGCGACTACCAACGGCTTGGAGAACAATCTATTATCCACCGACAATGAAGACGAGACTGGTTCAGTTCTCATCGACGAGGAGGATGCCGAAGAAAATCACAAATACAAAAGTCTGCCCGTGAGGCAGCTCCACGAGAAGTTCATGAGGACTTTTGTCGATCTGCTCCTGGAGGAGGCAATTTTCAAGGTGAGACAGTCTTCCCAAGCTACGAATAATTTCACTTCACTTCATTTCCACTGTCCTTCCGCAACAAAGTGAAAAGTCAAGCGACAGATGAAATGTTTGAATCTTTAACGTAGAAATCGATCGTGTCTGTTTCTTTGAAGTTTGAAGCGATTAGTAACTTGGATCTTTCGGATCTTAGTCACAAGTATCTTGAACACCTTTCCTACCTAATATTTCTTTTCACTGTTATTAATATATTAAGTCGGTGCAAAAGTTTTGTTGTATTTCAGTACGAAATCGAGCACAAACTTTTGCATTGATATATTCGATATTTCGAGCGGTAGTGCGTTTAGGAAACGTCAAGAGAATATTTCATCGTGAGAATTTTTCATAATGTTTACACGCTAATGCCATCATGCTCTAATACCGGCAATCTCCTTGTCTCGAAGTGAATGATCTTGAGGCAGCGCGGTTTTTTTCAATTCCGCGCGTTACCGCGAAACAATTTAGAAATCGAGCGCATCATTTATTCCAATCGATCACACCGTATTCAAATGCAAATTAGCACCTTACCGGCCGCTCTGCATAGAGTTGCATACGTGACAAACGATGCAAAACGTTCCCGTGAAAAATTTCATTGATCATCGAGACGCATAGATTTCCCTACCGACTGTTCTCCGTGACTCAATCGTACTACGTTCTCAGCTTTTTCTGCCACGCTAATTAATGACACTCCGTCAATTCATGGACAAAGAATTACGCCGTAGATATGAATGCGAGCGATTCGCCTGAGGCGGATCAGATGAAAGACTGCGTCACTCGCCGCAGAACAGTTCGACTTTCCTGCTGCCGCTTTTGTAATCACTGTGGCATAATTCCCTAAGGCCTCAGACTCGAGGAAATGCCAACAGCAATCTCTCTGAATTTCTCTTTGCGCTTTCCGTCTGCAATTGAAAGAGATAATCAATTTTAAGGACATCTTATTTAACACACGTTTACTGCTACTTAATAACTAGACTGCAGATCTTTATGCAAAATAAAAATGTTCCGCATTTATTGTGGGAAGCAAGAATAATATGAAAATTGATTTAATCCCTTAAAACAACTTCGTTAGGAGACTCATGTGCATTCCTTTATAATAACAACAGGATCGACTTTATCCAGTTTTCGTAGGATAAAAACTGTCTATAACTTCACGGATTGAAGTCTATTGCTAGGAGGTCATGCTTCTCGAGCAATAAGAACGAAAGAAGGCTCGTTGAAGGAAGCGAGCGCAATTACGGGCTTCGCCGAAGGAAACGGATCATGGTTGTTCTGCTTCATTGAAGTACAATGTCACGCTTTCGAGTTTCTTTTGCTTCGGCCTTCGGCAGACATTTGTACAACATTATGACAAATCCAGTCCGATTTGAGGTTTCGCACGCGATTATTTCCGAATGCAGTGATCGTGTGTTAAAGAGATTCCGGCTTTTCGTGTTGTAAAGTTACCTTCTGCAATAGGGTACCTCGAGGAAGAATCGCGTGGTGGAGTGGATGGAGCCAACGGCGCTCCATTCAGCCATTGATCTGATGCTCCCGGATGAAGGATGCTCGCACGAGCAGCTATACTCGTTGGCTCGCAACGTGATCAAGTACAGCGTGAAAACGGGTCATCCCCGATTCGTGAACCAGCTGTACTCCAGCGTAGATCCGTACGGTCTTCTGGGACAATGGCTGACGGATGCTCTGAACCCTTCAGTGTATACATACGAAGTCTCACCGGTGTTCTCCTTGATGGAGGAAGAGTTGCTGAAAGAGATGAGAAAGATAGTTGGCTGGAAGGATGGCAAAGGTGATGGCATCTTCTGTCCAGGAGGTTCTATCGCCAATGGTTACGCCATCAATCTAGCTCGTCATTACAGGTACTGACCTCAAAACAGATCTCTTACGTTCCCAACATTCATTCATCCCTCTAATCGAGTAAATCTCCCAAGATTTCCACAGTTAAAGGAGCTAGGCATGTCCAGTGCCGGCAGGCTGGTAGTGTTCACATCGCAGGATGCCCATTATTCCGTAAAGAAGCTCAGCGCTTTCCTTGGTATAGGTAACAGCAACGTGTACGAGGTAAAAACAGACTCCAGAGGCAAGATGTGCATCGCAGACCTCAAGATACAGGTTGATCGGGTGATCAGCGAAGGAGCCACTCCTCTGATGGTCTCCGCCACAGCTGGAACAACTGTCCTGGGAGCGTACGATCCTCTGCGAGACATAGCAGAGATCTGTAAGAAGCATAATATGTGGTTTCATGTGGACGCTGCTTGGGGAGGAGGCGCGCTGATGTCTAAAACTTATAGACACCGTCTAGATGGTATCGAGCTGGCAGATTCTGTTACCTGGAATCCTCACAAGCTGCTCGCTGCACCGCAACAGTGTTCTACCTTGTTGCTACGCCACCAAGAACTCCTACAGTCTGCGCATGGATCGAAAGCCAGCTATCTGTTTCAGCCGGACAAGTTCTACGACACTTCCTACGACAATGGTGACAAGCACATACAGTGCGGTCGAAGGGCAGATGTATTGAAGTTCTGGTTTATGTGGAAGGCGAAGGGCACTCGTGGTTTGGAAAAGCACGTAGACCGCGTGTTCGAGCTGGCTCGGTATTTTACGGATTACGTGAAACAGAGGGAGGGCTTCGAGCTGATGCTTGAGCCAGAATGCACGAATGTATGCTTCTGGCACGTGCCGCCTTCGAAACGCCACTTGAAGGGCGAGCAGCTGTCGAAGGCGCTTGAGAAAATCGGGCCGGCGGTGAAGGAACGCATGGTCAAGAAAGGATCGATGCTGGTCACGTACCAACCGCTCAGGGAACTACCGAACTTCTTCAGACTCGTCCTGCAGAACTCCGGCCTGACCAAGGCTGACATGAGGTTTTTCGCGGATGAGATCGAAAGGCTCGCCAGTGATCTGTAGAGCAACTACAGTGTTTCTCTTTTGTTCTGTAAATTTGTAGTATTGTAGTCTGTCCGTATTCTACGATCCTTCCTCTATAAAATACTCGAACTTTTTGCGGGATGCGCTTTCTCATTTCTGAATAATGCAAAGACGGGCTTTTTAGTAGTCAAAAGTGCTAGATAAAAGATCAATCGAGGCCGCGATCGCCCACAAAAGCCTTTTGACTATTGAAAAGCCCCATCATTGCATTATTGAGAAATGAGAAAGCGCATCCCGCACCCTTGCAATCCTGGAAACGAGAGTCGACTCCTATAACTAAGGTAACCAGCCTACTGTTTACACATCATTTCAGTTAGAGCGATACGCAGGGAGACGATGCACGAACGATGTATCAAATAATAAAACATCCTTCGTCAAGACACGTACGGTACAATAGTTTCTTTATTTTTGAATAGGTTCTCTTCAAAAAATTATTTGATACTCTTTGATCGTTGGTCTCTTACAGTGAGCATGTTCCTGCTTACACATGTAAAAAGAAGCATACGCAGGCTCTGTGTATGCGTTCTCGAAAGATGTACAATCAAATAGAATATTGTCTTCTCGTATAGGATCAGTGTTGAAACGTGTAAAGCTACTAAATCTCTCGCGTGACTGCGCAAACCATGTTAAACATCGATAGTCGATATCGTAAGTACACGTTTACTCCTCGAGACAGTTAACAGGAAAGAATAAAAAAATAGATTATTTTACAATGGCACTAAATGCGATAACAATGAAAATTAAACGAAATTTTATATCTGGCAAGTACAAGATAAACGTTAAGTAATTACACACACTGAACGAATGGACTTTTGATTAGTGACATCGAGGACTTTGGACAAACGTGGACACGTAAACTAAACGTTTCAGCTGAGACGATTACTGTTATATCACATAAACAATGAATTTCCTAGTGACGAGTAGAAGCTGACTGAAATACAGTTGTGTGATTCGATAGAATCGTTGTGAGTATTATAAAAACATATCGTATATAATCTCGCAGCATCGTCATCGTCATCAATATCCATAAAATCACTATTCACATACACACCGACCACGCACTCCGCAATTTCGAGAAAAAAGAAACGAATTCGAAATTCAACTTTCTCAAATATAATAACAAATTCGTGCTATCTGTACAAGCGTTCGACCAATCGTGAAGTTCGTTTGTGTAAACAATCTAATTCGAATAGTATCCTATCTATGCCAGAACTCGTGCTACACGATAGTAAACGGTTCTCGATAATCTTGTAAATAGATTCGTTTGTTTCTGTAATATCTCGTTAAAAAATGCAAATATATTTCCCCCTCGAAAATTTTCGTAAGATTAAAAAACGAAATCTTCGTAGAAATTTCGACGCGCCGCACGTCGTTGTCCTGGCATTTCAAGTACTAAGGAAAATGCAACAATGTTGTAATTGTACGTTTATTTGTACTCCTCCAGGAACTTAAGATGAAACTGTTTCAAACTCTCGAGCATCGCCTTGATTTTCTCTTTTTGAGGCAGAATCGTCGTTCTGAAATGATAGGTACCGGGTCGTTGGCCAAAACCTGATCCAGGTATCACGCAAATGCCTGTCGTCTCCAACAATTTAAAAGCGTAGAACACGTCTGGCTGCTGACCCTCCGCTTCGGCTGCTTTTATGGCTTTCTTTGGCAATTCGATCCTTGGGAACACATACATAGCACCCATCGCTGGATTCACCTGTAATTTCGAACGAAATATTAATTCATGTTTGTCACATTGAATATACTCTCTTATTACTAGACTGCGGATAAAAATTGTCTGCACCGATTGCAAGAAATAGAAACTAAATTGAATGTTGCTTTCTCCCTTAATGATTTTAATAGAGGAGAACTTCGAATCTTCGGGATAGTAACAGCCCTAATAAAGATCAGCAGTCTACTTATTACATTGTACAAGGTTCACAAAACAGTTTTTGGTACCTTGAAACCTGGAATGCTATTCAACGTATCAACTACCAGTTGAGACCGTTCCGCCAGCGATTTTAGAGTGTCTGCCCTTTCCTTTACAAATAATGGATAAGACGGTTCGTTGGGCTTCGGCGGATTGACCACAACATCCATAACAACCTGGCCCAGAACAGTAGGGCACAACATCGCCGAGATAGATTTCAACAGAATCGCCATAACTTTGGAATCCATGTTGATTATTTCCCCGTATCCACCACGGATACCACACTCACCCATGTATCCTGCGACAAAATCAAGTAAATATCCCATCGTATACAAGCTTAAATCCACAGTCTACCAATGACCGAAAGCGTACCCTTAGACACAGACATGAAAGACGCCAGTTCCATTTTAGAGTACGGTTCTCCCATCTCTGTCATGACTTTCTTGAACGAGTGGAAGGCACTGTCTTTGTCGTACACATTGTCCTGATAGACCTCGTCAGCCACTAAGAACAACCTGTTCTTGTACGCGAAATGAATGATGTCTACGATGTTGTTACGTGTGAGAACCTGGCCGGTTGGGTTACCAGGATTGATCACTACTAGAGCACGAGGATTGCTGGTCCTGCTTCCTTCGTTCAAGGCTCTTTCTAATTCGGAAATATCCAGCGCCCATTTGTTCTCTTCGTTCAGATAGTAGCCAATCTGAGTGAGGCCAAACTCTGCCAACGTGGCGGAGTAGAGCGGATATTGTGGTATCGGGATCAACACGCCGGATGGCTTTCCGTCCAACATTTCATTGAAGAGCTTCAGGACTGACTGTAACAAGCCAAGGTGCGCATAACTATGCATGACACATTTCCTCGTCATTTGAAGTACACAGTAATAACTAGACTCTACAACATTCTTGTTTTTTATCGTGGGAGCCACTACTGAGCTTCGAGAATTTAAGAGAATAGATGGGATATACTAAAAACGTAATATAAGAGAAATAATCTGCACACTTTGATTCCATCCGAGGCGCCATTAGAAAGGATGATGTTGCGGTAATCGCAGGGAATCCCATCACGATCCTCTATATATTGAGCAACATGCTTTCGGATGATTTCAATCCCTGCCGATTCCGAATACGAGCCAACGCTGCCTCCTTTGCATCCACACAAGATGTTCCTAGCTCGTGCCTTCGCGTCCTCAGGGTAACTGGGGTCACTGAGGAGATTCGGCGACACTGTCAGAGTCAGTACTTGCCTCAGGAAGGTGATCGGCTGCTGACCCATCGCATGTGCATCCCCCACATTGGCTTTTATCACCTCCTTGAATGGCTTCTTAGCTCCCTGAAAAAGAACAATAAAGTATAAGATTAGATAGAAATAATTTACGAGGTTTTTTCTTTATTGATTTACAGTTAGTCTTTCCATTCATTTTCTTATAATATTTTTATAATACAAGAAATAAAAGAGGTATTTATATTGTATATCCCTCATCGAGTCACTGTTTTTGAGCCATGATTACTATCTTAAGTAACAGCGATTAGATAAGAAAATCAAGGCCTAATAAAGTTGGTCAGATTGTAGATATCCCAACCAACCCAATGATTAAGTTGGTACATAATCGAGAAAGGAAATTGACTGATTTTTCTGATAGTGTTCCAGGAGTATTCCTGAAAGATGAGTCATGATGAGACTTCCTGGACAATGTCAGTTTTGTAATTATATTCAAGATCGTGTCTAACTTTGAAACAAGCCTGCAAATTTTAAAATGGATGAACGTATGCATTGAAAAGTTTTTCTTAGTACATGTTAACATGCACGGCTGTTCCATTTGCACCTGCAATTTGAATTGCAGTTTGCATATCATGTTCTAATAACTGTTGTTGGCACTGCTGCACCGCGTGACTCACAGTCACTGCATACTCTAAAAAATGCATTATTTGTAAATAATATTTTCTATATCTTAAACAAAACGATTGTAATACTTTTCATTGTTTATTATTATTAATTTCTTTAATAAGTTTATTATCATTTATTATTATTAATTTCTAAACAGTTTGTATTGTGTCTATGTAGTTTAGAGATTATATCTCCAGAAAATTGAGTTTCTGTCGTATGATTTTTATTACGGCTTTTAGTCTAACGAGATTTATTACAGCCGTCAATTTCAATGAACAGGAAGAGTATAATAATGACAGTCGATAACAATAAATGGACAGTTCCTTTTACGGCGGGCCTTGACTCTTTTCGTACGTACGCAACTATGCAACTACGTCAATAAGAGGTATTTGCGCGTAATGTGAGCACCGTTTCGCGAACGTCGGATGTCACAAGTTTGCGAAATGTTTATTTTGTCTTGCTCTCTCAGCTTATGGTTTCGAATTACGTGACCAAACCGCTTAAAACAGGTCATGTTACCGAGTTGCAATGATTCGTAGCGTATGATTTATCTTCGCCAAACAAAGATTATTCGAATATATGCATACGATCCTTTGATTTATGTGCAATCAACGGCTCAACTCTGGATTTGGAACGTTTCCGCGCAATTTCGGAAACTAGTTCAGTCGCATCGATATTGTGCGATAATCGATGCTCTATTTTTAGGTGGTAATACACTCGATATACCTGTCTGTGACAGGTGGTTCGATCGATCGAGAGAAATCGAGACGGGAAAACAATCGATACGAATTTCAGAACTGTACGAATCTTTCCACATTGTTTCTATTGTTAGTTTGTAATCGTCGTCATTACATCATACAATAATCGTGAAGGTTCTCGAACAATAAATGCCATAACTATTGTTTATGAGCACTGAAAAACGGAAATGTCAATTGTGTTGAAATAGAATACACCGGTCAAGTGCCATGTTTGCATAATTAAGCGAAACAAGGAAATATTTTTACCAACGATAGCTATAGCATACGATTCGAATTTCGCGGACTTTCGCGCCAGATTGAAAAACTCTCGAATAATCCATAAAGGAAATCTCAATTGTGTTGAAATAGAATACACCGGCCAAATGTCATGTATGCACTAGGAAAAATATTTTTACCGACGATGGCTATAGCATACAATTCGAATTTAGCGGGCTTTCGTGAACAAATTGACAAACTCCCGAATAATTGGTCAATGAACAACAAAGAATAGTAAATAAAAATCTGAAAATTAAATAGAAATATACACATATTTATGCACACTTTCACCTGCTCGAATCTACCATATGCTTATCTCTGCTTATCACAGATTCGCAGACGAGTCCATTCTACTGTGGAAAACATATTTCTACCGTGACAATATGTTGCAATGTTTGTTTAAATATAATATTTGCAGGATATTTCACGCGTATCTCCGAGATTTTCTAATATCAGTCTACATAAATATTTATATACTTTCACACAACATAACCTCTTTCCTTTAAATAGTCTCTTCAATTGAATTCATCTGCTTCATCGCTTGCAAATTAATGCAGCATTCACGCGTGTAGGAACGTCTGTCGCATTCATATGTTTGTTTCAATCATTCGCAAGCATTCTCACGGTCATTTTTTCATTATTGGATACGATAAAAATAAAAGTTGAGTCGTACGACTTGGAAACAAAAACAAAACAATAGATTATGTCAGACAATACTAGTTCCCATCTTATTCTTTTCCAGAAAATACTATATACAGAAAAACGGATATGGATCTATATGCACTTCTTTGCATCTCGTTGGTATACGTTTACATCATACCGTCATACTTCTCACATTAGCATCAATTTCAGCAATTTTATGGCCTGTAGAGTCGAAGTATATTTAGCCACGCTTTTCAAACTTTAGAGGAGTGTAGAAAATCAAACTTTACAGATACTTAATAATATTTTAAAGCACACGAAGAGTGTACATATTGTGTTATTGATCGAGAGTGAAAGTATGTGTACATATCCTGCCCAGGATATTATTAAAAGAGCAAGAATAAAAATTGAACATCAATTTTAAGATGGACTCTGCGCACAGGATGCCAGATGGTCTCACTCGCAATTACCGAGAGTGTATCTAACAATAATCTCACACTCCATTAAAAACATCCTGGCTTGTAGTGAGCAATCAAATCTAAAATGATTCCAGAACACAACAGTAGAAGTGGAACATGTACAAGAGCGAGGGAGACTAGTATATTGACACAAATTGTGGACACAGATGTTTACATTCACACTCTCGCGCACATCCACATCAATCCTCGTTCCCATACGCGGGTTCGTTCAAGCCTAAAACACCATGCTCAACGTAGTATAGCTGAATGCGTCTCTGGATAATTCTGTGGTTGTCAGGAAAAACGCCGCGTGTTACAATTAATTGAGGAATTACGTATATAGGAATTAATAGGATTTACGTATTTACCACAAAAAAAGTCATGAAAACAAATTCGAAAGGTTGAAAAAAATAATGCAATTGAACCGATGTCCCGCGGCTCAAGTCAAGTGGAGGCCCCGAGCGGTAAAAATGTTGGGTGCCTTAAACTCAAGTTAGAAATAGAAGTTGCAAGAAAACTCTGATAAACTTCACAAAAAAGAAACGTAAAACAAATGAATGGTGCGAAATTCGGGGCTCTACCCTATGCTATCCCGGGGTCCTACGCGGCCGCATAGTCCGTTTACTTATGTCAAAACATTAGCGACGAAAACTTTAAATTCCCGATAACCATACAGAATTAATTGGCGGATCGAAGGCGTTCGCTTACCTTCTGGAGCTCTTTCTCAATCTCGATGGCTCGTATGAGTAGCGGTCCTCGTACCGCGTACTCCATTTTCCTGAGGTTGGTAAATACATTGTCCTCGGTGAGGACCTTGCCGGCGGGCGTGACGCTTGACATACCGCGACGAAGTGCTCGGTCGCAAGCCGGCCGCTGGACTACCGCCTCCGCAGCCGTGAAACGTGCGGATACTCTGCCTCCTGGCGTCCCTGACCCCGCGGAGGAGGCAGTCAGTTGTTTCCACGTTCTAGTCCGACCAGCCGCGATAACAGCGTTCCACCAGCGTGGTTGCGGCATCGTTCCTCCCTAAGGTCCTCTTCCTCTCTTCACCTCTTCTTCGGCTTCGGCTCGATCAGCCGCCCCGGAAAACAGTTCCGGTGATTCGCCGACAAGTAGAAGGGGAAATTCGCGCAGGCGCGCCCCAAAAATCTGCGAACAGTCGCGCCGGGAGAGGCTCGTTTATAGCTACCGGAAAGACGATATACCTGTCGTCGACAAGGCATACGTTGCACATCCGCTATACACGCTATTATGCAATCCACATCATCTTCAGAGAAATCAACATCCACTATCCGCGCGATAATTGATCTTACGGGTACGACTTTTCATACTCACTAGACTCAATTGTGGTTTGGATCGATGGGCAAGCTGATGGACGCGGTGGGTTCGTTTTGGAAGGTTGATTTTTGGATGGGCTTTGCAGACAGTGACTATTCGACCGTGACCAGGTACTCGCTTAATTCGGCGACTATTGTTGGGAGTACATATATAGTCAGTACCAAAGACCGCGACTTTTAAATCAGCTAGTTTCACCTTTAACCCTTTTGTGTTGGGATTCCTGCAGGTTCAGGCGAATCTCTTCATAGCATTTTTTAAGTTGCAGGATTTACTGAGCAAGAGTAGATATCTTTTATGTATCTATATATAATTTAATAATTATATAAATATAAAATACTTTTTAAGAGTAGATATTTTACATTATTTTGTAAAACTAAGAGAACGCGTCCATTCAAGTGTTTAGGAATTTTTGCGGATAATGTATTAACACATTCAACAAGTAAATAAAAGCGTAAAAGATTCCACAGAAAGTATATGCAATTCAACTTTTTATTTTGTGTCTCTGGAAATGCTCAGAAAGTATATATATATAATCCAAATGAATGATTCACTCTAGACTTGCACAAACAATTACACATTACCTTGAACAGCTTGGCCTTGTGTCTTCAGTCTTCTCAATGATTTCTTGCTTCCCAGTAACGTAAGTACTGCTCTTAAAAAAACCTACAGATATACAACGACTACTGTAATGTAATTGTTGCAGCTCCGCTGCAGCAATTTGTGTAATTAGTGTGAAAATCGTTTAAGCAACGTGGCCGAGAGGAGATATTCCTTATCAGTAGTGAATTGTTCGCTGTTTGCGTTACGAAAATGTTTAAGTTCGACGATAAGATTGTAGGAATTTTCCACGGGAGTTCTGTTTTGCCGATCGAGTTGCAACGACAATTACGGAGACGTTCGATCGGTGTTCTGCTGCGACAATCAATAATGTTTGGTGCAGTTGGCACTGTTTCGAAGGAATATGGATATCCTTTTTGTGATTGCACGTACTCCGATACTTATCTCTTGAAAGTTCTAACACCGACCGTTAAACGGTCACTCGGGTTGTTTCAAGGAAACACAGTTACTTTCGCGGATTGCGAGCGCCGCGCGTCGATCCATTTAAATTTTGCAACAAGCCTCTCCGTCGCCGATTAATTGCGAGACTGACCGGCCTTATGCAAACGCGTTTACATTGTTTGCGATACCGTTCGTCATGGCTTAGTTAATCGATAGCCTCGATCTAACCTCTGCAAACTAATCGTTTACGACCTATACTCCTCGAGTATCGGCTATAGACAAACACACCGACGAATTTTTCTAATTTCCCTGACTCTATTTGGAAACGATAATGTGCCTCGGGTAAAGTCCAACCGATGGCAATAATGATTCTCTAATAGCTATCAAAGGTCCGGAACACGATGAAGTAGTTAACACGACAATTATCTTCGAACTCCAACAAGAAAATATCCTTTCCCCGCTACGTCGGACAATGAAAATTCCTGTCGTTCCATCTTGTATGAAGAATGAGTCAAGTCCAAGTTATTGTTAGCGTTCCGTGGCTGCTCTGACAAGCCTGCTTGCTGTTACCAGAAAAAGCGAAACACCAATTCGTTCATGACTGCTACAACGATAGGCTTAAGTGACCTTGAAGCGTCCGCGGGGTACGCTTCATTAGCATTTTTTAGGGGGTTGCCAAGGACACTTCGAGGTCACCCGACGCTCGTAAAATGAGAGCTATATGGGGTACCTTGAGAATTAAATACTGAGTAAAGGTGCAGCTAGCCAGGACTCACCTAAGCTTCCGATGAGATTCCCGCAGGGTTCTTCGAACCTGCAGATGTCTGGCAGACCGGGTTACACGAATCGGCCCGGGAAAGAAGCCTGGCAACGACTAAATCCTGGTGTCGGTTGGCTTGGCCGGTGCAGAATCCCGCCCGCGATGATCTATATTCAGAATTGTCGGGTCAGAGCGTGTCTGGGGAGACCGGTCCAGCGGGTCGTATCTGCCGTTTCACGGTAAAGATTCCGATGCGCTTACCTTCGCGACAAACGTAACGCCGGCGAGGAAACGGGTCCGACGAACTGACTGGGGGCCAGGCAAACAACAACAGTTAGCAGACACGGACAGGCGGGGGCGGGGGGGCGAGGGGGCACGGCTGATGCGTCGCGTCGTCGCCTAATCGACGACGCAGATAAACACAACACAAGGAAAATAGAGGAGACCTCCTCGAGCGTGAAGCCTCCCGGGGGTTTTGACTCAACGGCGTGAACGCGTGAGGCGCGCGATGGCACGCGTTTCAAAGTTTCCTGCTTCGTCACACCGGAGAGCGCCGAGGCTAAATTAAACAGGAACGGCGGGGCCCTCTAGAAAGCTTTCGCATTCTTCGGGCACCGGTGCACCGTTCTCTCACCTTAAAACCTCATTCGCGGTGCCATCCCATGCCGGAACGAACGCGTTTCGCGGGTTTCACGGAGGATCGGATCAACCGGAGGCCGGCCGTTACCTTCCACGAATTCTCGCCCGAGTTGTGTTCCTCCTCCGACGGAGACCGAAGGGTCTCTGCCGTATTGGATCATATACGAACGCTGCGGAACGGAGCGTGCGCAACCTGACGACGAAGAGACAGTAAACTCTTTACCCGGACGTAAATCGGATTATACTGTTTCATAGGCGAACCCCGCAAGGGGTTCACATCTGTGCTGTGGACTCTACTACCAGCCCCCTGGCTCCGCAGATGAGCTATCGCTTTGGGTACGGGTCAGTTAGCGCTGCAATACACAATACATTCTTGAGCATCATGACCATTCTGTTAATACATACCTGGGTTTCTATACAATATGTAGTATTGTTTGCATCGAAGATATAGTTTAGGTTCTACTTTTCTAGGCTCAATTTAGATTAGGTACATCATTACTTCATAATGTACCCACATACAGCACCGTACGTCCGTAGAACGTCCGTTTTATGGCCAAGGTCCGTTTTTACGTAACAAAACGGTGTGTAGTTTCCCAGAGCAAAAAGATCACCTATTTTTCAGCCGGTGCATCGTGTTTTGCATCTCAAGTTTCTGCTTTCTAAGTTTCTTCGACCAGAAATCGGTTTCTTGCAGCAAATTACGGAGTTCCATTTTCGTAACATTGTAACTGTTCCCAACCCTCTCATAATTGTTCATTTAATCGTAGCTCGATCATTTACACGTTACAATCTAGAATTTTCCATGGCGAATATTGTTGCCTCCTTAGGTTGGTTCAGTGACCTGTGCGGTCAAGGTCAGCATCTGCAACGATAAAGTGGCATGCAATCGGTTCCACTGAATACCAGAACTAGTTCAAGTGGTTTTGCTACCTGTCCGTAGCCTTGAATGGCCTTCTGGGTCATCGAACCCGCCCAAAAAGCGCGTCTTGTTCCATAATAAACTGTAACGTTCCATTTCGAAATCGAATTTGTCCTTGGAAAGTACGCAACAGCGCCATCTATCAAGAAACACGTTCTACGGTCGAGCGAATCTTCACCTGTAAATTTCTCACGCGAACAAAACGAAAACATTCGGATTCGTTGTTTTTTGTGTACGAATTACCTGGTACATATATTGCCTGCTCTTTCAATATTTTGTGACAACGCGAACAGTATGTTAATGGGAGATCTCTTCATCTTTTATTGCAGCACGAGTTGCCTGGAACTCGTTCGGCTGGTTACGAATTGTAGAAACGTCCGATGCTAATTTATGGAAACTTCTCTGCATAAATAAACAGCCGTGGAACGATTCACCGCGGTCAATTTATGCGAACGCGTGCGAACGACACATGTCACTGATAAATACATTTCAAATTCAAATGGGAGCATTATACTTCACGAAAAGCGATTCGAACTTGTTCAAACTTGAATAAGCGTCCGGCGACTTATGGACGGGAGTGTACTTGCGCGAATCGTGTGACCGAAAGCGCGCGAATCGTGTGACCGAAAGCGCGCGAATCTGTTTCGAATTCAAATTACAGCGGGAACGATTAGATATCGATACGCTCACTAAATTCATGAACAATTTACCAGAGTACTCGAATCTAGTTATATTACAGTAGCCGTTGTATATATTACAATAACCGTTGTCTGGAAAGGCTGTTTTATCACAGTAATTTCGAAAGAAAATGAATGAAACGATTCAAGGTAAGTCGTCGTCGGCATTGAACTTCCGCGCCACAATAACGTGTGCGGTCTACCGCAAAAGCTGTTAGAGGTTATGTACATTGAAATAGTCAGCCATAATATAAACAAATTGTAATCATGTTTCGTTGACTCGCTATAAGAGGCGAGGGGGCAACGGGGGTGAGAATGTTGTCGTTTTTACGAAAAATCTCGGTCGGGCGGAAGATAAGAGATGGTATTCCGACAGGGGACGGAATGGAGGTTACCGAAGGCTACCCTAATCGAGCTCTGGCCTCGCAAGCCGACATCGAGCTGAAAGAATCCGTTTACGGCAAGTTCATGCGACTAATTCATTCTGAATCCACAGGAGAATGGAACCTCCTGTAGATAACTGGTCGTCGAGCATGATCCAACTCGTTATTTCTCTAACGTCTTAATCCCATTATCGATTCGCCTCTCAACTGATAAAACCGCTTCGTGCAATCTACATTTTTCAGTAGTCACATGTTAGATTAAGGTTCTTCAATATATTTCATTGATTTCTGTTGTTTAGCAACGATGCGATGGTAATATTATATTTACATGGAACAAAATCATTACAGATCTACTCCGAACCATCAAAGACCCCGAGAAGCCTCAGACATTGGAGCAGTTGGATGTCGTTTACGAAGACTGCGTCGAAGTCTCTAAACAAACACCTAGAGGCGTATCCATTATACGCATCGAATTCAATCCTACAGTGCCACATTGTACCCTGGCGACGTTGATCGGTCTTTGCATTAGGATTAAGCTGGAACGTCAGCTAACGGCTCTTTTTAAGCTAGATATATTTATTAAGAAGGGTGCTCATTCTACGGAACAAGAGAGTAAGTGCTGTTTGTTGTTATGTAGAACAATGTAATTGTTACAGTCTATTGATTTGGTCACTCTGTTTCAGTAAACAAACAGATTAATGATAAAGAACGTATAGCAGCTGCCATGGAGAATCCAAACCTGAAGGAGCTAGTGGAGAAATGTATCCAAGAAGAGGAATGAGGGGCCTGAATGATTTTACGGTGCTTGGGTTATTTCAATAGACTCGACACTATATCGTGGTGTCTGGATTATTTTTATATGATACACGATCGAAGAATGTTGCAAACTGTATTGCAGCGTGAAACCAATTTTTGTTAAAGGTGGAAGACCATTTACAATTACGATGATTGCACAATGTAAAGTTTTGTAACGTTGGTCCGTTAAGTCTACATTGTTGTACAACATTTGATTCTGTAAAGTGTACAGTGTCGTCTAGAAAATACGTTGGCAAACGGCCACATATTTCTAGAGCGACAAACCTTGAGTTACCAACCGATTTAGAACAATTATGCCATGTTAGCGTTAGAATAATTGTTCGAGGCGGCGTCTGTATGTGCGTGTACGGAATTGATTATATTTAATTAAAAACAAATTATTAGAAACATGCTCCTCTCTTTCCGACCCTCGTGAAACCGTATCCGTTGGTTTTTGTTCGTTATAAATAAACGAACTGTTGACGGCTCAGCATTTTTATTTCATTTACAAAGCTGTACCTAAGATGACAAAGTAATTAGAAATATCAATCTGCAACTGCGTTCCACTGTACAAAAGACAGTTGTATAAGATCGCCGCAGAAGCTTATGTCATCTACCAGAAATTTAAGTGTCTCTTTCAGAAGAGTTAATATCGCAATGTTTTATACGTCCGACATGATACTGTGAACGCTTACTAAAAGACTTCCTCTCATTAGCACATGCCCATTTCCAGCGACGATCTAACGATGGCATAACGACATTACCTAAATAAAAGATAATCAAAATGTTGGAGACGGTCACGGAGTATTTTCCAATCAAGCCGGATGATTAGGATCGCGAGGAAGTGAACGATCCGGCTGGCGGAAGGACAATTCCTTTCCGAGAGTCGATCCGTCGAGCACCAAGAAAGAAAAAGAAAGAGAGAGAGAAACGAATTCTGCCACCGAAAGCCGCTGGGGGAAGGCTTCGAGGAAGCTCGAAGGTAACGGGTGAGGGGAACACGATCAGTGAGAGGTGCTGGGGCAAGCTGGGAATTATCCAGGGCCCCTTTCAGGCCCCCGAAGATGTTCCCCAGACGGTCGGGTGGGAAGAATCTGGGTTACTCGAGCCAGAAGGGAATGTGGGCCGGCTATATACCGGTTGCAGGCTCGTACGCCGCAGTTCATTCTTCTTTCTCGTCGCGATCGACGAGTCGTCGACGAGCTTTCCGTCAGCTTTGGCCCAGGCCGAAAACAAAAAAAAAATAACATAACGGACCTCAGGCTTCGCAACCAGGGAATTCCTCGTTGACTGATACCGTACAACTATACCTACAGTCTTTGATATAATCTACCCGGTGCGTTTCGCGAGGACCTAAGCCGAGCTAAACCAGGCAAGGAAGTTTCAGCGGGTAAGTGCACCCGGAGAAATCGAAAGCGGCGACCTCACGATCGAACGGTCGCATCGCATGACCCGCGCGGAAATCGCGGAGCTTTCTCTTTGCCGATCGTTCGCCTATTGACCGTTTTCGCGCGTTCCGACGCGGTTGCGCGCCATTTTCCTGCGCCCGGTTCGAATCCTTTTGACCGGAACGTAGTTCAGAACTAATTAATGAGTTCAAAGGCGGCGCCGGGCCTGTAAAATGACGGAGAATCGATTAGGTAGAATATTGAGGAGTCTAAAAACGAAGCCTAGAATCTTCGGGAGCCTAAAATTGAAGCCTAGAGTCTTGGGGAACCTAAACACGAAGGCTAGAGTCTTGGAGAGCCTAGAATCTTGGGGAGCCTAAAAATGAAGCCTAGAGTCTTGCGAAGCCTAAAATCTTGGGAGCTTAGAAATGGAACCTAGAATTCTGGGGAGCCTAAAACGCCTAAGTTAATGCAACACTTCTGAAAGAATGTAATTTGTTCGACCAAATGTGCTGGTTGTCCAGTTGTATATCCCAAAGGGCAAGGACCAGATGATCACAACCTGTTCCCCAAAAGAACGCACGAAAGTAAGAACAGGTTCTCCTCATGTTATTTTCTCAATCAAACTTTCCACTAAAAAATTATTAAAAGAAACAGTAGAATAATAACTCTAATCGAACAGTATGACGTCGTCAATTTAGATTTTTTTGTCACGGTAAACTATACTCTCGCCGAGTCTAAACAAAGTAAAGTTCCCTTTGTTTGAGTGAACAAAGAGGCTCGTAATGGATCTTCTTAATTAACGACGCCCGGTGAATTACCTGTAATTAATGACTTTCAAGATCCTCGGGCGCAGCTGTTTTGTTTTCTTTTTTTGTTGTTGAGATTGTTCCAGACCCCATCACTTTACCAAATTCACACTATGAGAACCGTCTTGTCGTTCGCACGCTTTCCATATTCAACGGGTTCAACTGACGATAACACCGCTAATTGTGAAACGAGTAGATCTGAAATATTAAGATTCAGATGTAATGATTATTATTGTACAGGAGATATTTCGAATTGTTCGCTTAAGGAGGAAAAAAAAGATTGTTTGATGGAACTGGTATGTTTGAGATCCTTGAGGTTTTAGGTAAACATGCTTGTTTTGAAGATCGCACACTTTCTCTTCGATCGGTGAGCATAGAGGTTTATCTTCGGCGAGGTACTTTCCTTGCGTAAGATCGGTACAAGTTTTACGCAACGATGCAACTTGCAAAGCACGTGAGTGTGAGGCATTACTTCGAGCGGGAATTCATTACGGCCAGATCTTACGATATCTCTGTAAAAGGCAAAAAACGAATGAAACTTGCTCTCCTCCCGGACTCGTCCCGCATAAAATTCACCTGCCGCAGGGGAAATCGGGCGCATCATCGGTCGCGCATCTACGAACAAATTTGCCAATTGCCAACAAGCAACGATCTTACGCGAACATGTCCACGCATAGTCGAAGAAGGTCAAACGTTTTTATTTGGGATAATCGGACCGAGGATTTTAAGCGTTTGTGATCAAATTGACTAGGCAAGATGTAAGTACGCGAGATATAAAACGTTATTTTTTAATTCCTGTTTCATGAAATTCTTATTTTATTAATTTAACATTTTAAATATATCATTTTTATAAAAAATTTAGAATTTCTAAAATTATAATTATATATTTGAAATGTTTAATTCCCGTTTTACGAAACGGATGCAGAACATTCTTGTTTTTTCAGTTTTTTTAGTAAAATATTTTTGATGTTTTTCCTGGGTGAAACTCTTCGAAAAATGATTCTACTGCTCTAAAACATTTGTAAAAGTAAAAGTAGTAAAAAAGACACAGTGGCCGGGCGTGCACCTAGCCGAAAAAGTGGGTCAAACCGGCCGAATTTTCAGTTAGGAATTCAAACGCTGATTGACAGTTACTTTCGGGACCGAAGCCACCACTTTTTCTCGCACACTGATCTGGTTCCATTAATTGGACGTTCACAGAATAGTAATCGCGGTGACATTCACTACACTTTCGAGACCAAAGTATTTCAATATAAAAAGCAAACGAATTACATTTAACACATTAAAAATTATGTTGCACAAAAAGCCTTAGTGTAAGTGCAAATATGACTCACACGGTATTATACGAACAAGTTAAACATTACCCAAGGACTTCGACACTTTCTCTACACAATTTTTTATTTCGACAGTGTACCGTTTCAGTTATCACTTGACAAGATCAAACAAACCTAAAGAACTGCATTAATATCTCTCAACGTGCTCTCAACTTTGTAGCATTCCACAATGTTTAGAAAAAGAGTACGGACAGAATTTCAATTAACGAAAGGAAGAAAAACATACCTGGTCGATATCGTAGGAATCTCTAGTCGAAAAAGTTTACAAACAAAGGTTCGTAGCCGGTGCGTGTCTGTAATAGTTTCGAACACACAGGAAGAATAAAGCGGTGAATTAATTTCTACGAGCGATCAATGCCGATGGGGCAAAAGTCGAAATCGAATAGGCACCTGTGAGCCTTTCTTTTTGTTCTTCCTTCTTTTTGTCCTACGGACGCATCGGTTTTTGTATGATGGTACTCGTCCCAAATACACGAGCATGCAGCGGCGGTGGCGGTGTGCTTGTCGCCGGCAGTCTCGGGAGCCGTTAAGAAAGACGCAGACACACAGCCAACTTCGTAACCGGCCGATATAAAGCCGGCCAGATAACGGTTTCACGGGCACACATGCGGATACGAAATAAACCCACCGATCTCTCCCTGTTTCCCTCTCCTTTGAACCCCACTTAACCCTGGAAACAATATCGAGAATGCCCGGGAAACTTATCTAAATCCCACATTGGACGTGTTTTCAAGTAGGGCACACGCTCTGACGCTTTGACCGTACCCTCCAAAGATAATGGCAATGGATTTGATGCAATTACATATCACAAAAATGAGAAGTAAGTTGTAATTTAGAACAGTAAAAACATTAGAAGAATTTCAAAATACTGTTATGTTATTTTCATATTAAGAAAGAAAATAATTTTCTATTTCACTCCAGTTTGTAGCAATTCAGGTAGACTTTTTATTTTGCATAATGATCCGCTGTCTGATAATAACACAGGAACCAAAACCTCTGCGGAATGCGAATTAGTCAGAACGAAGAGAACTTGAACCAATTACCGCGTTAGCAATCGTAAAACCACCGTAACACCGAATATATTCATTATCGGTAGATAGCGGATTTGATGTTCTACTATTTCCAACCAATTAATTATCCTGGTCAAAATGGACCCAAACACTGCAGCGACTATTTCTTACGCAACCGCTTATATGTTTATCGACCGACGTTTCATCATTTTTAAAATAATCCAACAGCCTTGTCACGCGTTTCCTTTCGAAGATTACTTTTTATGGCACCGGTCGGTTTCGAAACATAATGTACGAATTATCGCAGGTACCTCGGCGTGAACACGATCAAAATATCCGTGTTGACTAACCGGAAATCGCGCGCCGTGTTGGTGGTAAAACCGGGACAATAATCATTGCACAATCGGGATGGTTGTTAATAGAATATTATGACGACATTCTCATCCGGTCTAGGACTGTTCGATTTCAGAGATTTATCTAACACCTTCCGCACGAATCACGCGTTACAACATATCCCGGGGGCCATAGTCTTGTCACGTCCGAGCTAGGAATTTCAAACACAATGCCGAACGCGATCCATAAAATGTGAGTATTATAGTGGTTTTTAATGCACTAGGAAGAAGTAAAGGAATTTTATCGTATCTATTAAATTTGCGGTTCGCAGAGCAAATTGCATTACGTCAGCCAGTAATTGCCGCAACTCTGCTACTTCAATAGGATTAATGGATTATTACCTTACCCAAAACCATTGCAAACAAATTACACGGTTCGCCCAACGATTTCCCAGACACAGTAATAAAAGAGGGCCCCTATTGTGTATTTGGAGCTTACGCAACTTTGCAATTATTTCTTCTACAACTCTTGACCCTTCTTGGATAGAGTGGAGCACCCGATCCAGGTGAACGGCCCCACTCTAATTTTTCGCGAAAGCCGTCTCATTAAGAGCAGGATTTCATTAAGCTTCCAACTGCTCGGAATTCGAAATGCGGGTCATTGTTATTCAATACCGGTGATCGAACACGAGCGCTGAAACAGCAATGCGGTTTATTTAAATCACTAGAAAGCACTCTAAGATTTCCTCCTTGTCGGCTCGGAGTTTACATCGTGTTCCTCTTTATTAAATTCAATTCAAAATCATCGAATCAATGGAATGGAAATATTCTAGGTCGGAAGAAATGTTGAATTTTCAAGTTAAAATTCACTAAAGAGAGAAATAAATCCCTACTTGGTTGCCGTGTCTTGCAAATCATGCATTTTTATTTCATAGTCTATTAATCATCTTTGACACCGGAGATTGCCGGTAGCGATTGAACGGTGAATATATGTAACCCTATGATTTTCTACTCAAAGTGAATTGTTGAGGACGTCTGTTGGTTTCTATTGAGAGATAATTGTTTAGATTGTGATCGACGAGCGAGCGAGCGAGCGCGTAGACGTTCAATTAATAGCGCGCTGTCAGCCTAGTGTCGCGGAGACGATTTAGAAAGTTGCAAGACCGTCGAGCAACCGAGGAAAGTTAGTCGCGGCGTTATAAAAAACGACGACCTGTTGCAAAATCTCCCGTCGCATTTTTCACTGTCGTCGCTGCCGTGAGAGAGGGATTCAGCGTCTTCTTCTCCTTTCCTTCGCGGATCATAATTCACTCCTGAAAAGTCTCCTTTCACCCTCGACAAAGATTCGTTCCCAGAGAACTTTTACCTACTAGAGATCAACACACACACACACCGCGGAAAATGATCTTCAGAACGCTTCCTCTTATCGAGATTGAAACTGAAACCTCTTCCTCGTCGCGTGTTTCTCTTCCGAGTCGAGACTGAAAAGGCAAAGAGCATTCAATATCTTTCAATCTTTCGAATAAAAAATTCAACGAAAAGTTATATTATTTTCCTTTGTTTCAAGAACCACGAACATGAGGACGTTATGGCTGTTAGTACTCCTCGCAGGTGTTGCAGTGAATGCTCAGCGTCGGCTCGCACTTCCCGATCCACGCAGTTGCGCCAACCGTAAGGACCCCTTCATTCATTTTTTTATTTTTCTTGAAATAGTCGACGTAAATTGACGTGATCTTCTGTCGCAGGGGTGCGACATGCCACGTACAGAGATGCCAGAGGCGTTGCACACTCGTACTTCTTCAGTTGGGAACACCAGCCTACCAGAAGCCTAGAGGTGGACTGGCTCGATGCTCGTAACATCTGCAGAAGACACTGCATGGACGCAGTCTCCCTCGAAACGCCGCAGGAGAACGAGTTCATCAAACAAAGAGTTGTGCGAGGTGAAATACCTTTACACTAGTAGCACAAATTGTAATGCAAGGTTCTTCCACTCTGTCTCTCGCGATACTTGACAATGTGACCTTTTAACAGGAAACATAAGGTACATCTGGACGTCAGGACGCAAATGCAACTTCAACGGTTGCGACAGACAGGACCTCCTGCCGCAGAACGTCAACGGCTGGTTCTGGTCCGGTTCCGGAGCCAAAATCGGACCCACCACGCAACGCAACTCTGGCGATTGGAGTCACACCGGCGGATACGGGCAACCGCAACCTGACAACCGTGAAGCTGCTCAGGTACTTAATTCTAACCACTGCGGACCTTTGTGCAAAACAATAATTGTCTGCATCTGTTAAACAGACCAAGAACTACTAATTAGAAAATATTTGTCAATTCTCAAAGGAACGTAACTAAATGTTTGCATTGCAGGGTAACGACGAGTCCTGCCTGTCGATCCTGAACAACTTCTACAACGACGGAGTGAAATGGCACGACGTGGCCTGCCACCATCGAAAACCGTTCGTCTGCGAGGACAGCGACGAGCTTCTGAACTTCGTGGTTTCCAGAAATCCCGGCATCCGCCTCTAAAACTCGCGTGTAGCAGCTTCTGTTAATTCTTGAACGTTCAACGTCGTGGGAGCATTCGATCGACGAAAAAGCTGTTCGCGCGAAAGCTTCTGTATCATATAAAGCGTCATTGTATCGTGTTCTCAAACAAATTCGCACTGTCTCCTTCATTTTTCTTGACACACTTAATTCGAACGCGTATTAGAAAGAAGGATGTTACAACGTCAGACGATGAATAATCAAGAATTGCGTTAGATATTTTTCTTAGCTGGTAGAAGCTGTACAATCTAACTGTAACTTTTGTACCCTTTTTCTATAGAAAATAAAAAGCATTTTTTCAATATGTTCTCGGAGTCCGCGCGTCGTTTTCTTTCGTCGTACAAGAGTAATGCGGTGTTTTTGTGTTTTTAAAAAAACGTTTTATTTTATTCCTTATCAGTACCTCTCTCAGTTTACACCTTTAAAGCATACTTTCTCGGAGGGAAGGCGGACATCTTGCGGACCTCTTTCGGTGTCTTTCTGTTTGCTTGATAAGGTGTCAGCGCTCTCCTGATCGCTCTGGTTTTCTTTGGCCTCAGGTCCAGGGGCATGTACTTTTTGTTTTTGTACAAAAGACGCAAGTTCTCCTTCTGCTTTTGGTGCATGATAATGTACACTCTGGCGATCTCCTTCCTCATGACGCGGCTGGAATACAGAAATCGATGTAACAGGGTACTCAACTACACGGATCAAACATTTTACAGGGTGATTCTATAAACTAGTCTAAGGTTTTCATAGTCGTTAACCTTTGGTTGCTCGCATTCCATTTTATACAGAACTGGTTACATGGAACTTTATATGACTCCGACATAAATTAAATTTTATTCAATCAAATAACTACTTTAATGCAAACTGTTGATCGACAGCATATCTGTTGATTATAGCAGTGCGTAAGCAAATTTTCTGGCGCAACTGAACGTTTCTTAAATGTAAACAATGTACATTTTTACGTTCTAGAAAGAATAAGGGAGTGAATTAGAAATGCAGAATTTATACGTACATCTTTGAAAGCTTAGAGGCAGCTCCTCCAGTGACTTTGGCCACACGGAGATTGGTCAGCTCCGTCTTGAGCTCTTCGAGCTTCTTCAGAAGCTCCTTCTTATCCTTCGACCTCATCTCGGTGCACTTAACCTTACCCTGAAATAAACAATCACGTCACTATATTCTGTGCATGTCACTTTGCAACACTAGAAGTCTCAACAAGTAGCAACACATGTTTTCGTCTATGTTACTGTCAACGAAAACATAATTTTGGAACTTCTTTACAATGTTAAACGTCGATAGAAATAAGAAACAATTCTAACACGACATTCGAACGATATTAAGTTTGAATTAATATCGTGGAAGTAAGTCGGAGAATAAGAAACATTAAGTATAATTAATTCTTTTGCGATTTTGATACAGCATAGAAGGGTTATGTATAAGGTTATGTTTAAGGGTTGTATGCCATTTGATGGAAAAAAATTTATATGTATTTCAATTCGTATTGCGATGACGAAAATGATGATAAGATCGATTTAGGGCGATCGATTACGATGTTTTAAGTAAAAACGGATTTCCACTGATTCACTAACCATCTTGCGGTAATTCCTCTTCCACGAAAAAAGAAACAAGGAAGAAAATCACGGATAAAAGAGACAGTTAGATCTGCGATGGATCTGCGTCTCCGAAATAAAACAAATGCACCATCTGGTGGGCAGAGTGAACATTTCGTTACGCATAGAATATTTTTGCAATGACGAAACTCCCGCTCCGAACATTTCCAGTGTACATGCGCACAACAATACTTATTTATATAGATTTTATTTACATTATTATGTTTCTGGAGGTATACCACTGTTATACCACTAATTTATTTTTATTTCCGGGATAAAAGCATATTCGTGCACTAATAATTTTTGCAAACTATATGAGAATAATTTTGCATTTTGAATATTGCCGCGCTTTCCAAAGGAACGACAACGCTGTCTGTAAATATACGTGGGCTTTCAAAGATAATTATATAGTTATAACATAATTACTAAAGACTACTTCGTTGAAAAACGTTTATTTTATTTTGTTTGTTATTTTCATACGATAAGAAATAGGATCGTAAAAATGATTAAAAATGTTACGTCGTAGTTTCCATGCTACGAATTTTGCATTTCATGCCTCTGTACAGTTTTGCATTCATAACCTAAAAAACAAGTTCGAACTTTTGAATGTCAATTTTGGTGTTATATTTTGAAAACATATTGTAAATAATTATCTAAATGTTGTTATACCGAAATATTACGTATTGTAATTATAGTTAGTATTATGAAGCTAAATAGATAATTTATACGGTTCTTTCGAAATGGTAGCTTTGTAAATTAAAAGGAATCTTTGTTATGATATATTGATGTACAATAAAGAAATAAATGCTGTTATTTCTAAATGATTCTGTTTGTAAATCTCTTTACAGTACTTAGTAAAAATACGAAGTGGTATCGGAGATATTGTTTTAACAATGTACGATAAACAGGAAATTCTGGATTTGGTGTTCACCAAGGTAGATAGCTAAAAAGAAGATAAAAAAATATTATTCAATATTAAATGATTATTTCAATATTAAGCCAAAATCAATCCTTTCAAGGGGATAGAACGTAATGAGGAACAGCGTAAAATATGGACGAACTACAAGCGAGGCCATCAGAAAGTTGCGGAGGCACTGTTCACATTCCGTAAAGACGTATACGTAAACTGTATGGTACCGGTAGGGAAGAAAGCGTTCTTGAAAGGGAAATTAATTCACACTAACGAGGTTCTTGCTAGTCTTGGGGATGGATATTTTGCCAAGTACAGTGCAGATGGTGCAGCGGCGCTTTGCGAAAGAAGAATAAAACGTATGTTACCTAGATCGCATTTAAATCACATGTAATCGTAGATATTCATTAATGTTCTATGTTAGATGCGGAGGAAATGTTAAAGAATCTAAGTGGTGAAATTGATCTGTATGAGACCAGGATGATGGCGATGGAGAATAATCTGTTTGGAGATTGTGCCGGTAGCGAAATTGTGGAACATTGGAACGAGGAGGAAATTCAGGAATGGAAAGGTAACTATAAAGGTTCTCTATATTTAATTCTGTGAACAAAAAAGAACATTTCTTGCGCAGTGAAACATAGGGAGAGGGAGAGAGAGTATCGCCAGAAATTAGCGAAACTCAGGCAAGAGAAAAAGCCAAAGGTTGAAACGGAGGAGGATCTGATCTGGAGACTCGATCAGCTCGAGCTAGAAGAAGAGTTAGCAGATGAATTTAACAGGTATATTTCTTTCTTCGTAATTTATAGTTAAGATGTAACAAATTTTAGAAAATGTAATGTTTTACAGACAGTCTGGGTTGTCCGAACATTCCGGAGAAGAGCTTGAAGAATATTCTTATGAATCAGAAAGTTCGGAAGACGAAGAAGAGAATTCTGAAGAAGTGAAGCAACAGAATGAGAAGGAACAAGAGAAGGAGGAAAGGAACGCGAAGCAGTTGGAAGATGAAGAAGAAAAGGAAAGGCGACTGAAGAACGAAGAAGAGGAGAAACAATTGGAAAACGAGGCGAAGAAGAATCAAATCAAAGAAGTTAAAACTGCAGAAGTCAAGAAGTGTGTTTCATTCGTACAGTTAGACGATGTAAGTAAGCAGAAAGATGAGAAATCAAAGGAGAAGACAGAGTCAAGCGAAGAGGTCACTGTAGAGAATACTCTTCGGATAGAATTCAGTCATTCCGAGAATGCCGCAGCCACAAGGTCGGAAGGAGACTCTATCGAAACGCCAGCAGATATTTACAGGATATACTCAAAGCCTAAATCAATTTTGAAAAGATCACCGAATGATATACCACTTATTCGGGATCCTCCACCGGATTACAGTACAGAGGAGGAAGAGGACGAGTTCCAACACGTCGATAAGCCTTCTGCGTACGAATCGGTAAGATTACAACACCGGTTTCTTAATTTATTTTCGCTGGTAGTCCACTCCACTCCTTTCGTTCGCATGTTGCAAAACTGGAGTGATCTGAGAATCTCAGATTTTTGAATCATGATTTTTTCATTTTCAGATTGTGAAAGATATTAAGGAAAGAGATACATCGAAAATAGTGGAAATCGTTCCGGAAGTGGCGATGAAGACTCGTCCAGTTAGTAAATTTAAACGGGACCGCCAGCACAAGAGATAAAAGAATAGCGTGCAGCAGTAGTTTTCACATTTCGTTTATTCGCTAACTCAATTAACGCTAGGTTTACGGGACACGACAAACTTACGCGGTCTAATATTTTTAATTTCCGGTTATTGAGATTGTAAAGCTGTTTTCTACCGAAGGAATTATTCAACGAATTTATTTTATTAGGTATAAAATAGTAGTTTTTAGTAGTCCGTAAACCTCGTGTTGACTATCGATAAGCTTGTATAAGATTTTACGAAATAATGTAAAATAATATACACTTATTTTCTTTTTGTATAGAGTGTAGACTGAACTACTTCTTCATTATCCTAACACCACTGTCTTCTCTTTTCATCTTCGCAATTTACATGAGCAATTTACATGAGCAATTTACATGTGCTGTAATGAGGCGTCGCTGTAATAATAGACTGCGAGCGAAACAATCTTCATGAACGGTCAATGGGATGTTAATTCATTCAGTCCCGATTACTATAATTTCATAGATAGGCCAGCACTTGTGTAACTCTCGATTCATTGTCATCACATATTTTTTATGGCATCGACATGTTTCTATAATACAGTTGACTTAGTATTGACATTATTTTCCGTTCGCATTGTTCGACGTCTATTAGTCATTTCGCTGCGATGATGATTGACGTCGACTGAGTAAGAGAGAAGCATAATCTCGCGGTCGAGGTTCCTGATATTGCGAAAGGTTTCGTACGCGTCATTACCTCGATGATGAACCGGAGATATTGTCTCGGAAAAATTCATATCACGGAAGACGAGAATGCAATATGCATTCCTGGGGACAGCCAAGTATCATCCATCGTAATGGTTTTCGTCGCCATAATAAGGAAGAGCAATTGAGTCGCCTCGAATCGTTCCTGGAAACCGAGATTTTTCTTAAAACGATGGTCGCGAGAATTGATTCCACAATTTTTTAAAACTAAATATACATTAAATTATCAGTTACAGAAGTGTAAAAAATTCTAGATCTGTCGTCAGCGGGCTTCGAACCCCAGACGTTCGAAGAAGAATTATCGCTAGTGTTTTAATATTTCATGGTCGTTTTTAGACTGCATATGTTTATACAATTTCCAATTTTTGTAGACAAATTTGAAGAAAGTGGAATGAAATAGAATATATAGTATCTTTCATGAAAACTAGTCCTAATCAAAAAAAGTTTGCCGACCCGTTTCTCAATTTCCTCCATGAAGAGTCCTCCAGTTTCCACTCGGATGAGTCAATTATCGAGCAGATCTTTTCGTTCTGTCTCGACTTTAGGCGAATTCATCCCCTTCACCGGTCTTTCTTCGCGGCCGGCTTGCACGCAGGATTCGCACCTAGTTTCGCAATGGTTTCCGCACAACCTATCTATCAAACGATCTCAAAATCCTTGGATCACTTTCGATCGCCGATAATCGAGCGGGACGCGTCTCTCGTGTCAAAGGTGGCGAAATAATGGGCATTTTGTTAGGCGATCGCCTAGGCGATGCCTTTCTTAATTCATTATTCACCGAGCGTCGTTTCATAACGAGCCCGATGGAACGGTATGCGAAAGAAAGATCACGCTGAAATTGTCTGACCGATCATTGCACAATATCGAAATGAATTTAGAGCATCCTCCTTTGACGCTGTATAACGACCTTGTCCATCATGCTCGCTCGAGATAATCGAACGAAAGAGAGAGAGAGAGAGAGAGAAAAGATCATCATCTGTTTGGCCATCAAGAAAGTAGAGTAAGATCCATTGTGCAATACCTTTTGCTGTTTTGTCCGATTAAATGACTACCTCTCGTTCCACTCATCCCTCTTTTCGCGTTTATTCCGACGCCTCCGCCGCGCCGGTCGTTAGAATAATTAATGTTGCTGACGTGTTTTGTAATGTTTGAAGACGTTTGGAAACCCCGTAGCCTGCATGATTTTATAAAGTCGTACAAATGCAATAAATGATCGTTAAAATGTCTAACAACATGAAAATTTCGAAAATTAATAGAATATAGCAAACGCGAAGAAGCAAACCATCAAAACATCGGGAAACTCGTTATTCGTAGCTCACTCGAAATAATTAGCCGAACGATAAACTGGATCGTCCACGAATTTATTGCGACGCAATGGCTTCGTTTCCGTTGACGTAATGGCGAACAACGGGGAAAGGTTACGAAAGGAATCGAAAGTGAGAATTCGCACAGTAAATAAACAATAAACCTGTCTTGATTAGGTTCCGTTTGGCTCATTGATCGGGGAGATTAGATGCTGTGATTGCAGTCGGCCCATTGTCGTAAACGAGATCAACGGTTATTAATCTTGTTACGCCTCTCGCGACGACGAATGGAGGCGAGTCCTCTAGGACAAGTTCCTAAGGAATCCTTACCATGAATCCGCTAATTAGATCGAGAAAATTACACGGCGAATCGCGCGTCTTGTCTTCCACGAAGTCGATTTGTTGCCGGTTTAAAAATGTACCTCGGGAATGTCTTTGTAGACTCAAACGGTAAAAATTTGGGACCCTCAAACTCAAGCCAGAGATAGAAGCTTGAAAGCTAGAATAGTAAACTTGAAAAGTATCCCGGGACCCCATGCGGCCGCTTAGTCCGCTTATCGTTAAACCCGCCACTGTTTGTAGATCTGAAATAAAGAAAAATCGTACTAATATACTCTTAGAAGCCATAAATGCATAAAGTTCCGTTGTCTAGAGATGTCGGTGACGTGAGAGAGGAACAGAATCAGTGAAATTGCGAAACTCGATTACAATATCGCGCAATGACAAAGCTAAAACGCAATTATAGCGCGATTCAGATACACACGTTACTTTCTAAATTACTGCGTGCCGATCTCATCGGACCCGATGCTCACGTTACACATACAGTTATAGGCTTGTGTCATTGCGTGATCATGTGTGCTGATTGTAATTGAATTTTCTACTCCTTTAATTAAAATTGTCTGAAAGCCTTGGAGGTCCAGAATGTAAAATTAGGAGCAACCCAGGCCAAGGAGGATTTCATACTGACTGACACCTTAATAAGTCTAATTAACAAAACCATCCGGATCAGATCATGTCATCAGCTCAACCTAGACCCAGCACTGTCTAATGTATGTGCATTCCACGACTCAATTGCATCCACGCTGTGGCACAATACGTACGTCCAATTTACCAAACATGGGCAAACCATGAATCGAATCGCCTCGCTATACTCTGTGCAATCAACTAATATATACATATAAGTTTTGCACTCCAATTTCACTTTTATCTCGTCGAAGAGTGTCAACTCCCTGATGGGTGTACAAACCATTTCCTTATATTTTCCGAACTTAGGAATATACCAAATTATAATGCACATTGGAAGATATCATTAAATAATTATATTTAACGGTATACACAAACTTACATTTTTGTTCAGTAGCTTTTCTCTGTTAACTTTTAAAGTACAAATGTTATAAGTCGATTGCAGACTCGAATCAGTTGATATTATTTATTAGAAATAGAAATATGAATGCAACCCTTTGCACAGGCAAAATGTTAGAGGGGGATGAAAATTTCATCGGCAACGCAGGGCTCTACCCAATTGCCCCTGGAGTGATCCTCCAGAACAAGGGGATTAACATTGATCTGACAGAGGAGAATCCACCAAAAAAAAAAAGAAATATAAAAAATCAAGGACGATTCAAACGAATGTAACAATGACTATCGCGATCCTGGCAGAGGTCCTAGAAGACCGAGGGGGCCCGAAGTATTGCCACAGAGGCGTGTTTCGGTGGTAGTCAGTGAGCCAGTGAGTATTACGCTAGCTTGGGGACCGGGTGGCAGCGGCTGGACAATGGTCCTGGCTTAATTAAGGCTCAATTGGCTAATTAGTCGGCTCGAAAAGCGAGCGGTGCTCGGCTGTCGGAGCATAAGAGAGCTTGGTGGTGGTCCCACGCGGTGAAGTAACCAACTTTCTCCGTTCTGGAAGCGAGAACTATGCTGCTCTTCGTTTGCTGATACTCATTCCTCTCATACGCGCGGCACGCTGCCACGCCGTCCCCGAAATCGCGTATGCCTCTCTTCTCCGGCTAGGAGAGAGAAACAATGGGAAATAAAGCGCGGGCTTTCCTCACGCTTGATGCGTCCTGAACTATGTGAACTGGAGTAACTAAAGAGGAGGGTTACCATAGAGGAACAGAGATGTACACAAAGAAAGAAAGAGAGAGAGTAAACCAGAGTTTTATCCGGCTGGGGATCCTCGAGAGGATCCACCTCCTCTTAGATCGGGCCTGTTCTAGGCGAATCCGTGCCCGACAGGAAATGAATCCTCGTAGGCGTATACCGTCGCTCTATATAAGCAAGCCGGGCCCCGGCGAAACGTCACCATAATATTCAGCATTCCAAGTATCACGGTGCTCGGTTCCCTATCGGTGAGCTCCTCTCGAATATGGACAGGATAGTGCGACAGGTAATGACAGTGACTTTGTACAGTCGACACTTGTTCGGTGAGCAAATGTTCACCCTTGATCCTGTGCCGGGTGGTGATCCGCGAGACAGTGATAAGTAGAGATATCGGTGGGCCATAGGATCTACGTAACTCGTTGGGTGATCGATCATGACGATGATGTTGTTCTAGAACGTAGCAATCGCGTGGGAGTGGTGGAAACGGTGCAACTGCTTCTACAGCGTAGGCTGAAATGATTTACTATTATCACTTGTTGCCACTTGTCGTCAGGGAGATAGAATTTTAATCCTTTCCATCTAGAGATGTTTTACTTCTGCGAGTTTTAGTTGTTAACGTCCAGGCAATTACAGATTCATTAGTCCCTTGCCTTACAATATCGTGTCTGACTCGTGATGAAAATTCTTAACAGATTCTGATAAAAGTTCTATTTTGGTTTTGTCAATGTACAGTTATTGAAGAACGTAAATTTTCTCCTTTTTTAGGAAATTATGATCTACGAAAAAGTTCTAATCACTGAAACCGTAAAATAGATCGTAGGGCAAGGGGTTAATTATCTCTGTCACTTATTGTTGCCAAGGAGCTAGTATTTTTCACTTCGGCAACTTTTAGTTGTCAACGTCCAGGGAATTACAGATTTGTTAATTATATCTGCCGTGTCACTGGGACCACGGAGCACGAGCAAATCTCACGATAGCAATCTCTCAGATCTAACGATAGATCCTCTCGTCCGCTAATGATTCCCTTCAGGGTAAAATGCGTTATAATCTTTCCGAGTTTGCGCCGATTATCAGCCGAACCTTACTTTCACGTGGTTACCCGCGTTTCAACGTTTTTGCGTCCCTCCTTCGGGCTGGAAAAATCACGAATGCTAAAGGTCAAACTGCGAAATTCGATTTTACCACGTTTCTGTAATTAGCTACGAACTAATGCACGACGTTAATGCGCCGTTCGATAGCATTAGCTATCGCGGGACATTGAATTACCTTTCGCTCTTTGCAATTAGTCAATTAATCCTTTTTACTTAAAAAAAAACATCTTTTCGGAGGAGAATCTGAACAACTTCCGTTTGTTAGTTTATCCTTTCATAGTGTGAAAATGAGCATAATTGTTTGCTAGAAGAAGCTAGCGATTATAATAATTTAATTGTTTGATTAGAGAGTATCTATTTTGTCATTTCGGATTTGTTTGCTCGGTCTTGCTTCATGCAACCGTGACTATGTTAGGATTTTCTTCACAGTTTCTAGAAATGAAGAAACATAATCGACCACAAGTGCGCCATTGCACTTTATAGTTGCTCCACTTGCAGTTTGCAGTGGAAGTGCAAGTTGCAATGTCTCTGGACCGTTCTCTAAGGTCTCTTCCACTATTCGCCTAACCGCAGGCGTTGTAAATCTCCTTTATAAGTCCTCGGTATAGTGGAACTGCCCCAGAACTCGTAACACAGTCAAAGAAAATTGCATTATACCCGGTGAGCCCACAGAATTGCATCACACGTACATTTTCCAAGTTCTTCTTCTTCGAAATAACGGAGACACTAGATTTTCATGTTTATGTTGTATTTATGTAAAAAATTGCTCCACGAGGTTAACGATCAACAAAAAAATAAATAAACGAGTTTTTAATGTGTTCTCTCTTAATGTCACCATCAGCTATGGTTGACAAAATTGTTTGCAAGGAGAAAGATAAACGTCGAGGTTACAAAATTATTTTCATCAAAAAATAAACAAACGAGATTATAATGGATCTCTATCAGCCGCAGGAGATTCCGATAAAATCATTTTCAATCGTGGAATAAACAAATGACTATTTGATGTATCTTTCTTAACGCCACTGTGTGTATAGTGTGGCTGATAATATTATTTGCAGAGCTGAGAGAATAAACAAATGAGCATATGATTCTGTGATCAATAAAACTAGCATCGACGAAAGAAATTGGTCGATGAAAGTATTCACTGTTTTCCAAAAAGTCTCGAATAAAATCCAACAAAATTTACAACACAATTTTAATCAAGTACACCAGCGAGCGTGTTCAATTTCGATTGCTGCAAATGAATGAAATGCACTTGGCAGAGTGTAGTGATTGAAAGAGAACGGTGGAAATTGTATGCAAAACCGCGTCGCTTCCTGATTTTGTCTCCGTCTACTATAAGTCAACTGTAGTAACAACCGGTGTGTTTTCAGATGCACTCCGATGATGCACGGTTCATTTGTCGGTGCAGCGTGCACAGTAAGCCGTTGCATTTCATTATGTAAGTGCACTTGGTCGCGTGTAATCATCTCCGTTAATGCAGTACAAGGGACGCGGCGGTTTACACGGGAATATAAATAACAACATAAGCATTTCGCAAGAGGCGGCAGAGCAGTGGCTACGTGCAACGTGCAACCATTCTAACATCATCGTGTTAAATGACATAATGCACACGCTTCGGTATTCGCGTGTTACGAAAATTACTACGTATTTGAACGGGTGCAAGCCTGGTGCGCCTGCCGACCCGGTTCGAACATTCCTCGAGGCTCTTTCTTCATCCCTCGACGCCATTTTGCATCACACTGCATGCCGGTCCTCCATCTCCAAATATTTATATTAGGCACCCAACATTTCACACAAAATTATTACTAGACTGCGGATCTTTATGCATTTATTTAAAAAATTGGTAAAGGATTCGAAAAATTTCAGAACATTGTAATATTGTTTTCAATGTAACAAAGTGATGGGGATAAAATCCATTTTTGTTTTATCTCTACCTCCCACAATCAATACAAAACATTTTTATTTTGCATAAAGATCCGCAGTCTAATTATTACAGACGTTAACCGCCTCTGGAATTTCGATTTTGATTCACTTTTCAGTGTACTGGGGATTTCTTCATCCCCCAACGCCATATTGGATCTGACTCCGAGCGGATAACATATCTAGCCTAATTTCCTTTCAATTAGTATCTAATAATGGCAACACCGTCCTGAATACATGCTTAGTTATAATTACGCTCTCATAATTAGTGGCCTAAAAATCAGCACAGTCCTTTGTCACAGTGATAAACAATGGTACCCTTCAGCCTCGTAAATCATTGTCAATCTCAATCTCCTAATTTCAATCATGCTTTCTTATAATCCGCACATCTCCACTTTCTATGCAAATAAGTTTCGCGGTTGATTCCTGCTGTCATCGCTTCCATATCCTTCTTGGGAGATTCCTCTTACGCGAATAGAGGAAGAGGAACTATAGTTACGTCCTTGTAGACAGACGGAAGCCATCTTCGATTTCTGGTCAGATAGCATTCCCAATTTTTAAATTACGTACACATTATGAAACGTTGAAAATATCGGATATTATTTGTTTGTATACTAATTGTGGAATTCGCACTGAGAAAGCCAGGAATTTTTGCACGCAACCGTGCATGTAACAGTGGCCATTACCATTATGCTAACAATAACAGGAGACATTTGTACTTATCTTTGAGAACTGTGTAACAACTGGAAAATGTCTATGAGGATAATTAACAACCGGATGATAGTTGTGCTAGATAATGACACATAGTCTGAACGACTTCAGTTAAAGTATTGCGTGTAATTTCCATTTGTTCTAAAATCGGACGCTTATCCTACACCAAACACACCATTTTTTATTTATATACAATTTTATGTGTACGTAACGAAGCAATTAGCTAATATAGTTGTTCAGTATTGTCTCTAATCAAGACCTAGTTCTAGGAACAGTGTTCTACACTCCTGCATCATGTAATTAAATTAAATGCATCACGGTGTAATTAGAGAATTACTAATATATGGATATGAAAGCCTATCTCTATTTTAATTCAACTAGTTCTATTTGTTCGCAGCATTGTCTCAGCTGTATTCTCTTATGTTAGCCTTCAAAATGATCACCAAAATTAATAGAAAATCGCGAATTGATTTCTTCTCTGACACCTTATTAGATTAACGAATACGATTTATTCATGAACGAAAGTTCTTTTTCTATTCATTTTGCCCAGCGAACAATGTGTGAAAGCAAGCTGCCATAACTCTTCCTCTACCTGCATGTGCTTGACAAATTTATTCATTAATAGGAAGTACAGTTTGTAAAATTATGTAACACATCTTCCTGCTACGAGTAACCAATTGCACTTTGAATTATTCATTTTCTTCTCGTTCTGCCAGAATGCCGAAGGGGCCATAGTAAAATTGTTATAACTTCGGACAGGATTATTATCGATTCATAAAAAAATTCTTAAAGGTGCTTCAAAGGTAGCTTAACATACCCGCGAAGTTTGAATTTTGTATGTGTGTCAGTGTTCGCAGAAACAATTCGACGGACGGATCGTTCAGTGGTAGTTGATCGTTCGGATCTCGCTTTTCGTGGTTCTTTTTTTCGCAAGTTACGTTTACGGTTGCGCCGGTTTTAAACGGCCCAATGATGTAACAGCGGGCACACGTTCTCACGACGCTGGAAAACACTAATTTCTCGGGTACGCAACGCGAAACGAGTTGATCATCTCTCGCTTTCGAGCGACGCATCAGCCTCACGCCTGGGAATCTATCTGATACGTTTGCTAGTATCCTGCGGTGATGTGGCGCAACAATAAAATAGATTTCGGCAATACCGTCGCGATGCGTTGTGGGGACCAATTACCAATTTTAGAATACTTAACCCCTTGCCCTGCGACTTATTTTACGGTTTCAGTGATTAGAACTTTTAGTAATTTCCTAAAAAAGGAGAATATTGCAAAACCAGAATAGAATTTCATTTCGTTTTAAAAGAAATGATTAACATACATTTTTAGCAAGGGGATTAAAAATACCCCTTTTTGGCAAGCGATTAAAATTGATTAAATTTAAAAATTGAATTTTCAGTTGTCACTCGCTCTGATAGTGAGCATAGGAATCGCCCACTGCGAGCCACCGTTAAGCAATCAGTACGGTGTCCCAGGGAATTATGCTGGTAACAACAACAACAACAACAATAACAACAACAACCATGGTTCGTCGAATGGTGGAAACGGTGGTTTCGACAACCACGGTAATCATCACTATGATAATGGGAATGACAATGACTACGTTGACCAGGTGAGTACAATGGAAAGAAACGAATACGATGAAGGTGTGATCGGGTTTTAATAGATCACAAGATCCTTGATTCATTCAACCTTTCTTCGATTACCACACCCGTTTACTCTCGGATCGTTCCGCAGTGAGGATTCAAGGGTTGCGAGAGAGATCACTAGATCTGGGTTAAAGCCGATTCTATAAGTAACATTGAACTTTGTCGAGCCACATTGTTGCGCGAATCATTACTAAATCCTCTAGATTCTGGATCATCGGCGTCACCCTCTAGCTCCAGCGATTAGTATAATTTTAGTCTTCTATGGAAGTCTACTATACTTGACTCCAAATAAGAAGGTACTTGTTCTGCGCATGTCGTTGCGCGTCAGCCTTGTCGTAATGTCTCTAAATTACCCATACGTCATGAATATTCATATGCCAGGTGACAAAAATTATATATAAACAATATTAATCTCTCAATATTTCTCTAAATACTACGAACACACGGTATTGGCTGAATGGTCACGTGGTCGGCGGAGTACGAGTACGGGATTAGCCAATGAACGAGTTCTTCTTATTTGGTACCAAGTACGTATAGACTGCGGATCTTTATGCATTTATGAAGAGATTGATTGGGTGAAATATAAAACAGTAAAGGATTAGAAAAATTCAGAATATCGTAACGTTGTTTTCCATGCAACAAAGTCATTTAGGGATGAAATCAATTTTTATTTTATCCCCGCTTCCCACAATCAATGCAGAACATTTTTATTTTGCACAAAGATCCGCGGTCTACTTATTACATATCAACGAAAACATTGTAGCTAATCGTCGAAGATTAATGTCGGAATTTAAATGACTCTTGACACGAAAGTCTAGCTAGCGTTGATACACGGTCGCACCTTAAAGCCGCTCCCGTAAATTGACAGCCGTCTACACCTGGAAAACGTCGCGGGGAATGATAGTGTTTGCTCGTTTGGTAATTCGTAATGGCGTTTCATAATTGATGATCCGAAGCGGAGCAGAAGAGGAGGAGGCGTCTCTTCTAAACGGGAACATTTCAAGGAAATTAACTGCTCGTTTCGTGGGATACGGTTATTAAGCGAATTTATGAAGCTGCCCCCCTCGAGCCGATTGCGAAAGACAACAATAACCGCTCCTCCGCCGTCGAAACACTATGATGAAACGTGAAAACGCGCGGCTACAAAGTTGCGAAGACGATGGCAACCTGGCTGGCGTCTCCACTCTCCTTTCGCGCGGTCCATCTGAAATCGTTAGAAAATCTTCGGTTGGAAAATCGCAAGTTTGTTAACCCCTTGCTCTACGATTTATTTTACGGTTTCAATGATTGGAACTTTCATGTTGTTCTCTATTGCATGCCTATACGTTCTCCAATAGCTCTACATTAGCAAAGCCGAAATAGAATTTTATAGATTATAGGAAATTATTAACATACATTTCTATTAGATTATTATTCAGAATAAGGCAAGGGGTTGTAAGGTAATTATTTTATCATTATTTCGTCATAGTTCTTTGAAATGTTCATACACGTTGTTGCGATCTCCGCCGTTTCCTACAACCCCCGCGAGAAATCACAATTCTGGATGAAGAAGATCGGAGCTATGTTAACTTTAACTGGAAAATGAAACCGGAAATGGCGTCTGCCAAGTGCTACACGCGAATCTTGTGTGGCCGCAGAACTGATGCAAGAATATTAATAGAGTGAACCGCAGGCGTAATCTACGGTCGTATCGTTATGCTGTCGATTAGCTAATCGTCCTGGGAATCTAAACGGTCCGGTTATGTTTGCGGCGGCTGGACGTGTCCCGAGGCTCTGCTTAGCCAGATTAGACCCGCCATCTTTGAGCTCATCTGCTGCTCCACTTCTTCTTTTTCTTCTCGAAGAAAGCGAACGTAATACACGTAACACATCGCGTATACCAGGAGCCTCCATTTTTGCCCATACCATTTTCGCGAGATCCTGCTGGCTCTCCTCGCTGAACGATGATGATGATCTCGAGGATGATAGATGACGGCGCTGCGCAGGCTGATGCGATGCTGCAAAGCCTGCAATTAAAACTTTTTGGCTGGGATAATTAATTTTAAAACTGGGTCAACTACTCAAGAATTAATTGCGACTGCGGATTTTCATGCATTTATGGCTTACAAAAATTCAGTACTTTTTTCATTTATTTCGAATCTACCACTTTCTGCATTCTACAATACATAAATACGCTTGACTATTGTGTAGTCAGGAATAAAAAGAGACGGGAATTAGTGAAATAAAAAAGATAGACCTACGACGGGCGGGAACCTAGTATAGGCAGGTCCACAGTCGAAACGTGATTAATATTTCTAGATGTAACGTTTATACTGTAGAAATATTAATTAAGTTGATTTCATTTTTTACAGAATCAATAGAACGTAACAATTTTAAGGTTAGCTCAGTTCTTCGCGGAAAAAACGTCGAAAACATCGGTTTTTATGTTTTTTAACAATGGCGTACCAAGCCAAAAAATCTGAAAAAATTTATGAACAATACCTATAACAATATATCGCAATTGTAAAAATATTACTTTGAAAATTGCATAAACACCCGCAGTCTGATTATATTAAACAACAATAATGAACGGGCGTATTATAACGCCAAGTTGTTGAAGCAGGCCGCGTTTTAATAGCAGGATTTTACTGTAAACGAGAACCGCGCGGGCAGAAGACACAATAGAAATTATGGGATGCGCAGCGCCATTGTTCCATGGGTTATTATAATTAGATCAAACAGAACTTTGCATTGTGACACGGTATAGCGACTAGCGACAGTAGTAGATTTTGCTAGGCTACGGATCTTTATGTATTTATAGCAAGATTGAATAGATGAAATTCAAAATTGTTAAAAATTTGATCATTGAAGATGTCAATATATGATTTCTACTCTGTTGAAATCATTATAACATTCAATTCAGTTTCTATTTCTTGCAATCTATCTAGACAATTTTTATTTTGCATAAAGATCCGCAGTCTACAGATTATAGTATACACAAAACAGTCTCTTCAGATTTCTGTACGAAATCGATTTCGATTGCTTACGCGATTGCTTGAGAAGAGAATTGGATTGAAGGTGATTCCCCGGACACCAAAGGCCTGATGACGTTTATTGGTTGTCACTCGAACTTGTTTTACAGCCAATGTCGTACGAGTTCGGGTACGCAGTGAAAGACCAGGCGACTGGAAACGATTTCGGCAGACGAGAGACCAGCGACGGCGAAACTGTCCGAGGCGAGTACAGAGTACAACTACCCGACGGCAGGACGCAAATTGTGACTTATACCGCTGATTGGAGGACGGGTTTCCACGCGGATGTCAGGTACGAGGGCACAGCCATGTACCCCGATCAGTATAACACTCAGAACAACGGCTACAACAACAACAACAACAACAACAACAACAATCAAGGGGGACCCGGATTAGGCTACCAGGGAAACAATATTGGCAGCGGGTACAATGGTGGTAAGCACTTCATCGTGTTGTTCTGAAAAATACATTTAGTTTGTACTTGAATCAGAAAGGTACTTTAGTTTGTGCTTCGATCAGAAAAGTGTCAGGAATTTGATGATTTTTAAAACGTTAATAACTATGGAGAGCAACCGTTCTAATCTGTTCTGTTTTCGTTGAAGGGAACAACGGAGGATACAATTACCAGACACCGAGCAACAACTACAATAACGGTGGGAATTTCAATAATGCCGGAAATTACAACAATGGCAACAACTATCAGTTCGGTTCGAACGCTCTGGACAGCGGTTACAATTTCGGTGCACGCAATGGCTACAACTCTAGGGTCCCATCGCCCACGTACGGACCTGCCTTCCGTTGACTATAGTGCTATTCGAATTGCTTAGGAGAACAGGAGTTTTGTAATATTAGCTTCTTTTCTAATAAAAACCTTTTTATACTTTGTACTGAGATTTCGTATTCCCCTATTCCATCACGTAACAGAGTCCTCTTTTCTGTTTTGCGATTAGTCTCGACGTTGTTCGGATGAAGAATTATTTAACTATCAAGTTGGTGACATGAAAATTTTTAATTTTTTTATATATACTCAGGCAGATATCTATATAAATAAAAATGTAATGTTCGTTTGTTCAAAATCTAACAACTCCGAGACGAGTGACCGTAGAAAGCTGGGATTTGAGCCATTAGACACAGCGTTCCTTCGGGAAGGTTTTAGGACAATCCGCATTCGAAAAAGTCCATTCGTTCAAATGTTGTAACGGAAATAAGTTTTGGGCAAACAGACTTACTTAGCGTGCGAAAGTCTACAAAATGAGTCCAACAGTTTTATAGAAGCTAGAAGCAGAAATATGGTCAAAATAAATAGAGCTTCGTAATTTTTGTAAAGCTAATTGTAAGACATTTTAGTCGCTTTTAGCGCTCGGTAGGTTTAGTGTTAACGAGAGATTGTTGTTGGATACTGGATACGGAGGAGTATACCGCTGCAAAGAAAAAGCAATTCTGTAACAATAATGGCACCCGGATGCGCATACCCGTACGCGTTTCATTGCGAGGGTGAGCACGGACGGTGTAAGGTTGCGAAAATGGTTTCGTAGAACGGTGTCGTAACCGGTAATGCGTTCGACCGAACGTATGTATGTGCATCTTGGTCATAGTTCGATATGAAACACGTCAGCGGTTGCAGTGGAACGCGACTGATGATGAGGAGAACACCAGCGCTTTGGATTCATGACGAAATCGAATATATTTAACACCGTAATGTAAGGCTGAGTGTTTTAATATTACAATGAATCGATCGGAACGACTGAATCGAAGACGAAGGTGAAGGGTAGACAGGACCAACGATCAACGAAAGCCCATTTGCGCGATGGCATTTGCAAAAACCATCGGATGTAACATAATCAAGGTCCCATGATCTGCACCACATCGTGAAAGATGAGTAGCGCGATTTCATCGATGCCAAAGCAGTTCGAAAGTGCTTTCTGCGAGCAACACTCTTGGCACTCCATTTACAGATTATTTCCTTGACTTCGTTTAAAGACGGAGAACGGTCAGCACAGGATCATCCTTAGTATAGTATGCATACATGCAATCCGATGCGTTCGATGAATACTGATCCTCCTCGAATAATCCTGATTGAGATGTGGTTCGATAGTAAAAAAGACACTCGATTGCTGCAACAATTCCTGTCAAGCCTCTCCTCTTATCTCGTACATAAAAATTCTATAATTAGTATAAGCTGTTCTCGTCACTCATTAAGGTAATGCAATTATAATGGAATTATGGTTAATTGATTCTCAGATAGGGCAACTTCTCTTGAGCCAAAAAGAAGAGTGGTATTAGTACGAAATCACAGTGCAGTCCAGCAGATCCCTGGAGCTCCCCTGGATCACATGGAAGACTGGAAGGCAGAGCTTATGGTCCTATATGAGCGATTTTTTTAGTGGGTATTGGGGAGACCGAACACCCGTCTCCCCCGAGTCCTACACCACCACCTTCCGGGGTGTGCACGTGAAAGTATTTCTCCGCCCATCTGTAAACTGAAACAAAAAAACGATATGGTAACTTCTAGTGTCAGTTAGCGTGATCTAGGGTCCCCAAAAATGAGATTCCTCGCGAGGCAGCTCATATGCATAATCTGCGGTTGCGCCCCGGCGAATTTGCAGGGCTCGCGAAGCGACGAGTGAACGTTTTGACGTGAGGCCTGCACCATAATCGGGGATAAACGGCGATTGCGTAATCGTTGCGATGCGGAAGACGTGTGGAGCGCTCTGCATACGTGTTTCTACTCTTCCACATCTCGATGCCGGACAACTAGAGGGGAATCTTTGATCGACGGCTTTGCTGCATGCTGATTAGGGGGCTATTCTAGTCTGGAGCGCAACTGGCTTTGCCGATTTTTTCCCCCGTGAAATTGCTACACCTTTCACCGTGCCATTTTTCTCCGCGCTTTTGGTAATGTCTTAACTAGCCCCGGAAATTTCTGCACCGACGAAAAACCAATATTTCTCCTTGTTTAACATCGAACTTTTCTGCACGTTTTTCAATTTTCTATTTCCTCTGAACATGGAACGACGTCGTTCTGGTCCATTTAACAGGGGTGAACGTCTAAAAGCGGCTGTTCGTTTAAAAAATAGATTTCGACACTTCTGGTTGCGGTAACTTCCGTCCATTATTTTTACGACCCGGTGGTCCAGATGTCAGCGGCAATTAGCAGTAATTATGTCGGTATTAATTAGCCACCCCGCGGGGTCCAGACGTGTATCGCGTTCAGTAATAAGATAACGCAACTCCGCCAGTGATTGCGAAATCAGATTAAGAAATGAATTAGCGCCGCGGCAACCGTAAACACGGGGCCGAAGGCGAATAATTATAATAAATTGACGGTACCCCCGCGAGCATGGACGTGCCCGGCCGTCGGTGATCGTTTGCGTAATGAACGATTATTAATGGACGATCGATACCAGTCCTGGGCCGATTCTTTCCCAAAGGTGTGTCTTCGAAGATTAGATGAAGTTAATCTGATCTGATTAGGACGCTTCGTGGGATGTTTGGAAAACGTTGGTCCCTGAATTGTACATTCTAATTGTAAGAAGAAATTTGTATGATGATCACACGAAGAATAAAAAGGGAAAATAGATATTGAAAATAATTTGACAGTGAGTATATTCATCTATAGCGATTGAATAAGCAGGGTCCGAAACATCTTCAGGGGGCCTAGAAAGGATCTGGGTGGGATGAAAGGACAACCCTGAACTGGTGGAGCTCTCTGCATTGTTCTCCTCGAAGGCGTTGCCATAACATTGTAGAGTAAAAGTAATCTGGAATCATTTGATCCTAATAAATTCTCATTTGACGAGAGGGCTTATTACGCAACTTCTGCAACGCTTTCCACAGTGCCTTGCAATCGGAATTGGCAATAGTAGATTTCTTCTCCACAATATTCTGTTTACTGTTAGCGAATGTACTAAAAAGAGTAATTCGAAAAAGAAGTTGCTGTTCTGTGGACTAGTTCTTCTGGAAGAAATGGAACGAAAATATGCAAAGTCAGGGACGATCAGCACGCGTCACGATGAGATCGACTGTTACTCGACAACACCAGGATCCGAGTGAATCCTTTTCGGAAAGTGAACGCTCCCGAAGGTCTTCATCGCTCTTCACCGATGATTTCATACGTAGCATGACTCCGAACATCAGTCAACTTTCTGCAGAGCTACAGCTCCAGATCATTCGCAATCCGGAGACTGGAAATCAATCTTGGACCAGTGTTCGCTCGTTTTCGTAACGAAATTCCATTGAGATGAGCAGGAAGAAAGAGAAACGCGAAATCTCCGATCCTCGAACAATTCGAATGTACTTACAAGATTTGTCGAGAATTATTCAGAAATTGTAAAAATACCGCGTAAATCGCGGAGACGTCTTTATGGTCGCGATTATATCAATAGCCGCGGTAATTACTATCGTTACCACTTAGCCGGTACGGCGCTCGTTTCGCCTAACCGCCGCGCTATAATAAGCTCGTTAACGCCGCGTTACGTTTTTATTACCTTTACTTTAGGATTTAGGTTTAGGAGTCATCCGAGAAAAATTGGAATGTTCTTTCCGTGGATGACTTTATTCGAAGTCGAATAAATTTTAAATCTTGTCCCGTGTGTGTGTGTGTGATCGTTCAATACGGAGGAAGAGGTTACCGGTAAAATCCCCGTCCACGAACTTTCCAAACAATCTCCTACACAACTTGGGATTATAATAATCCTAATTGTAATACTTTTTAGATAATTATCTTTCACCTACGACACGTGAGGCTCCCGGCGTGCCGTGTTTATTAACTGCATACTCCCGGTGAACGTGTATAATGATAGGCGACACCTTCTTTCCTCGTTGTTTGTCTTCCTTTCTTTCATGGTTTTCTTGCTGCAGGTTTGTTTCAGCTGGCCAATATTTCTTCGGCATTTTTTACGAAGAAACTCTGTGCGAAAAATACATTTTTTACCGGTTCACGAAAAATGTCCATCTTCATTTCCATTCGTCTATTTTCGCGAGAAATGTTCCTAATTTTTTGAACATCTACGCAGCGATTTACATTGTTTTGACCCCTCGTAATTAATCGGAGCGATCTCGTTAGCGAGCCGTAATCAAAGAAGGCAAATTGATTTAGCAATTGCGCAACTTCTCAAGTTTGGATTAGATCACCGCCATTGTCGTCAATTAGAAAAAAAAAAAATGAAGAATCATGCGAGCTACCGAATGAGATCAATCTGTTAGGACAAAGTTCACAGGCAGATCACAGATATTGCACCAGGATTGGAAATTCCTCGGTTCGCCGATTGTGCATCGCGATTTATGGGAATACAGATCGTTGGATCGCGTCTGGCCGGATTCTACAGCGTGTAGATCAGCGATCGAGGATCGATATTACTGTGTACACGGTGCGATAAAATTGAGCTATTCCATTCGAGCAGCTCGCGTGAATCTGTAATGGGCTGTCGATTGTAATTAGAACGACGTCTAATTCGCGTTGCACGAACGTGCGGGAGTACGAAATACGGTATAAACAATTTTTGTTTAGTGAAAATTTATCATCCTTTTGCTTTCTACATTGTTCATGTTTTCATTTCCCTTGTCAAATGCATCCTGATTTGATTGAAATCGAATGAAGGAAGCCATCAAGGGATTAATAGTTGCGATGACAAGTTGAGGAATGCCTTCTGACTAATATCACAGTCAACTGATGAGCAAACACTCAACAATGTATATTAGAATCCAATCTATAGCTGGATTTGACGAGAAGAAAGTATGAAGATGTGACTTCATTCACGGAAGACATGAACTCAACCCATCTGGAATTTTAATAGTTCCATCTTCTTCACTTTCATTCCATTGTATCTGTAGCATTAAATTACAAAAATGATGATCTGATAATGTGTTTATCCATGATTAATCTACTGGACAACCTTTTTAAATAAATCTTTTTTTACGTGGGAAAAATACCCTGGGGAGTGGCGAGGTTATGCGGCATGAAGGGCCAAGGCATACACCCTCGTGTGTCTCCAACCCTTGAATTCAACCCCTAACTGTAGAAAACTAAATGAAGAACCTCCAAAAGAAGTGTTCCTGGTTACCGGTTGCTCGTCCTGGTAAAGACAATTGCAAAACGAGGGAAGAAGAAGCAGAGGCTGCGAAGTAACCCGAAAGGGGAACGGGTATACCTCCCATTCGGTTGATCCCGGGGCTCTTTCCTTTCGTGGCTAGCCCAATAGCCGAACAGTCACGTGCGTGGATCCAATTAAAATTTAAAGCTGTTTCAGTCATCATCAACGGGATGATGCGCCTCTCTTCTTCCCATGATGCATCGCCACGGGATAGTGAAGGGAAGATGCGCCCGTCGCATCCTCTTCGTCGTGATTCTCTCTCTCTCTCTCTCTCTCTCACTCTCTTCTCTCCACCTCCCACACCCAGAGAGACGGTCATTCTAATACGCTGGTTAATACACGTGGATATATGCAACGCTAAGGATAAACTGTAACAAAGGGTCCGCACGGTATATAAACTCTGCCGGGGATCATCTTCTCAGTTCGCTCCGCGTCTTCGGTCATAACACCAATATGAATTACCACCAGGTAGGCTATACGGTCGGTTATGGTCGCCCCATAAACGGCACCGGCACCTACAGTCTATCCGAGGGAGACACCCGGCTCCCAAAGCGTCTTTTTCCATTTAATTCACTCATTCCGGTTGATATAATTCTTCGTTGTTTCTTGATAAGGCCTGGGATCCTTGAGACGAAAGGGAACATAACCCTCACCCTGATCAAACAGTTATTTTACGTCTTAGGGCTTTCAGTTATGTGTTTCGCATTAGAAATGTAAAAGACAAGAAGTTTGGGGAAAACTGTATGAAATTGACACGAGGGACGTTGTCAGAATTATTCAATTTTCAATGAAAGTGCACGGTTTAGTCCGAGAGGATTTCCGAAATTCAACTTACGGGGCCCCCGCAATTTCTTACATTTTTGGCGAGGTTTTGACATAAGGGGAATTTCAGAAATTAGCAAGCATCATCGATAAAGTTTGGAACTAGGATTTCAGAAATTAGCATATCTCGTTAACGAAATTTTGAACTAGGATTTCAGACCACTTAGCCAAGACTTGGGAAGCTATTTTGTATTTTCCATTTTATTTTCCACCTGGTCCCCGGGCTATGCAGGCCTGTTTCATCATAGACGAGAGTGAAAAAAAGGCACTCGAGGAAGACGCTACCAATTGGAAATCGCTCAGTAATCATCCCCGGGATATTAATTTCGACATACCGACGAGTTACGCGTCCGCAAATCATTGGCACGCGATACATGAAGCTTTCTATTCGTCCCAGCATCAGCGTTCTCCACGATTCTTTTTGTCAGAGGCATTAATGACGTTCAGTGACGAAATCGGGCAATCAGTTCATACGGGAGACACGCTCGTCGCGTGTTTGAATAGCTTTTACGAAGTAATTCACTGATTTCTTGCCGGTACTGACTCCGGTGCTCAAACGAGGAGAGCATCTTCGCTCTTATTAGATTTTCATCACCTCGAGTCGATCTTCGCTCTCGATACTTTGAGCGGTTTTCCTTTTGGAGTATGAATTTGGTTCGTAAAGGGCTGTTGCTGTTCTCGCTAGCCGAACCCATAGAATCAATCATGTTTTATCACAAGTATGAGATTAACCATGTACTCCGATAACTGTGATTCTCTTTTTAACAACTATGGAGTTATCCAATTATTGCGATGATTGTGATTCTCTTTTTATCAACTATGAAATTAACCATGTAGTCTGACGATTGTAATTCTCTGTTGCAGTTAACAACGGGGCTGCTGTTGCTCTCGTGTCTCAGCAGTAATGCACTTGCTGGACTGTTGCCGGGTGGTGGCGCCGGTGGAAGTGGCTACCAGTACAACAGACCAGGCGGAGGAGGATTCGGTGGACCTGGTGGTTTCACAGGGGATGTAGGTGGTGGTGGTGGTGGTGGTGGATTCAGGAGGCCTTCGACGACTTATGGAACGCCTGGGGGTGGCGGTGACGGCGGAGGATTTCCTGGTGGACGTCCTTCCACTAATTACGGTGCTCCTGGACAGTTCGGTGGTGGTTCTGGAGGATACCAAGGTGGCGACGGAGGATATCAGGGAGGATTTGGTGGTGGTGGATTTGGACGTGACAATGGCAGGGTGAGTGGCATCTCTCCAAATTAAACGCTTGTTAAAACCAATCACTATATTCGTACTCCACATGTACAACAAATACAAAAAATCCGATGGTTTCTCAAAAAGCAGTTCCTATAAATTCTTGAAAAACTAGGGGTGGCGGGTACCCGACTACGGAGCTCAGGTACCCGTAATTTCACCTGAATGAGCTTTAGTTTTACGATAAGTGGATATCCATGTTGATATCGTTATCAAATGAAGCTTGTTATAAAGACATAATACTATCTGTTATGGTTCCGCAGCCTCAACCATACAGCTTCCAGTACGAAGTGTACGACCCTCCAAGTGGCAATGACTACTCCCAACGCGAAAGCAGCGACGGTAACGTGGTAACAGGGGAGTACAGAGTCTTGTTGCCCGATTTGAGGACACAGATCGTGAAATACATGGCTGACGATGCTAACGGATACACCGCTGATGTTCAGTATGAAGGACAGGCGCAATTTAGCCGCGGAGGTATTGGTGGTGGCGGTGGATATCAAGGAGGTGCTGGTGGATATCAAGGAGGTGCTGGTGGTTACCAAGGTGGTGCTGGAGGATACCAAGGTGGTGGTGGTGGTGGTCAGTATAAATGATTTGATTCTTCACGCTGATGAATCGTATAAAATGTAGAGATACCCTGTTGAAAGAATCACAGGAAAAATACGAAGAAATTGTGGGTACACGAAATTTTGTGTTTACAGGCAGGGGTGGTTTTGGTGATGCCGGCAGCAATCAGTATCTTCCTCCGCGCACCGGTAACTACCGGAAATGATTGTGATAAAAGATCAGAAAAGCGACACCCCCTGAATGCTGGGCGACAACCGTCACGGACCTCCCTCGTTTTTACAGCTTTTTTTTACCTTTTTATAAACACAAATAATCTTATTATTACCACTGAGTCACATTGCACATTTACATTTAACAATCACCCCTCCACTGGTATTTATCTTGTATATCGATTAGGATAATTTATAAATGCGTATATATATATATATATTCCACGTAATTTTGTATATGTATACACTTACTACTTTTGTACATGGTAATTCATTATTATTGTGAAACATACGCTTGTACCTTCTGCTAAGCGATTGATCGTCGAACTTTATATACATTGTGTACGTATTTATGCGAGCTTGTAGTGAAGCAGGAATGAAGTATAAACCTTCATACTGAAACGCACTGTTGTATCGTTTTTCCTTCGCTCGAAAAACCCCTTCGGTCGGATGACCCCTTCGGTCGGATGACCCCTTCGGTCGGGTGACCCCTCCCTTCGGAGGAACATTTAATTAATTAAATGTTAATAGCTTTTATTAATAGATTAAGTTTTATATAAGTAAATCGAGCCAATCCCAGCGGCACTGCAATGCTGGGCCGACTCATGACAGAGGTGGAGCAAGCCCCAATCCCTCCGTCACATTGCAAAAATCGAGTTAATATTCTGACTACCCGATGGGTAGTGTATCAGATATTAAGCTGATAAGAACAGATA
>CM052315.1:2806556-3022877 GCA_028455605.1 Lasioglossum malachurum
TCCCCGATGAGGAGTGTATCAGATATTAAGCTGATAAGAACAGATACTACACTTTGATCTTAGCCATGAGGCCGAGAAGCGATAACTAAACGAATTAAAACAACGTTTATAATGTGTACCCCTCTCATAATCAACAGCGAGAAAAGTTTCGCTCGAAAAATCCATCTGGCGGTCGGACTCGAAAATTTTCGACGGACCGAAGCGTGCTCCCATAACGCAGGCCCCTATTGCTTGCAACAGAAACAGAACCTATAATACAGTACAATCTTCCACCTTCAATTTAAATTAAATCCTATCGGAAGACGTTCAAAAATCAACTTCGAGAGCGAGACAATTTTTTTTCGATTTTTTTCGACCGAAGGGTTTTATCAATTTTTCAGCACGCCTGTGTATTTCCTTATGGAACTTATGAAAGTAAGTACACTTATTATGAAGAGAAATCCTACACCTTTAATTTAAGCTCTTGAAAGTTAAAATATTCATACGGGAACTCATTTTAAATTCGTCTCGAAAAGTACCCCCAAAATCGAGTACGAGTCAACGGTCGAGTATCATTGGACATATGTTCTTTTTCCAGCATGATATCCTACTTGTTCTCAAATTGTAATCAATTTATTATAAAGTGCTTTCTTTCAATTCGTGTAAATGTTCGGACAGCGCCAAAACACGTAGCGGGGAAACGCTGAAATTCGTTGGTAGGAAACTAAACGAATGAATATTAACGAACAAATACATATATACAAATTAATCGAAACTACATTTTACAAAATTTACAATGAATGAGTATTTCAATAGGAATTTACATTATCGACGTCTGTCTGCATTATCGACATTATCGACGTCTGTCTGCATTATCAACATTATCGACATCCGCCACAAGCCAGCGAAAATTTTCAATGAATATTTACCTTTGAAAGTGAATATTTATATAAAAATGCATAGAATTCTTTTGTACAAATGTGTACGAATATTTAGTCAAACATCCGACTCGATGAAAATTTACAATTCGTTGAACACGTTATTATGTATACAAATATTCCCGCGTTTTTCAACGTTGCCAATTTCTCCCGAACATCAAAGGTTCCATCAAGAGTTTCGCCTCTGAAAAAATCATTCTGTTCCTGTTGCTTTCGAAAGGTGTTCGGAAATAATCGTTCATTCTCGTTCGGATCCTTCATCGAAGAACGTTCAGAGGTAAGTATGTAAATGTTACATTTTCGTAATCCATCCTAATTCATATGCATCGTTACCAAAAAGAATGAATAAACAATATCGTTTCGATCAACAAACTATCGCCTCGTCGATCGTTGCTATATTATTCTTAATTTCTCGTTAGAAACATTAATAATATTCTTCGAAGAATGATGATATTTATAGTCTCGTTCGTATGATATATTTTATGATTACGATTTTCAATTGATTCTGATTGCATTGAAACATTTCAATGTTTCTCTTTATTAGTTTACCAGTCATTCGGAATATGATTGTTTTTTTTTTAGGCGCTTATGGTAGATTAGCTTCCCGAAACGTGCTTTGGATCATTTTGGTTTCAGCTTGTTAACGATCGTGCTAGTGAGTATTATTCGTTTCTCATATGTGCCCATAATTATGAAAGTGGTCTAAAAGTATCGTATGATCTCCATTTTACCATTCAACTTTGTCCGTTTGTGTTAAAATCGATGGCATAGTTTTCGAGATGTTGAGCTGTTAAGTGTTTTGTGGGCCACCCTGTATTATCGAATTTTCAAACACTTGCTTTACACCATCATTTTCATCAAACTTTAACGCCATTTTTACTATGATGTTATACTACTGCCCCAGTCTGAATGTTATTGAATGATTCAGTTTTCTGAGACGGATTTGTTCAATTAACAATCACTATGTCGGTAAATGCGTTTCAGTAAATGCTGCACTGTTTCTTTACAGAGAATATGACCAAGCTTCGACTTTGGTATCTTCCAATGGCTATGTTTCACGTTAACACTGGTAAGTTATAGAATACAGAAGAATTTAATCATTTCATCCTTTTCCTTTTTTTAATTCTTTTTCATTTGATCTCTTAGTACTTGAAATATTTTGAAACAAGAAATATATGACTTACAATTAAACTACTTTCATAATTGTAGACACATATAACAATTTATTCTGTTCTTACACCATTACACATTCATTATTTCAATCGTATTATCAAGTTTTTAAACGCTTGCTTCACACCATCGTTTTCATCACACTTTAATGCCACTTTTACTATGATGTTTTATTACTGCCCCAGTCTGAATGTTATTGAGTGATTCAGTTTTCTGAGACAAATTTGTTCAATTAACAATCACTATGTCGGTAAATGCGTTTCAGTAAATATTGCACTGTTTTCTTTACAGAGAATATAATCAAGCTTAAACCTCGGTATCTTCTGGTGGCTACATTTCACGTTAACACTAGTGAGTTATTTTAATATCATGAAAATAGCATGGAAGCGACTCAATTTCTATTATGGAGAAATTGAGCAGTCAAAATTGATTACATTCATCTATCCATCATTCTGCATCTCATTTCCTACCCTTATTTTCATCAGTTCAATATATTTGGATCAACTTGTGTATCAAGATTCATAACTAACTAACTTTGTAATCATGATGAATAACCACCCCAGTCAATCAGAAGCATATCATGTAGAGAGTGTATCCTGATCATAACACACTAGAAAAATATCATACACGAACATATGAATATAGTTTATTAACACGAGCGTTTGTAATTGTAGGAGGTAATGAAAAAGGTTGAACAAAAAAATTAATTGAAAGTATTTTCAATGAAAGAAATTTTAGGATGATCCCACGACAGCCCAAAACCATGAAAATCGGCTGAAAAATCTTTGCACGAGGAACTGGAGAAGGTAATATTAGTTTTCCATTATTCGTGATTTTCTGAAAATTGTTTATGATGAATTATTAGTTATCCCTGTCATACATACTCATGTGGTGATATTACTATACTGATACAGATATAATTTTTCAAAAATTTAAGAAACTGCCTATATGGACTGTTTTAATAAACAATACATTTTTTACTACAGAATCGATGCAAGAGGCCATCTAAGAGAAAACTTCCCCTTACAATGGTATTCCCAATGAAAGAAACCATGAAAATCGGCTGAAAAATCTTCGCACGAGGAACTGTGGAGAAGGTAACATTAGTTTTCCATTATTCGTGATTTTCTGAAAATTGTTTATGATGAATTATTAGTTATCCCTGTCATACATACTTATATGGTGATATTACTACACTGATACGGATTTAATTCTCCAAAAATTTAAGAAACTACATGGACTGTTCTAATGAACAATCAATTTTTTATTACAGAATCAATGCCAGAGACCAGCTAGAAAATGGTGTCCCCTTAAAATGGCTCTCCGAGAGACAACAGAGGTAGAGCAATCTTTTTAATATAACTGAGCTGGTCATTACAGTTACAATTTATGATTACACTGCGGATCTTTATGCAAAATAAAAATTATCTGCATTGATTGCAAGAAATACTCAACTTTATTATTTATGATGATTCTTAAATTGACAAGCATATGTCTGAATAATTTGATGCAAATTTTTTGTCTGACAATATTTCGAAAAAGAATTAACTTGCCTTTTTTGTGACTAGTATAAAAAATTAAAAATAAATTTTTCTACTGTTACAGATTCTTTTATTTTGGTGCGTGATCTCCGAGACGAAGTAACATCCCTTTGAAATTAGGTAAGAAATGACACAAATTTAATATAACATTTTCAGATTGTCCTTAACGATGATGTTAACAATAAATATACGCTAATATGAATTACAATTATGATTAGCACTTGCCCTCACTGAGTTGTAAATCGATAAAACTACAGATTGTCTAAAAAGAATTAAATTGCCTTTTTTGTGACTAGTATAAAAAATTAAAAATAAATTTTACTACTGTTACAGATTCTTTTTTTTTGGTGCGCAATGTCCGATACGAAGTGACATCGTTTCCAGAGGTGAGAAACAATATAAATTTAATATAATATTTTCAGATTGTCCTTAACGATGATGTTAACAGTAGATATACGCTAATATGAATTACCATTATGATTAGTACTTGCCCTCACTGAGTTGCAAATCGATAGAACTACAGATTGTCTAAAAAAAAACGATTACGTTTTAACATATTTTATTTTTCTATTTCTTACAGATATGTAGTGCAAACTAAATTACACAGCGTACAAAAGAACATACTCGGACTAAATAGGTAGAGTATCTTTCTCGTGATTTTTGTAGGACGGAAGTAGTTTGTTATCTTTAATGATGTTTCACAATATACGCTATGAACTTTCGATGATTACAAGTCTTACATCTGAAATAGTCTTGCGTGTTTATACAACGATAAAGTGTGTCTATGTAAATTGTAAGTTTGCGTGTATGATTTTCTGTTTCAGATGATTGTAGAAAAAGAGATGGAAATGAGCGTGGTTATTTAGGAAAAATTAAATTTATTTCATAAAAGATGTATGATACATTCAAATGGTACTATAAAATGTAATAAACACTACTAGACTAGACTGTCTTATTCGTTTCGAAAAGTAATAATGCACAAAATGGCACTGGTACAGTTTCGACATATATATATATTCAAATAAAATCCTAATAAAACAGAATCGTTTCAAATTCATTGCTACCTTGAAAACAATCTATTGCCGATAAAAATGTTTTCAGTATTTCGAAAAGCCGCCATTTAAAATAGAGTTTCTAAGTGCCTGTTGGTAGAAAACTACGTTCCCACTAAAATTGAGCATTAATACTTAATGCAATATACTTTTTTACAATATATCTCGTTAAGTGAACTATCAATTAATCGATAACTATGCAAAATATACTACAAATGCAATATATAAAATTTATTAAAAATTCATGCGAATAACTTTACAGTACGGTCTATGTTCAACAAAAAAAATAATCAAAATATAAAAAAACGTTCTCATAAAATGCTCTTCAACGTTTTACCTCCCTCTGTCATGGTGTTTTTTAGGCTATTGGTTTACGTTTCTTTCAATGTACACCACCGAAACAAATCATCTTTGTCTATGTACATTTAAAAAGAAGATATAGTTTATACAAACTTAATGTAATCTCCTAGTTTTTGGCATAAAGGCCGGTTACATGGAAACTATTGAGGAAACGAGTGTGACCTAATATCTCTGGTTTTTTTTTCTTTTTCAAATTTATAATAGTAAGAGTCGAAATGATCGAAATTGTGTGTGGGTGCATAGATTACCTACGTTTTAGAAAACAGTGCGTGTGTAGTTTCCCGATTCGAAATTTTCCGAAGAAAAGAACAGGAAAAGAAGTTAGTGAAATAGATAGTTCTGCATGTGACACGGTCCTTTCTGGTAAGGTTCCTGTGGAAACGTACGGACACCCATTCTCATCGTTAAACTTTGAAATCTAAAAAAGTTTCGCACGATTTATGGTTTCGCATGATGGTTGATATGGATATTTCCTTGTTGCACGTCCAGGGTCTTAGGAACAACTTTCTGGTCTAAAATCCTTGTCTACCGTGCAACAAGCTTGAAGAGCACTTGCGCGTCCTCTTAAATTCTTTTAAGGAACAGATTCACCATTGGTCTTGCTATCAATCTTGAAGAGTATTAACAAAGAAATTCATTCTATTCGTGTCAGAACTCTTACTAACCGAGCACAGGTGCTCGAACATTGACGGAACCCTTGCACGTTTATAGCCAAAAATATTCAACACGTATTTCTCTGTATCCACAATTAGGAGATGAAAGGATTCCTCCTAGGTTCAACGATTTCTCGAGCTAAAATCCTCATAGTAAGAGCCCTGATTAGAGCCCACGAGGAGCACCTTTTTCAATGTGAATTACGGCACTTGTGATAATTCCCGGTATGTACGCGATGACCAGATAAAATACTGTTCTCCGGTGATATTTATGATAAAAACTATCGTCACAACTGCAAACGGTACTCGGTGAGAGGGTCGAATTCTTTTTGATGGGTAGAGTTCGACGCCATCACGTAGCCCCATAATCTCATGGCCTCCGCGCATACTCTTTGAATTTCATCCACCTCCTCGAAGTCAAGATCAGCTCGCCAGTGAAACGGGGCGACCTTCGAATTGCGGAATGTGCTCGACACACCACCGACGTCGTTCTTTGTATGAGTATCCAAAAATCTTTTTACATTTATATGAAAGTCCAAACCATAAAAATTGTATAGCTCCTTCACGTGTCTGTAGGGGTCTACAGATAAGTCTTCGTAACGTACTACCCTGTTCAAACAAATCAAAAGAAATGTTTTACGAGTTCAGTGAATTTGTTCATCGAGAAAGCTCACCTGAAAGTACGTGAGTATTTCTTAATCAATCTCACTGCAACTTTGAAGTCCGACACCATGTCAGCACACACTAACGCCGGATCTGAACAATCTGGTTTCGTGGGACACCATTCCCTGTGCTTTCGCGATTGCAGGATACCTCTAGGGTCGCGAACCAACAGGACTAATCGTACGCCTAAACTGCAATACAAAATTCCACGTTAATCACCCTGAATCAAAAAATCAATCGGCTCGTATTAAACATGTTCTCGTTCTCACTCTTCTTGTTCTAAAAGTTTCTCCGCGGCGCGCAGCCTCAGCCGAACAATCTTCATCGACTGGAAGGGGAACAGCTTGCAAAACTTGGAAACGAAACGTGGATCCCAGCAAATCTTCTTATGTGCCTGACACTGCCTCCACAAATGCGTGTTATGATTAAAGACCCAAGGATGCGTTTTACCATAGTCCAGATATCGATCTGGGAGAATAAATAATCATTAATTTTACTGTACGGTTGTTTCTAGAATTGTACAAGAACAAATTTACCGAGGTTGTTGAAATCGCATCTGAGCAATGACTGAAGGTTCGTCAAAGCCTCGTCTGCGAGCGGAGCTCCTCGGATTTGAACGATTCCGAAATCGAGTAGTGGCTCGTAATGGTAAAAATTTGCTGGGTGCGCGTTCACCACGTCGCCGAGGAACGTGCTTCCGCTTCGCCAACTTGTTAAAATTACACTTCTCATTGGTCTGCCGCCCTTCTCCATCACCAAATCCTCCAATTTGCTAAAAAACACAAAAAATTCGATTATGCCACGTTTAACAGCTTCAAGAGAGTTTCTTGAGTTGTTTTAATCACGTGTACGTACCTAGCATTAACACCATATTTTCCATTAGGGTACATGTAGTCCTCCATTTCCCTCAGGATCGTTCTCCGTTGCTGGTCCACCACTTCCTGTATTCCAGAAAGCGTGACATTTTCCATGGATCCCCTAAAATATGTCTGAAGAAAAAAAAAAATACAATTTATGTTTAACATTCTACATCCTCTCGCAATCGAAATTTTTAGAACGAAAGCTGAAGCAAAGGCGAGTATACTATTTAATAGACTTCCTTCCATTGCCATGTGAAATGTGTTACGAATAGACTGCGGATTTCGTGCAATTTAATGCAGTGGACAGATTGTGAAAGAGATTTTTATTTTGCATAAACATCCGCAGTCTAGTTATCAGTGAATCGTTCACTTACCAACAGCATTATTTTAAATTAAGGGTAAATGAATAGTGTTTTAGAAATTCTAATGTTCTCTGATCTTTGACTATGTATTTGATTTGTTATTATCTACTGTGCATGCATGTTATTGCTTACCGTAACTGGCTCCTGAATTTTGACGAGGCGGGGCCTTATCTCAACATCCTACATTAAAGAAAATATTGATAGTTTAGTGTCCCAACTGTGCACATTACATAGTGATCACAATAATGTTGTTGACTTAACCAGGACAGTATCTTTCTCCCTCTTTCTCTATACGGGAACTAGTGTTGCGAACTGTGCACTGGTGCTGATAATTTGACGATTTTCAAAGGTGCATTATAAAAACAAAAAAGATCTTTCGCATGCATTCCCTGATACCGATACAAAGTATAAAGCTACGTTATATGAACACGTCTATGTTACCATTTTCATACGAATAGAGTTAGCTTAAATTTTACAACCCGAGTTAGAACGACTATTACATACTGTGTTACAGACTGTATTTAGAAGTTCTGTTATTCCCAGTTAGCAATTAATTATGCCACGAAGATTTCGATCCTCAAGCGATATACATTATTATTTGCAAGAAAAACGCTGCCTAGTAATAGCATGGAGATGGCTGCTGCGTGAAAATAAAAGGATGAAGGAGAGGTGGAAACAGGGAGAAAGAGAGCTGGCGTACTCTTGGCGTGGCTCACGAATGTCATTGTTAGCGTACAAGTGGAAAAAGAGTTAGGTGCAAAAGTTAGACTTTACCATCAGAAAGAGCGTGTTTGGCGTGACTCAATTTAGAGCAATCCCCACCTCCGATTTTTTACTGACCGATATCACCGGCTGCAGTCGATGCTCGAGGTAGCTGCTGTAGCGTTGGTTAAACGCTAAGAAGAAGATGCAAAGGGACGCCAGGCCTACCAGACCATAGAAGCTCAGCCGTTTTGACATCCTTGGTCCTTTCATGGAACAAAAGCATACAATATACATTCGAACATTGAATATAGATCTTCTCATTAAACCTGAGGTATTAAAACATGCCTGTTAACACAACGTAACTTGTCTTTGATAACTACAACATACAACTGAATACTAACTGAATTGGACACATAACTTACGAGCACTGTACATTATCGGGAGCAGAGACCATAAAATCACGCTATAGATATCTTATCTTAACAACCGAAAACGGAAATGGTCACACTTGTGACAAAATCATTGTACTTTTCTGTAGTAGGAAAATTTCCAACACGATTTCATCATTCTTCATTTTCTTAGTTCGAGCCTTATCTCCTTGACCTCATTTGTACACTTGTAACCAAGTGTATAATCCAAGAAAATATGGTCACCATACTTGCAGTTTACCCTGTACAAATTTACAAACTGTCGCAGGAGAATTAAACAAGAAACAAGTGTGACCTTTCTAGTTAGGAGAATGTGGGGCAACAGTATTATTTGTTTAAAAACCACATAGTCCATGGTGTGCAAACAGGTGCGCCCAGTATTGTCGTACTTGGACATGGTTGTTCTGTTTACTTAATGTATCTTAGGACACACAGTTTGTAATATAAACAAATATGATTGTTTAGGATTCCTGTGTTGCCCCATCTCTCCATCTGTATAAGTATGGCTGGTAAACAGATGAGACTGCGATTAAATTAGTTTCGGTGGAAGATTAGAGGTAAAGAGGATGGGTATACATAGTTAGTTGGAAAGACCCCCTCTACGATTAGATCCTAAATTCCCCCAATGCAAAAAAGGGGGAGAGAGCCTGGAGGGCGTTAGGAGAATCCTCACCTCAGAATCGAGCAGTTCGTTGCATTTGGCGGTTCCGCGTGAAAGAAGGACGGCCAGTTTAGTTTTTTCGCAAAGGCCTCTCACGTGTCCCGTGGCATTTTAAAGCGACGAGGGGCAGTGTGCGAGAATCGTACGCCCATCGTCGCGATCCGATGACGCAGGAGGCCCGTATTGCGGCTGAGGCGGCCACCACACGACTCGCGGCTGCACCCTGCACTCTGCACCATGCACCCTGCACTTCATGTGCGGTGCAAGTGCATCCAGCGTGCCGAGCGTGCGTCGCGTCGCGTCGTGCACTACGCAACACCGCGGTACATGCACAGAAAATTGCAACGACGGTCTGCGACAAACGATATCTTTGTTGTCAACGGACTAGGGCTAGGGTAGGGCCATGGGAAAGTCGAAAGCGACGCGACCCGCTTCGCACTCGAGACCTATGATTAATTGATCGCCGTTGCAAAATTGAACGCCGCCCTCGCGGCCGAATCGATCGCGAAATGGTGGCGGGTTTAACAATGTCGCAGTCGCAGCAATCTCATCGTCATAAACCAGACTCAATATCCACAACCACGATTCACGCGTTTGATTTTCACACTGGCGCTTTCCCGGTTCTTTAAAATGTATACATTCCTACATTTCCGCTGATTCCTGACTCTACCTACACGCCGCGGAAATGAGTCAGGAATCAAGCACGCAGAAATTAGAATGTTGTTCAGCGGGCTCGTGTATCAACCGAGTATGCGGGATACTTGTCTGTGTGACTTTTGTCCTTGTCTGTTGAGAACAAATGTATTGCAGAAAATCTGAATGTGTATATTGTTTGGACAATGTATTGTTGACAAAATCACCAATCGTGATTTGTCACAGTGATCGAAGAATCACGATCATTTTCCGTGCCTTATTTCAGTGATCAATGTTTCCTCTCGATTTCAAAGTTTATTCCAGTTTATTCATATACATAGTGCGAAAATGGAGACAATTTCTTTTATGTTTACGTATATATGTATATGTATATGTATATATGCTATGCATAAAATTTTTCGAAATACTAATGTGTTACTTATTGACAATTACAGGAAACGCAAATGATAGTTTCAAAAGATTTGATAAGAGAACACGGGTTATGTATCTGTGACTGATCTGTGACTTGCGCTAGGAACAGTTATCCTCTCCGCCAATCGGAAACAATCACGAAAAATCACGAATCACTGTGAAAGATCACCTCGTGATTCTCATGAATATACTCAAATATTTATGTCGACGTAGTTGTTATGGGTTCTTGCACAGACTGGTTTCCCTACGTTACCGACACAGGATAACTAACTTACCCACAGAAACTCTTCAAAAAATCCGCAGTAGGTGTCGCGACGGTTCAGAATAACGGTCGAAGCAATTCAAAAACGAAAAATGGCAGGAAGGGGTTTGGACACTGTGATTACTATGAAAGAAACTGGGTCTAGAAAATGAATAAGAGGTATTTTATAGATCGTACAACTTCAAATAATAAGGTTTTTTCATTGGAAATGATTTGGTGGATAAGCAAGCCCCCTGGTGGTGGTTTTCAGAGAGGGGTTGGCGCAGCATGCGTTGCCCATGGCGTTTAGGTTCCGAGGAAACCAGTCGGATGCTGTTGCTCGAGCAGCTCGGATGTGGTTGGCAGGCGATTGAACCATCCACGGTTGCACGTTCTCTGCTTTCTCCTCGCGATGTCGTGCTCTCGGACGTTCGAGCCTTGAGAAACGGACGTACCCGCGTGCAACCCGCATGATCTCGCGTCTCGTCTTCAGTACGTGAAAACACGGGACGGGTCTACCGGGCGCCAGATTCTCGAAGAGGCGGAGAGACCTCGTGATAACTGAACGTCCAGACAGAAAGAGAGAGGGACGTCCAGGGTGTGCGTCGCCAAGAAGACGTCGCGTACCCGGTCCCGGCTTCTCGGCGACTGAATGTGAGAGACACAGGGTTTAACCGCGGCCCGAGTGCAGTGTGTGTGAAGGGCTGTGGCCAGGACTCGGCGAATTTAACCCGTGTGCGAATCAGCAAGGTGTCGACGGGATGTCACGCTGACGGGATTCACGGTGAGTTGGCTAGTTAAGTATTCGCTATCTCTTCTGTTCTCCTCTCGTCTATCTTGGCTCCTTCTCCTCTCGCCTCTTCCGTTTCTGGAATTTTAGCGGCGCTACCAGAACCGATACCCGTCCAACCGCTTCCTCCCCTCGCTCCGCCGCCATCCCTGCAATTCCTCTTCGCGAATATATATTTTGAGGTTTTGTTTACGATGCGACACCGAAATATGTACTCTCCTGCTTTTGGGGATCTGAAAAATGATCCTCGGTTTTGATCTCTGGTATCTAGGCCAGAGGACGGGGAGCAAGATTTTTGTGGATATTTGTTTGCGTTGAGACAACGAGGCTAGGGGCTTTGCAAATATTTTGCTGCTATGGGGATGGGATAATTGGGGATCTAAATTGATACACAGGGATTGATATCTAGGCCATAGACCGTGGAGGAACATTTTTGTGGATACTGCTAGGTGAGGGTTATTGTTTCGGAAATTTTTGTTTACGATGCGACAACCGAAATATGTATGTACTCTCCTGCTTTCGGGATCTGAAAAATGATCCTCGGTTTTGATCTCTAGTACATATCTCGGCCAGGGGACGGGAGCAGGATTTTTGGGCTTTGAGGATTTGTTTGCGATGGGACAACGAGGAACAAAACTTTCTGCTTTGGGGATGTGACAATTAGGTATTCAAATTGGTCACGAAACTGATATCTAGGCCGTGGACCGTACAGGAGAATTTTTGTGGATACTGCTAAGTGAGAGTTATTGTGGTGAAGGATTTGTTTGCGATGGGACAACGAGGCTGGGAGCTTTCCAAATATTTTACTGCTTTGTGGATATCACAATTAGGGATTTAAATTGGTCCCGAGATTGATATGTATGCTGTGGAACGTGCAGGAAAATTTTTGTGGATACATACTAGTCAGTGGGGATTGTAGTTTTCGGATCTCTGGGAGGTTGTGATTACAGATAACAGTGCTGTGTAGCTCTGTTATCAGTGAGATTATTTTCAGAATGGGTTATTGATGCGATGAGGCTATGGTGCTGCTGTACCATGTGTTTAAAGAAGCTATGGTGTTTCGGAGGTTGGTGGTGGGGTGATTAGGGTGAATACTTTTGGCGTTTTTGCTACTGCTGTAGGGTTAAGGGAATATTGGAATTATGAACATATGGAGAACACATTCTACATACATAGGTTTGTTTGGTTCATTTTGTAAAATATACGTTTGCACACGCTGCTAAGTTGCACTTCAGCAAATGACAACAAACATGGCCGCCGGATACGCGAATCTGTGACCACGTGATGTTCCACTGCGGATTTAGCACACCTAGGGATAAAGATCAAATTTATTCGATATTATGATTGAAATGACTGTTTTAACGCAGTATTCTACGTTTGTGTAAAAAACAATACAGTCCGCTGATGATTTATCGTGCGGGGGACCGTTTTGCAGTAAAAAAAATTATTTTATTTCGATCGTTTCCGTCAATTTGGCAGCGGAAAAATGTTCTCGCGGATTATTGTGTATGCTATCCATTTAGCCAGCTTTTATGGGAACCTGGCGCGAGTGAAGTCGCATTCTTATCGCGGATTCATCAAGTTGGAAGACTGCGGTCGCGTCAACACATGCTACGCGTGGGTTTCTGTCTATCTATCATGCTGTTTCACATATTTCATTCCATCTAGACTCGGATTGGATTCCCCTTACCGACCATTAAAATTTTATAAACATTTTACTTACTTTCGTGCAGGTTTGGGTGAGGATGGAGGCTCCTCCATTGTTTAGCGAAAAATAGAATAAAAGTAAAAAATAGTTTGCAGTATTTTTGCAACGTCTGTCCAATGAAATTCTTTTATCACATATTAAAATTGTCATTTAATTTTGAGAAAGGGTTGGAGGGGTTCGATCCAGGTGTGTGTGAGAATGGAGGCTTCCTCCATTGTTTAGCGAAAGGTATGCTGCAGTAGGGCCACTTGTGAGGGGCCGAACGAAGAAGAAGGTCACTTTATATTCGGTTCGGCGAAGGTATGCCAGTTGAAATGAAGGCATCGAGTGAGTTAGACCCGACGGACCGGCCTGGTCGGCCTACATACCCGGCGTGGAGCGTGTGTTTACCAATTTCTGTCCGCGGGTTCACCTCCGCGGGACTTTTTTCATTACGGAAAGTGTGTCGCCGCTGAAAAACAGCTCACGCACCGACTACAGAATTTTTCGAGTGCCCGGGTGCGCCTCCGGTCTGCTCTCCATGGTAATTTCATTCCGGTAATTAATTTAATAGATCGGCGATGGGCAAACTGCTTTTGCGACTGGTCGTTAACGAAAATCCGGTGACCTGCAACGGTAACTGCAACCTTGAACTCCCTTGATAATAAACTTCCCCTTTGTTAAAATATACTAAATTGTTAACCCCTTGCCGTATAATAACCAGTCAGACTCGTGACGAACGCTTGAAATGTAATCTGCTAAATATGAAAATGTTATGTCTTTCTTTATAAGACGAAATCAAATAAGTAAATTAAGTATACAATAGATACAAATTTTCTAAAAAGCCATGAAGAAAATCGTACGAAAATACAAACGTGTTCGTGTATTGCTGTACCATAAAGCGTTGTTTCTTATACAAAATCTGAAAAAGCGAGTTGCTGACAGAGCTCGTGTGAATCGCGATTTTCATAGCAATTAGACTGAGCTCTCGTTATTCGATTTTCCATTTTCCGTCGGCTCAGACGTGAACGAGACGATTTCGCCGGGGGCCAGCAATTTTTTTCGACCATTTTACCGAAATAACAATTTTTCCCCTGCAACAATTTGCCCGCAGCGGTGGAAAAGGTATACCGTGCGAAACGAAACTGCAGTGACTGCAAGTGTGTGCGTGTGTGCGTGTGTGCGTGAGTGTACGCGCGCGTGCACGCCGCAGGAAGTCAGTCTTTTTTTTCCGGTCGAATACTCCCAAATTTTCTTGTCGGAGACGAAGAGATTGCTCGTACGAAATTGAATTGCGTATCCCCACCTTTTGGCCCACGTCCAAACGACAACAACGGAAACCTCGGGGACTGTCCGTGGACCGAGACGATTTAAGGTTGAAAATCTTTCAACCAGTCCAAAGAATTCAACATTCTTTTTACGCAGCACGCAAGCTCAAAAATTAGAGTGGCATCGATAAGATCGCTATGAATCGTGGCTCTGTTCCGGAGGCAAAATTGCGAAACGAAAAGTGAAGTTTCGTCTCGAGGCTTCGCAACAGTCGCTTGCTACGATTTGTTAGATCGTTTAGCTGGCGCGTACTAAGAACGCGAAGCCGGTCGTGCTAAACAATGTTTCCTGGCTTCGGAACAGCGAAAGTGTGATGCTCCCGAAGGAGCTGCGAATTCTAAAAATAAGGGTGGAACGGCGTACGAGACGTTTTTGTATCGTTGCATTGTATGACGACAGAGGCCGGTCCGTTCGTCGACCTATTGGTACGGTCGTTGCATTTTAGCAACTCTGTGAATACACCTCTGTCTCTTTCAAGTTTTTACTTTTTGTATTTATTCGAGAGACCACCGCTAATTCGCACAACTCGAGTTTGCAACTGTTTATGAAATGAGCTTAGAGAACCCTTGTTACAGAGGGTAGTTTCCCGTCCACGATGACCTCATTAAAGTCGCTCTGCGATTTTTCTTGAGGAAGATAATTAGCTTTGAATATTCATGGAAATTCAATAACCGAGATAATTGCTGATGTTTGAACGCGAGGCTCGCAATTATGGCAAGTTTCATAGCGAGTTTGGGGCAATGCTGGGAGGAATGCTCGATGTCAGTGGGGGTTGATCGTCCTCGGTAGACAGAGGAGTTAGTCGGCAAAGGGGGACATTAGTGAATGAACCGTGGAAAAATTGGCTGGCCGCGCGCTGCCGTTTGCTCGCGTGCCGTTTCGTCGCTTTGTCGAAGAAGGACCGTGGAACAAAGAGGAGGAACAGAGTGTAGAACAGAGTAGAACAGAGAGGAAGAGGTAATCGATAGGAGAGGGCACACACGTTGTTTGCCCGCGGGTTCGTGACGGGGGACGATCGCGAAACGATCACGCAATCGTTTCGATCCCCGACACAAACCCGAGAGCAACAACACCGAGCGAATTATTTCATTCCGATGGAATCCCTGTCGAATTACTAAACAATTTATTCGTTCCCCCGGTGTCTCGTTGTCGTAACGAAAAACTACTTACCTGGGGAATGCCTTTTGTTTCAGGTGGAATGGCCTTGGGGCCATCGGAAAGTTCGCTCGAAGTGTCTTGTAGGTTTGCATTTTTAATATAGGGAATTTGGTTCGCGAGGTGAGGCGGGCTGATTCCGTTGAAAAATTCACTAGAAGCGTTCTGACGGTTTGCATTTCCAATACAGGGAATTTCATGCGAGATAAGGAGGGATGAATGTTTGAAAAATTGACTAGCTGCGGCTGATCTACTTGAATCTTTAATACGGGGAAGTTTGTTCGAGGTGAAATGGGCTGATTCCCTGGAAAAATTCACTAGAAGTGTCCCGTCGGTTTGTATTTTCAATGTAGGCAATTTTAGTCGAGATAGAGAAAAAAATCGGCAGAATTTTTTAAAAATTTCCTAGATATGTTTTCTATAAAATCCGATTCTTTTTTCTTGACTCGATAGAATTCGCAATGAGCGTCGTAAGCAAGGAACCTTGAGGATTATTTGCGCTCAGCTCCTCGGAGTGATTAAAAGCGAAGGATCGCTGTTCGAATCGCCTGCGTAGCTATTATTCGGTTTTAGACATTAGGTATAGATCCGTTATACCATGACCGAGGTTGCCACATTTTTCGCTGGCAATTAAAATGAGTCAGCGGCAGCACGCAATGCTAAACGTGATCAGTTATTGATATTCACCGCGCGCTAGTCTCCCTTCCACGTTTCACGCTAAACAGTGTAAACAGCGTTTACACTAACAGCGCGTAAAAATTTCGCGACGCAATTCTTTTCAACCGAACATAGCCGGAATAAGAAAAATTCAATTTTGTATTAAGAAAGTGTAATTTAAAATTTTCTATCACCCGCTTGTGAATACTGATGAGGATGCTTCCGCGTCTAGTATAAAACGTTGAAAAACATCAAGGAAACGGAAACTCCGGCGGGAAGCATGGGGAATATTTATCATAGCGCCGGCGGAGCCTTTATCCAGAAGCAAAACGAAAGGAGCAGGAAGCGGTCTTATGCATAGAATCCGGTTACCGTCAGACGATCGGATGCCTTCGGAAATTCCATTACAATATTTAAACAAATAGTATTCCTCCGCGAGTGCCGGGGTATCGACAGGCTCGTTGCTCAACAACACGCGCGCTGCGTATTTGATCAATTGCAACAGTCGAGGCTTCGAGGAGAATGGAAAATAAAAGAATGCGCAGGAAATTCGTTCGCGATTCGAGTTTCATTATTTTCGTTCGAGCGTGTCGGTTAGGTCCGACTCTGTATTCTTTAAAGAAAATTCAGAAGTCTGTACTGAAAGAAATCTTTCAGTAACTGAAATGTGTTGCGTGCGCTCTTTGAATTGGCCCCGGGGCGCGTTTGTTGGCCCCGCCCCTCGGACGGACCCGGTCGGAGGTAAACGGGCGGTGGGTTCTCGCTCGAAGAAGAAGCCCGAGCGAAAAATAGCCGACGTTCTCGGCGGCATCAATCACTATTACGCCATTATGGTTGATTTTCTGAGTCATCCGTTTCTCGGGCGACGGGTTGCAACGAACTCTTCGCGGCGGTGGGTCGTTAAGTATTTACCCGAGCCGTCCGGTCGCGGGCCGGCATGCATATTCCATCCGCGGATGACGCCAGAGGTCGGCTAACATCCTCGGGACGACCTTGACGGTCGTTGCCGGGGAGAAGCTAGAAACGGGGACGATCGTAAGGTGAAAGCTCGGCCTTCTCGTCTTACGTGGAGGCGAAGTTGAGCGAACGATAATGACGATGACGCTCAGGGACACGTCGCTCTTATCTCTGTTTCTCGCGAGAGTCACGCGGTTCCGGCCCCGGGACACACCGCCGCTACGAGAACGAGAGATCGTTAATCCCTCGATCGAAGGGAACGAAGAAAACGCGGTAACGATCGGGCTTGGGATTTCGAGAAAGTGCATCCGGACTAATGAGGCTGCATCAAGAAGGTCGTAGGAACGTGTGTCCCTGTTAATGAGTGACGGCTCCGCGGCTGAGGAGCTATCACCCCGGCACGGATTAGTGCAAACGGCACGCCCCGGTTTAGTGCGAGTCTCTAATGAGGCTGTATCGGAAGGGTAGAAAGTTTTGTTAACGAGTTCCCTGGCAATTATCGCGTTCGACGAGCCGCAGACACTGATCTCTGCGGACTACACACCCCGGTTTACTGCGACAAGGTTGGAAATTCCGTATTATCACGTGCATTTATGACGTTTATGACGTTTATGACGTTTATGACGAAAAGTATTACAAGAATTTGAAGATACTATTATATTATTTCCAACCTGTTAAGCATTGTATTACGACAGAAAATCAACTTCTACTTCGCTGCAGTTTGTCGCAACGTAGGTGAAACATTTTTATTCCGCATCAAGATCCGCTGTCTACCGATCAGTATGTCCGATATACATACATAGATACCTCGGTTCAATGCATGTGCGATAAGGTTAGAAGGTGAGAAGCAGTAGAACGATCGCAGGTATGTAGAAAGTTTCGTGAATGAGTCACGCGGATATTGGATTTTTACGAGATACAGTAGACTCGCTGATTAGGGGGATATTCCCCGGACTACTGTATGCAAAGAGCGTAAGTATAGTCATAAAGATCGCTCGGATGATAATGAGAATGCTAATGGGGAGATGCTAATGGAGATAGAGTGGCGCACGATAAAACTGGACACACTGACAGTTCTATTTCTGTGTCGGCTTCGACGTTGTCCGATTCCCGACGTGTTTGGGCTGATTCTAATAAAAAGAATGCCGGGAATCGATCAATAGATCAAGAACCTACGGTACGATCTAAGGTCAATGTCAATCGAAGATCATTGCCAGACTCTCGCCGGGGGGAGTGACGCCAACCATAGACATCCGGATGTAACGGAGACGTTCTCCGAGGGTCAAGAATCCTCTCGGAGAACGTTTCTCCTGACGCATTCGCATTCGCAGTCGCGTCAGGAAAGTGTGCTAAAGACACGGAGCCGTGAAAACGGGGAAAGTCCGCGGCTCTCGAGGCACTTTCTTCGTCTGGTCCCGAGGACGCGCGCACGTATACATAGATATACATATGTGCGCATGGACGCGGTCATGCATCGGTCGAAAGTAAGATCTGGGTGTCAGTGGGTCGCGGGAGACGTTACACAATCGTTGCATCATCGGCGTCGCTTGTTATCTCAGGATCGAGATCGCGGGCTCGTTATCTACGCGGGAAAGAGAGGGACGGCACACGCGTGAAAGTGGTCTGGGGCGGCATGGGAACCTCCGTCGGTCCCAAGGATCCAGCTACCGGGTGGATCTAATTGAACCGATCGAGACACACGCACGCGAAACACCGCGCGACAACGACGAGGCGAGAATCGGCAGCGGCAATTACTCGCCGCGAAGTTGTGGGATCGATTGTTACGTAGCAATGCTGTCGGCTCGAGGACCTGCGCCCGCGATACCATCGCGCTTTCATTATTGTTGCGCGCTAATAGAGGAAGTGCTACGATATTTTTTTAATGAGTGCCGGAGCAGGCGCGTTCGTTTTTCGCGGGGATGTTCAACAGCGTTTCGGTTTCGGCCGTTTTCTCCCGTGGAAACTGTTACTGGCCGCCTGGTGACCGTTTATGTTTGGAAGAGTCATGAGAACCTCGAGAGCACGGGGAATGTATCCCTCGGTTTCAAGCGCGCCACCCTGGAGCGACGTGTTCCCGGAGGGTTGAGGGCGCAAACACAAGCGGTCTATTCCGTTGCGTATCTACCCGCTTGTACACGGCGAGTTTCTCAGAGTAGAACGCAAATGTGGCGACCGCATCAGAGCTAATGGCGGTGGCCGGTGGCCTAGCCAGCCCGCAGAGCCAGCGGACATTTGTGAAGGCTCGTGGAGTCAAGTGGAGGCGGCAGGCAGCGATCGGGCCGGGTGTTTGACTCTGGACAGCCACCCTGGTCCCTTGTCTACATCCGGCTGGTTCCCTCACAGCTGTATCGCCAATTTATTGCAAGAGACAAAGCGCGTTCAGAGGGTAAGAGGTAGGAGGTGAGCGACCGGTCAAAGAGCCACTCCAGCGTTAGGGTACCTAGAAAAGGGAGAGGCGGAGGGGGAGGGAGAGAGAGAGAGAGAGAAGAAGCCTGGGCGTAATCAATAAGGCCGGAAAAGAAAATAGAATGCCCCGTCGTTGCGAATCGTCGTCTATAGTAATACATATTCGCCCCTGGCGCGTGACACCGAACATTAAATTCCGGATGACGCGGATCGATTTGTTCATTATCCGCGTCTCGCTTATCGCCGGCTAGACAGGCATTTTTAAACTGATGACGTATGTTCCCTGTGAGGCTGCCCGGCAAACATAAATCCCAGCACCACTGCCAAGACGGCCCCGCTCTCGCAGCGGGTCCCAAGCTTCTCCTCCAGCCACCGTGTATCCCCGGCAAACACCATTTGTCCTCCCCGAACGCTCCCAGCGGGCCTCCGCGTTGGTGTCTCACTTTGGTTTTTAATCTCTCCTGGCAATAACTTTTCCCTTTGTGGTTATTTTTCGATTGCCATAAGTCCCGTCTACATAGGTCAGTCATCTCGTTCTCGGGTCACAGCGAAGAATACGCAGAAATTAAAGGGTATTTTGTACAATCCAAGAAGAAACAGCAGGTCATAGAACGCGATTACGCTGCTACCGTGAATTCTACGGGACAGTTAACGTTAACAGCTCGCAGGAAATCTAATAATAATAATATTCCAGCCCGGTCCCGTACAAGTTAGTGCCCCGGGGCGCACGAACTCCCGAGCCCAGACCAGATGTCCTCGACTGACGGACGGCAACGCGCACGCAATTTCTCGGTAGTTCTCCTCTATCTTTTATCTTTCTCCGGCGTACATGGCAATTACACCCGCCATTGCCACCGCGTTCACTCGTTCGGCGGACCTGAATATTAATGCCCGACGCGACGCGACGCCTCGACGCTGACTTGGGACGACAGCGACTGGAGAGACGGGACGACGCACATCTGGCGTGATCGCGCTAATTGCAAACGGAACCCGTCCCTCGATGGAACGAAACGCGATATCTCCGGCGAAACACCGGTCCCCCATGGGAGCTACATTAACGGGCCGACCCGAATTCTATTATTGCCACGCTATTGTTTCCAGGCCTATTACCTCCTCGAACCCGCGGCAAAATCAATGCCGGCTCCTGGACTATCGGAGCAGCCGAATCTAACACAGCAGTCGCTGCTACAGTACAGCCTCGATATTGGTGCACGATATTCATGGAAAACCGTCTGCGACAAGCTTCAAGGCGGTATTTCTTCTGAACTCCTCGACAAAAAATTACGAAAAAATTCGGGTTACCTTTAGTTCGTCGACAACCAATTTCACCGACACCGTGTTTAACGACAGGTTTGAGTTCATTATTCGTATCGCTTTAATTTCATTACTTGATATTTGTATAATTATTGTACAATTTTGTTATGTTTTGTAGTCTTATCTCACATGTAGTATACATTGTAGTGTATTTTTTTTCGGATTTTGCGAACGGGTTAAAAAAAATTTGGTGTTTGCCACAGACCTGTGGAAGTAGAGAAGGCTTTTTCCCGGAAGAATTACGGCCCGTATCAAGATCCGCAGGCACTTTTCCAACCAGTTGGCCCCCTTAACAATTTTCCACCGCGAAAAAATGGCCCCGGCCCGCGCTAATCGATGCGGTCCACGTTGCACCGTCCTTTTGACGCTCGAAAGCGGTTCCAAGCGAAGCCTCTGTCGGAGGACAAATACCACAATTTCAAGGTTCACGGGGTATACACTGAACCGCGGTAGAAAGAAAAAGCTCAAAGACTCCTGTCGGAGTTCTTTGTGCCAGCGCGCGGTGGCCCTGGAAAAAAAAAACGAAATGGCTTTCGCATGGTCCACTTGGTCACCGGTGTCTCACCAATTATGGATTTAACACGCTCCTTAGTAGTCGTATCAGCGTGTCCAACTCGCAATTAACGCGTTCCCTCGTTTTTTCCGTGGTTTTTCTACTCCGCCTCTCTTTCCCTCTTGCGCCCATGTTTGTTGTTGTACCGCGTTCTCTCTCTCGCTCTTTCTTGGTCGCATTTAGGGCCGCGCTTGACGGTAGTCGAACTTTGGAGAGTGCATGATTAACGAGGAAAATATTGTCGTACTTCGCCGGCGTCAAGGCGATTCATCATCCCTGTTCAACCCTCGAAAAACGAGGGTTTCCGATTGCCGCACTCGTTCCTGGGTCTGTTTGGACATATTCAGTCATTTCGTTATTTTCTTATAGCAAATTGAAACGAAAAATTGTTTTTGGAGGTCGCTCGCACCCGCATCTTTCAAAAAACTTTGTTTCGTCTACCAGAAATAAGAACAAAGGGTTTGTAGATCCTCGATTCTCATCGTTGAGACCATTCGTTTCTCGGTTTTCTGCGCTCATGAATGGAGCGCCATGAGTTATGGGGCTGCCGTTAGTCGCAGAGTCGGTGAAGGAAAGAATGAGAGAGAAGCAGATGGAGAAGCTGAGCCAAAAAGCGTGAGGATCGGGCTCGTGGGAGGAACGAAATATGGGTCCCGAATATAAGCAAAGAGAAACGACGCCGGAGGGGCAAGATTGGAGGGAGGTCTCCGTGCCCAAAAGGATCAAAGAGACCAAAGCCAGAGGTACTACGCGAAGATTAAATCAATAGAACCCGGCAACTGGGACGAGAGAGCGGGCTTGCGACACTCGAAATAGCCTGATCAAGAGGTATAATGAAGCAGCTGGTCCGCTGGGAAGTGTAAACAGAAGCTAACTTCACTCTCCCCGGGTGTCTTTCACTGGATCTGCGGATCGTACGATTCATCCAAAATTTAACACTCCGCGACCTCTTTTCAAGGGCCGTATCGGATCCAAACTGCTCGTCTTTCCATTGAAATGGCAGTTTCGGGCTGACTACGTAGCGACTTTAATGGAAATGGTACTTTAAGCACTTGCAATACGCATTTCTACCCGTAACGATGAAAGTGGTCTGTGAAAATTAAATAAAGAATGAGCTTAGTTACTGATTTACATCATTTTAACATAACATCATTTTAATGAAAATGGCACTTTAAATAATAAAATATTATTATGTTTATAATAAAAGAGACTTCTCTACAAGACTATAGTATTCACGAACACTGTGATATATCCAGTTGTCAGCAATGGCGGAAGTCACTGCAAGGTCACCAGAAAATGTACGAATGGTTCTGCAAGAGAGGAAGTATTGAAGATATTGGTGTGTAAATACCTTGAACTGGTTTTGGGGGGGATACTTTTGAAGTTCTGTGGCGGTCGTTCTGAGAGATTGCCCCGGATGAGAAAACTTCCAGAGCGTTGGATCGGACGGCAGGTCATGGCAATTTGCTACTTACGCGTCCGCCACCGAGAAGTCCCGATTTAACACCCCTGCGACCTCTTTCATGGGGTTATATCGGGCCCAAAGTGTTCCCTTTCTCGCTAAGCTGGCTGTCCATATTAATTCATTTCGAACAATTCGTGTAAGTGACCGCAAAAACGGCGTTTGTATTCGATTTAATTAATTCGGCACGCAACGCGACGGGGATAAATCGGCAATTAGCGTGACGATAACGATCGTCCCCGTGATTGTTAATAAAAACAGCCGGAATCACGGTCAGCGGACCGTTGCCATAATGGAGGTCATCGCCTTATCGTTCGCGTGCCGCTGATCCACACGTTTCGATGTTCCGCAATGCGTTTTGCGAGTCGAGAACGATAGCGTTCGGAGAATCGTCACGTACGACACGTCGCGGAGATTACTGTCTGCAAAAATGCCATACTTCGTCGCGAGAAAGTTGTTGAAATAAGATATAATAAAGGACAGACACGAAAATGAATGGAAAATATGATAAATCTCAGCTGAACGAATGAAAAATTCCACGGACTGTCTCGAACTCGATCCAATCTCGCTTGATAAATTTTTCAAAAAAATTGCACGGAAGCCGCGGAAGCATAAAATTCCGCTGTCCACTGACCGTATACGGTTGCTATCGATCAGCCGGTTGCAATCGCCGTTGGTCCTCGTAATCAATGTCCCGACGGAACACCTCGCCCGTAGCACGGGGAATTTTGCCTGGGATTGTACCGTTAGTCAGGTTCCCTGTATATCCCGGCGGAACGGGTCCGTTTTTCCAGACCGGCGATTTCGATTTCGTCCTATCCGGACGATGCGGGACACGCGTGAAAGTAGATCCGCGCGCGCGTCTTGTTTCGCTACGAGGGCCGGTTCCTCTTTTTCTTCTTCTCTTTCTCTTTCTCTCTGTTTCCCGTATCATAAATTATTCAACCGACGCGGAACGGCCGTGCTTTATTAAACCAGCGAGTCGCTTTTTCAACAATAAATCTGCCCCGACATTTTTCCACCCTCCTGCTCGTCTCTTCGTTTAATTAACGCACCGTAAGACAACCTCCGCAACATCCAAACTGCAACTCTTCCCCGGTTTATTGGCAAAAATGTCCATATAAATATCCCCTTTATTAACATGCATGTCTGTTAAATATGTGCACCATTTATTTTTTTTCTTGAAACTATTTTTTCAACGATGTCATACAGTTTTTCTGCGATATTGTTATAAAACGCGAGAAGACGAATCCAACGACTACCATGACCATACCCTTCCGAGCATTCGATCTCGAGATACTCGTGCCCGAAAACGTGAATTACTTTCCAGAAGAATCTTTCAGAGACAAATATCTTGAGATCGGGCGATCATAAAGGTACGTTCATTATACTCGTTGGATTCGTCTTCCAGTGCTCTACAAGACTACCGAAGTGAAAATACAAAGTTCCGTGAAATAAAAGTCCGATGACCTTGTAATTTCATGGAAAAAACTTTATTCCTCCAATGAAAAGTTGAGCAGTCGCGAAGTACTCGGCCGAAAGAAATTACACGAACAAACGCCGCTGGTAATCCAATAATGGAGCTTCGGTTTGTTAGTCGCCGAGCTGTACGGGTTCCATTCAACGGACACCAGTTCTATTATTAGGATCGAATGCTCTCGGCTCCAGTTTTAAAACGATATCGATGTCCTTCCTTCACGGAGAGAGCCCAGTTCCCATCGATCCCGACTACGGCGTCCGTTGTCGGAGAAAAAAAAAAAATACAATAAAAGATACACCCGATCGAGACAGCGTGAGCGTGGCACGTGAAAGTTTTCGAAAGATGCAACAATGCACCGATCCAACGGACAGATTGCAGTCGCTCGCGCGGCCGTCTTCGCGGGAAGCCGATTTATTCGATTATACCCGAGATCAGAGAGAAATCCCGATTAACGCCACCTGACACCCAACCATAATGGGTTACACAACGAACGTTTAATTCCACGGGAAAAAGGCTCCGCCCCTCGGTCTCTTTCTCCAATCACATTACGTCGTCTCTCTGGACTGACGGGTTAACGAGCTTCAAGGTCGATTATCGGGAAAGGTGGGCTTCAATTTTTTCGCGAGAGAAAAAATTCCCACAGTCACCTAGACATTCTTCTTTCCGGTTACAAATTGGGCGGAACGATTGCCAAATAAATAGTGCAAACTGTTCCGGTAAGTCTGACAAACGGCTCCACGAACGAAAGTGCCGCGGGGTAATGGACCGGCAGCAGCGGGGCGTGTCAATTTTTCCTCGTTAGGGAGGGACGGCGTCGCTTTCACGCGTTATGGCAATTCGAGCGTGCCGGGCAGGATCAAAGGGAAGGCGGCGGGTGCATTGGCCGGCGGTGTCGCGGCCCGCGGAGTTACCTGTCCAGGTAACACGACCAACGGCTGGCAAAAGCACCTGGGGAACCACCTCCGATTTTTCTCGGAGTCCCGGTTCTTACGGCCGCGCGCGTCAGCCTGAAACATTACTTTGTCCGTGGCGACGCATTAACCACCGCGGAGCAGGAAACGAGTACGCCGCGAGAGATTATTTATAGTTCCGTGGCGTGCACCGGTTAAACGCGGCCGGTGCCCATTATTTCATCAGCAACCGGACCGACCACCGTGTAACGAATAACGTGATTTTCAAGGGCCGTGCTCTCTTCCCTCTCTCTCTCTCTCTCTCTCTCTCTCTCTCTCTCTCTCTCTCTGCATCCCCACACTCTCCGCTCATCTCGCTCTCGTTGGTCACGGAATGACGTTACGGAGGACACTTTATCGACGGGAGCCGTGAAATGCACTTCGCTAAACGTCCCGACTCGCGAATTGCTCCGTTCACGCTGCGAGACGTTCGCAGAGTGTTGTGGCACGCTGAGCGACACTTAAACGAGGTCGGCTAAATATCGTCGTTGTTCGGTTTGTAGAAATATTCTCACAACATGGTCACGCTGCTTTCACCCCTCGCCGTAACATTTCCTTAACAGTCACTGTGATCGAAACGTCTTCGTCCCGAAAAATGCCGTAGATTTTTCATTTCATAATTATTGAAACGATACAGATGCTTTTGTGTAAATGATTAAAGAAATATTGTCATATGGACCGCACAAAGTTGAAATAAATTTAATCCGACTCCTTTAATCCGAAAGAAACGACTCACATTTTATTCATTCGAAAAAGAAACGCATAATATTCATGTTTGTTAATCTTTGTTAACATCTTCATCGAGAGTCTGACTCGTTAAGATACGGCAAGGGATGAACCAGACCTAGCCAACAGTTTATAAATTTCTCTGTTGGCGCTGAGGATGGTGGAACGATTAAGGGGTGGTTTTTAAACGGATCGCGTTTTACGACGATTTAGGAGATCGTTTTTCCCCTAACTGCCACCAGGCTGTTCCAGCGAAGTGGACGATCGCTCGTGACGGGCTCAAGAACCGTGAACTTGCCCATTAGAATTTGCAAGGCTTCCCCACCTCGATGAAAACGTGCTCTCACCTCGGTGGCGAGGTTCCCCTCAAGGTTGTCGCGAGTGTTTCTCTGCTCAACCGGTTTTCGAACCTCTACGTTCTCGCTCCTGTTCCGACCTGTACAGTCGGCATCATTAACCCCTCGGCTCGACCAGTCAAATTGAAAAATGTCCAACAACGCAGGCCGGATGAGATAATTTTTCCGAATTCCTATCGACTCGAGTCAATCCACGTGAAAGAATTTACGATAGATAAGATAAAAATGTTCCCGCCGATTTCTCTATAAAAATTTCCACGAGTTTCGAAATTGCAGGAGTTTGTCAGGAGAGGGAAGTGTGCACAACTGTTTGCACGATTGAGTGGTTTGCTGAAGCAGCTGATAACGCTGTTAGCTTCCGATCGAAAAAAGAGAACGATAACATCACAGCTGTATGTTAAAGTTAGTCGTGCGAGGACGATCTTGCCAGCTCTTCGACTCTGGTTTTTCTCCAAATGGATAGCGAAATGATCAGGTTGACATTCGAAGGGACACGTGGCACGATGGCAAACAAGTCGATTCCAGCCTGTGTTAGGGGATGAATGGCACTCGAGCAAGCCTGGAAGCTTTGTTGGTTCAGCTGAGCTGACTCTAGGACTAGGAGATAAATGGATCCGGCGTGTCGTCACCTATTCGGCGCTTCCGTAAGTAATGCGGTTTTATCGAGAGCTCGGTAACCATTTTAACCGTGGAAACGTGTTTGGCGCGTGTGGTCTTGTTTCGAGTGGTTTCGGAAAGTTTGCCATGGTCTCGACGACGTTTCCACGAGAATCTGTCGCTTGGAAAATAGAAATTTATTTTGTTCGCGTGGCTAGATGATGGTGAAGAAGGTTTGGGCAGGTTGGAGAAAGTTTCAAACCATTTCGTGTGGGACAAAAAAAGTTTGAACAACTTTGACTCGACCAGGCAACGTTTACCTTCTCCCAACGAACGAGCCAAAGAAAATAAAAAGTGCTCATTGTCAGAAACATTGTTGATAAATTTCCGCTCAGAACATCTGTTTCTTTTCGCAAAGTCCATTTTGCAACAACAGCCCAGCTCCACGTATTCACCCAGCACGCGGAAACCGTGCTGATTATCTGTTCCCCCAAACTTTCGGCGCTGCGTGACTGACGTTCACATTTCGGATTCGTCCGGGGCACGTGGCTGCCTGCCGACGCGATCATCGCTGCGTGATAATTGTTTTCCGGAGAGTTGTAACCGCTGATTCGCCTGACCCGACGACCTGAAATTACTCGGCAGCTGTTATCTGCAGTGGATATGCCACCCTTAATACATACTCGCGGTCAATCACTTTTTGGTGTAACATTGATTCGCAGGCCGAATCCACGGATAATTGCACAATCCTTTTAATCGTGACTCGAACACAAAATATTTTATGTTAATGGGAGTTGTATTAACGCTTCTCCCCATATTGACGAAATGAAGATTTTAACGCGGAGTCCAACAAATACGAATGTTACGCGTTTCTGTTTAGATGACGTAAAATTTGATTCGTTTCCACCCATCTCGACGTAATCGGTGCACATAGAAAAAAAAAAAGCGAAAAAAGGCACATACAGATCGAATTGAGTAACCTCCTCCTTTTTCGAAGTCGGTTAAAAAGTATAAAATTTCTCTTCTCTTCTACGACGTCCGATGGTACCGTATAGCTGACAGTATAGAACGAAGCGCCCAAGTTTGTTTAATTGTCGAGCGGAAACGGCTCGCCGCGGAACGTGTTAATCACTGTGACTATAAGAAAATGTTAAATATAAATGTTACAAGCGGAACAGCTGGTCGGGCAGCGAAAATTAGCGAATTCCCCATGTTAGATTGTTATCAGCACGGGTGTGACTGGTGTTATCAGAAAAATGATGGGAGGAGGAGGTTTCTTGGAACTTGACTATATAACGAGAGAACACCGTGCGCAGTTTCCATTCTCGCACGGTACCGCGCCGGTTCCGCCTGTTTTCGATCACCGAACTTCTCGTTTGTTCGACAATATACATATCGGGGATTCGGAATTCGCGAGTGTCCTGGCTGCCATAATAGAACCAGCGTGTTGTTCCGGGCACACCATTGTTCCCGATAACACGCTTTTCATTCGGTTCCTCGAGGAGCTTCGACTTTGCTCTCGTCGCAGCATCAAAGCTGGTTCACTGTACCCCGGGATTAGGTTAATTCTTGTTGTAACGCGTTTCCCCTCCTCAATTATAGTGATTTCGTGCCGGCGACGATCTCTGGTGGAACTGTGTCTCACTGTGTCGGGCAGCGTTTGCGGTAAATTTCTATATTTCATTATTAGACAGCGGATGTTATGTTGAAACCATTTGAAGAATTTAAAAAAATATTGTTGTACTATTTCCAACCTATTATTAAGAAAGAATATAAATTTTTTTTCAAATGTTTACTTTGCATAAAGATCCGTCGTCTATTGATTATTTATGGTTTCCAGCCTTGGTGTTTCTGGTTACTTGTCACTCAGATTTCTTAGAATTGGTTTTTATTATTGTATGCAGTATGATTACTCAGAATTCAGAAATTGCTGCGTTTCTGCGAATTGATAATACGAATTCTGATTACTTTCGATAAGGGTAAGGGTTAAATAAAAATTAGATTAGATAAGATTATAAAAATAAAAGTAATAAATTGCACAGCGAGAATCGATTACAGGGTGAAATAAAAATTAGATCAGATAATATTATAAAAATAAGATTGCCTAATAAGTTGCACAGCGAGAATCGATGACCGGGTGAAATAAGAATTAGATTAGATAATATTATAAAAATAATAGTAATAAAGTTGCACAGCGCGAGAATCTGTCCTTGATACATTATTAAACGTAATGATATTCGCCTCCTCCGCAAACCGGATCAAACAGCGGATCGCAAAAACAAGATGGATTCTGAATCGTTCACTTTTATGGTCGGGTCTTTCCTTACGAAGAATTCTATAAAAAAACTACTCTTTATGTTCTGACCATGATGAGATTCTTGTAGACGATTATTTATAAAACAGCTGCATTTTTCAACTGGAATGTTATTTCTCGCAGGATGACTAAGAAACTATTTCTTATTATTTTCGTAAATAGAAAATCACTGTGGTCTGGGTTACGTTTGATTAACCTTTGTGGCTTATTGGTATTTTTTATGGAGATTTTTATGAGCTGTAAATACAAAACGATTCGCAGTTTATAGGTTGAGTCACGACCTTGTAGAGTTTGTATTTCTTTTATTATTTTAATTATTTCAGTTAGTGCGCATTTGAATAAAAAATTGCAATTGTTACGAAGGAAATAATTACAATAAATGCCACGAGAAGGTTCAGTAGCAATTTTTACGAAGGTTAAAAATAAAAGATACAATCATGCAGACGACGGTCGAGTTGATAACAGTTCTCCCGTGGAAGTAGCGTGTCGATTTTATTTTTCTGGAGATCGGTAGGCTCGATGTGCGGAATAACAAGCCCATTATTATTAATATTACTATTACTCGCACGAACGAGAGATAAAGCGACTCGCGAACGTTTTCTATCGATCCTCGCTCGCAATAGCAATCGCAAGCTCGTTGGTCTGGAAAACGAGGCAGATGCGATTCGTGGCTAACAGCCTGTAGAGCCCGTGGACCGCGTATAAATTGTTATTCGATCGTCTGGCCCCTCGACACGGATAAACAGAAGTCAGCTGCCATCTTGTCTATTTTTTTTAAAGCAGTTTACACGAAAAGATTCGTCCTTCAAAGACGCACAAATCGGATTTTTAAATTTTTTTCTAGACCTAATACTTTCGGGGATATTCAATGAAAATATAGGATTTTCCACGCCAACTTGATTCAATTTTGTCTAAATGTCTTGCAAATACTGTATCGAGAGTTGTTCATGATCTTGTTATCGCTTCATTAGGATTATTTACCATTTCCAATCTTAATTTACTTCTAAACATTACTAGACTGCAAGAAGTTTCACTTAGCTCACATGGTTTTTTATTAGTATGCATATTATTACTGCAACGGTTCTTCCGTGATGAATGCGAAATTGTCATAAATAAATAAATAATTTATCTTCAGGAGTTTCGTCCTGAAAAATTTCAAAAATTTTCCGAGGCACCGCTAAATATTGCTACGTCAGTAATGTAAAACCATCAATAAATTTTGCAGTTTAGAAATCGCACATTTATGTAACCTAATGGCATCATGATTGGAGACTATGTTATAGGTTGTCGACTATCCTGTCAACCCCTCCTCAATGTATTTACACCGTTGCGTCACCCTGTCAGAATACTTGAAATTCATAGGAAAAAAGGCGTCATTAACATATAAACGATATTCCATGACAATGTCTGCACTTACAATTCGTAGACAGGCGATTATGATTACTCGATTGATGGATAGCGTAGAGTATGATTCAGTGCGTTGGGTCTCGGATGCGGGACTATCCGTTTACGTCACTGGTTATTTTCTTTTTTATCACAAATAAAAAGCTCAACATCACATTTTTACTCGACCATTATGTTTCCAGTATGTATGTGGCATTGACATCTATTCACTAAGAATATCTTCCATTCTCTTCCATTGTAGTAATGATGTGTAATTAGCACCATTAGTATGCGAGATTATTGCAAAACAGGTAGCTCTAAAGTGTTATAAAAAAGGAATTTTTCATCTTACAATCATCAAGTTGCTCCTTTATCAAAGTGCAGATATCCTAATAAAAATTCACGTCTAACTAATTACAAGCTGTTGTGCGTAGTATTTTAATTCAATGTAACAGGCTTGTATTCAATATTGGAGAAGTCACGCCGCCGTGACACCGGCCGCTAATGTATTGCAATGCACGGTAACGTCGCTACACGATACGCGCGCACGCGTGCAGTAATAACCGACCGTGTAGGATAAATTGCCGTGCATTTTCTCTTTCGGGGAAAATAAGTGGCATCGATCGCTGGTAATTACCGTATAATAAACGGCGATGCTAACGTTCGTAAACGGTATACCAACACGTTACCGGAAAGTGCAGTTAATTATCGCGACCGATGGGACCCGGCCGCCTCATTTCAACGGGAAACATGCGATCTAAGAATCGTCTTTCCTCTTACACATTATCTTCTTACTTCTCGTCGCTGTATCCCAGTTCTCTTTTCCCTTTTCAATTATTTACTTCAATATGAAACGAGCATTTTTTCGAATGTTTTTTTATAAGCATGTTCGCAGAATCTCCGGAAAATCAGAAAAACACAACAACTAACATAATAATATAAACGTGGCACTCTCTGAAAACCCAGCGGGACTGCGTTCGTCAGTTGAGTTTTACACTCGAACGCCGCGCCGTAATACTCTCCAGTCTTCGGGTCAATCATTCGTAATATTAATATTTGTAAACGTGCATTACGGTATGTATGTATTTCGTTGTCCAGAGATCAGGACACCCGACAAACGGGATCGCATCAGTCGATGCGTCTTTTGTATCATTATCTCATTTGAACTAGCTGCCCAAGATTAGTTTGGCGGGCAACGATCCGAAGCATTCGCGAACCGACAGTTCCGCGACAACACACTTATGAAACCCTGTTGCACGACACTGTTGATAAAAGACAACATACTTAGAGTCGCAATCGATCGGATCGAGTTCCGAAAGACGGTTATCTAATTTCTGGGAATAATAAATCCCGAACGGCACAGCTGGGGCCGATGACGTCTCAGTCGTCGTCACGGAAAGCAACAGCCCGAAAAAAGAAACGAGAAGGAAGACAGAGAGAGGCTAGAGGAACAGTTTAATCCCGGCGGAGGCCTAAAGCACACAACCGCGATAAATCCGATAGGGCATAGGGTATACGAAGAAAAACCGTCGGGTGAAATCCTCGGCGGGCGCGAAGTGCTTACAGCTGCAATAAATCTGGAACGTCTGGAGTGTAACGTGTCCGCAAACAATGAGCGCCGGCAAAACGTAGCAAAAGCTTAACTTGGATCGCCATAAATCTCTGCCAGTTGTGTTCGCCGGGGTATCAGAGCAAATTAGCAGGCTGGCTGCGTCTTTCCTCGCCGCCGCCGTCGTCGCCGTCGTCGTCGTTGCCCTGCCATGTCCGGAAGAGTGTGCGTGAGAAGCGTGATCGAGACACCTTGACACGAAAGAGATTGTGTGATTTCCCTCCTGTGGTTCTGGGTTAGGTGGTTTCGCAATCGTCTCCAGCTAGAGACAACTAGTCGCGGAACAAGGGCCTCTATCGCGCCTCAAGGATATACGTTTTCATTATCGTATTATTACGAAACTACTCTCGGTTCAGTAGCAGTCGTCTCAGAAATAAAGAGACACTTGGAGAGGGAGAGAGAGAGAGATAGGTCGATCGAGGCTGCACGCGCCGGTCGCGATAACTCGAGAAATTGTACAACCCGGTTACATCAGCCGGCAACAACCTTAAACTGAAGCGTAGACTGCGGATCTTTATTGCTATTACGGTTTCTAACGATTTTCAAAATCCGATTTTACAAAAATTGAAAATTCCATAAACATCCGCAGTCCACTGATGAGCGATCTCCGCGGGTCTGCTGACTTTGGATTGCTACCGTATCCGGATGCTGAGGTACGCGACTTATAAGACTCCTGGAAAGAATTTCGGACCTGCGTAAATTTCAGGGAAAAATTGTTGTACTAGGAGACCATGATAGCGAATGTTCGAGGATGGAGGTTCGAAGGGGGATGATAACGAAAATGAAGTGGTACAAGTCAACGACAAGTCGGACAAATCGTGCCTGACTAATATTCTAAACATTCGTCACAAGAATATGAACCGCAAGAGTTCTACTTAGACTTCTACTGCAATGCTGCAGGATGTCTCTTCATTATTTACGAGGAAGAGACACAGGAACGAGACATCCAGGTAGAGGTCTCCGCTAGAGATCCCGCAGAGGTTGGGAGCACCATGAATGACTACAGACGCCTGTATAGGCATGGAAAACAGGGGACTATGGTGTCGGCTGCCTTAATTGGGCCAATTGGTACTTCACTTAATGAACATGTAATCGTGTTGAGTGGAGCAGGTGCTGGCTGGCGGCAGCTTTGTTCGCAGGGCACCACCGCGCCGCGTCTGAACCGTTGAGAAAAGATGGCACGGGATCCGTTTGCCATTGATGCGCATGGAGACTGAATAATTCAGCATCTGCGTGGCTAACGCGAGTTTATTGAACAGCGAACCTGATTGACAATTCTAGTCGACGCTTAATGGAGGACGACTAGCGCAGATGTTCACTTTGTCTTACAGTCTTGTGGGTCCAGGCGTTCCTACGGGTGGCTTTCTCCAGTTAAATTGCCCAATGTCTCCGCAATAACCTTGTGGTCCATCTTCTTGAAAGTCCATGCAACCTCGATGTCCCCAAGCTGCAGAAACGTTTATGAATCTTCGACGAAAGCTGGCCATCGGGGGTAGCGATGTCCTCTAAAAATTTCATGGCAGGTTCGTGCTGGTGTTGGCTGGATAATGTATGGTTGGGGGCACGGTGGTCGCTCCCGAAGGTGTCCACGGCGACGAGGAATCGCGCGTGTCCCTTCGTGTCTGGGGAACGTTCGAGCGTGGCGCGCGTTACCGTTGCATCATTGAAGCATTGTCGTCGTCCGAGGGAGTAGAGCAGTCCGAAACGAGTTCACGGACGTAAAGCAGAGCAGCCGCAGCAGAGCGGCAGGCGGGCCCCCCCGATTGAAAGGTGGGATCCACCGCCAGCCGCGTACGTGACATAGAAGCGCACACTTGAAATGATCGACGTTAATGGCCAAACGACGCCGAGTTACGCCGGCGGCCACGGGGCAATTTGAAACGCGGAGGCCTGACCGGGACAATTTGTCAGCGACCATTGTGTACCGGTGTGTGTACTATCGATGACTGGTGTTTCGCGATACCTTTTTGACCACCAGAATATGGAAGATCTCGGTTCCAAGTCAGTCTTGATTCCTTGGAAGATAGCGGACGGTGACGAGTTCTCTGGGTTCCTGGTAGCCGGGATCCATGTCACCTATTCTTGGGCGTCAGCTGTGGGCGCCTCATGCTAGGGAGTCAAGGCGCAGATTACTTCTGAGATCGGAGATTGATCTAAGCAGAGTGATTAACCCTTAGCAGTCGAATGGCGACTCTGTGGCGCCAATAAAATTGCTGTACCATTATTCGCGATATCGTTTACGTTATTAACCCTTTGCACTCGGAGCTATTCTAACTCTGAAATTGATATAATACACCTCATACAATACTCAAATGTTTAGTAATTTAATTATTTAACATTAAAACTACCGAGCACTGACAACAATTTCTAGCTGTTCCTGAAAGTCGCCGTGCGAATGCTAAGGGTTACATATTTAGCTATATTATATGAGGTATTGAACCAACTTCATATCCATCAAATTTCAAAGGAGAAGAGATGTTTAATTTTTGCAGTTAAACTGGCTCCGACTGCAAAGCGTTGAGAAGGTTGTTGCAAACAATTGTTGTTGCCTAGGGGTGTTCTTTAGGACTCGAGTGGCTATTCTCGTGGCTCGCGTATGCCATAGATTCAGCTGTAGTTGACGAACACGTGGAAAACAGTTTAGAAAGTGGCTCGAGGGCCGTGGAAAATGGATTTTCGAATCGATGGGCTATTACGTCGGCTATAGACACCTGGAGTCTAGGGTTCTATGGTGTCAGGCAGTGTATGCCATCCTATCGACAAAACTCCCTCTCTTTCTCTCTCTCTCTCTCTTGCGGTGTGCAAAGGCTTTTGGCTATTAAAACCAGCGGCACGTCGAGAAGCGTGTACAGGCCCCCTAAGCTAATCTAGAGATGGGTGAGATGACCTGTATTCATTCGGTTCTATGAAACGACCTTGCTTTTGCATCGCGGCCGCGTTCACGTGTCGCAATTTCCTTAATACCAGCCCAACCGCACCGCACGTCCATGCATTGTGTCTAAAACCGTCTGATAACGCTTTCCACATTTTTGTGGTTGTGGTAGATTATGCTTTAGGCAGCGCGCGGTGACACGGTTCTTCACAATTAAAAAAGCCAAGTCTGGTGAGTAAGCCGCATGCGAAAGTATTTCCCAACAAAACGCCTCAATCGTTTCCTTGACCGGTTTTGCTGTGTGTGATGGTGCATTATCATGAAGCAAAATCACTTTGTGTTGGCTTTTTCGATATTCCAGTCGTCTTCCACGCAAAGCTTGATTCAAATCGATCATTTGTTGTCGGTAGCGTTCAGTATTAACGGTTTCGCCAGGTTTTAGCAGCTCATAATAGATCACACCCTTCTGATCCCACCAAACACAGAGCATTGTCTTCTGTCCATAGCGATTTGGCCTTGTAGTCGAAGTCGATGAGTCGCCTGGAGTTACCCATGATCTCTTACGCTTAGGATTCTCCTGGTAGCTTCGGAACCAGCGTTACCATATTTCTATCCCACCAGGCCCCTTACCCTTCCGCCTCTCGCCCAGTTTCGCAGCGTAGCTCGTCTTTGCACTCTTCCCCACTAACGCTGACGTACGGTACGCGTCAGCGTAAATGGGAAGAGTGGGGGAAGCACAGGCGGGCTACGCTGCGAAACTGGGCGAGAGGCGGAAGGTTAAGGGGCCTGCAGGGATAAAAATATGGTAACGCTGTACGGAACACGTTTCCAAGTATAAAATGTATACGCTAGTATGTATTAGGATGTACTGTAGAGAATGGCACCCCGAGGCAAATCAACGGAATGAGGATAATTCTCGTCGTAAAAGAAACGACAAATGACGGGTGAACAAATGAACGGAAGATAGTGTGAGACGCGTCGGGAGGATGCGACAAAGTAACTGTACCGGCGCCATTTAAGTCGAGCCGGCCATCGTTCCCGGAAAAATCGAGTAGGTTCGCGAAGCGTTTTGCAACATTACTGAAAATGATGGTCGCGTAATAACACGGTGATGGCCGGGCTCCGGTCCGACCCGTCCCATCGGGAAACTGGAGATCGATCGAAATCCTGGGCACACCGTGGTCGTGGATAAAAAATAAAAGATCGCGTAATCGCCGACGGCGATCTCGTCCGAAACCAAAAAGAACAACCGAGGAACACCGGCATCAGATTTCCTCGGTCTTGTATCTGGCCACTTCTTTGTCCTTTTTTCGGTGAGAAAATCGAGGTGTAGGCAGGTGGTTCGTTGCGCAATTCCGTGTACCGGGTGTCGCGAACATCATCTTCCGTTACGACATCGATTTTCCCATCCTGGAATAGCGTTGCGCTACCTGAAAAGGTGTCGCAGCTGAAACAATCATTCCTCAAGACCGCTTTTCAACCAGTTCACATTTTTTTTTTTACTCACACCCTATGTATTTTGTTCGATACTCCCGTTTGGTCGAGACACCCTGTACGTTTAAAGTGCATAGCTGAAGACCATAAGACGCACGGTTGATTCGCGGAAAACAAGAATCGCGACGTATAGTCGTTCGAACTACCCAACTTTGATTAATTTTAAATGCTAACGGTTCTCTCTACCTTGAACGGTTAAATTAATAACGGTCCGATTCGAATTCCAAGGTTCTAATGCGATGCACATGTAGATGCACAGGCGTCCACTGCGAAAAATGATATAAGCTCAATATGCATAACAGTACAATTCTTTCGATTTAACTCTTCGCGCAAAGAAGTTAATTAATATAGAATCGAATTATTCTAGGTCGAGAGAAATGCTTAATTTTCTATCTTTTGCAATTGCGTTTCTAGCAGCAATGCGATAGAAAATTTCTACTCTGCAACAAAGTCCACTGGGGACCAATAGAAAAACCATTGTCACGAATCGGAACAGCACGATTTTAATTAAAACGCCTTTGGGGGCAGGGGAGGGGGAAGTAATTGGAAGTGTATTTATGTGGAACGCGATGTAATTGCGTTTTGATACTGCTCAAATGATTTTCCATGGCGCGGGGTACGTTGGTCGGTCGTAAATCTGCGACTTTCGAAAGTGGTCCAGGGGGTGGGGCGAGGATGGGTGGGGGAGTCCCCGGATTACAGACAGGCCGGTTAATCGCACGAAAAGAAGAAGACACGTGGGTAAGAAGGGGAAACTTCGCCGTGGCTCTGTGCAAAGTTGCGAGGCTGATGACGGTGCAGCCGCGCCGGTGGCCACGGGGAAAATCAATGCAATTGTTGGTAATGCAACCGTTGGGGTCTCCTCGATTGCCTTGCAAATTCACAAGACATCGTCCCGATCGAGGCGAGCATGGAAATCGACGGCTCTGTGGTAATCGACTTTTACGGGCTCGTTAGCTTCACCGTTTGGAAATCGACGCTGAGACCGTATCGGTGCCGACACGCGGAAGAAAAACTCGAATTCTCCACTGATGATCGCTAAGACTGCGGATCTTTATGCAAAATAAAAATTGTCTTCATCAATTACAAGATGCGCAGGAACCATATAAAAATCTCTCTTCAACAATTCTAATAACTTGATAACTGCATTTGGACCAATCGTCTTAATATTCTTTCTGTTTTCATTTACGTCCACACATTTTTGTCATGAATGCACAAAATCCGCAGTCACGATTCATGATTCACCCTGTATGTCATTTTTACAAGATAACGCGTGCCAGCCCTTTTTTACAGCTCGGCAGGTTCAGCGTTAAAATGATGAAATGCTAAAAATTCTGATAAAAATGTTGAAAATGATAAAAATAGCAGCAGCCCCATCATCGATTGCTTATCGAACGCGAAGTGTGAACACGTGCCGTTGACAGACGGAAAATCCGAGCCATAAGCGATTCGGCACTCCGTATCAATTTCGGTCACCTACGCCTACTTCCGGAAACAGCCGGATGCACGTCCGGAAGTCGTGGGTATGCTGTGGAATCGCGATCGAGATCGAACACACATAACTCGGCGGCTATTGTCCTCGTCGAAGTCCCCGTAACTACATTCCATTTTTGTCTGTTTTCCTAGTCTCTTCAACTTTCAGGTTTTTATTTTGGTATACCAAAATGTTTAAAAATATACAGTATGTTATCTACATTTACACGTACTTATTACTACATTTTACTACATTCCCACTGTTCCCATCTTCCCATACGGATCTAGATTAAAAATGAGAAATAATTAAAGCGATTATTAAAAGTGATCTATGTAATAGTCAGAAATTCTGTGAGCCTGTATGGGGGACTTTGAAATCACCTTGAGCCGGTTTTAATGGCTTTAGAATTCTCCCGAGTGCGTTTTAATGACTCGCATAATTGTCCCATTAAATGCTGTACTCCCCTATCTGTTCAAATCAGCCAACAGGTTGCAATATTCTTGTAAAAGTAGAAGTTTAATCACCGCGTCTGCGACGTGGAAAAAAGAAGAGCGGAGAGGAAAATTGAGAGAGATAAATAATTGGTGGTCGGGAGGATCAAGATGTCCTTTGTTTCGCTGTTCCCTTGGAGGGGAGGGGTGGGAGACGACGCCATTTTTCCCGTAGCAGTTTCCAAAACGTCCAAGCCCCATCCTAAATGGCTTTTGTCACACGCGGTGCTTCCGTTACGAGCGTTCTTCGGAGAGCGATCTCTTTGTTGAATGTTACGTGAAAATGAAAGGCCACTGTAGCATCCCAGACGCGAACCTTTGGCTCATGTGAAAAGGTCACGATGGCGGCTGTTCGTCGGTCAGGAGCTACCGTACACACGCCGACTCTTTAATTCGGTTCTTGATTGCGCGATACTACCGCAAAGTACAATTTCATTTCTATTTCGATTTCTTAATTTTCATTCTTTCAATTTCGCTGCGCTTCACACAACATTCATTTTATCAAATTTCATTTTACTCGAATTTTTTTATTCGAGCGATGAACTTTATAATCGACAAAATATTTTCTTATTTATTCGTTTTGGCAAAAGATCACCGAACAAAATGGAAAATATCTTGTTCGTTAAAGTTCATTGCTTGAAATTACTTTCTTGCCAACCGAATATTTCTTAGCAGTCCAACATTATCGAAACAAATATTTGATCGAATCAAATAAATGACAAGGCACGCTGTAATTAGGTATAAGGGAGTGATTGTGTAAGATGGAAGAGGAATGGAGAAGATTCTTTGACGAGACGTGTCGGCCGGTATTAATTGGAATTATGTTTGGTTATGACAGAGTGAAACGTTCGATGGCCGTACGTAATAATGAGTGGAATAGTTGTACGGTTGGAGCTCGTTTAAGTCACCGGTGCGGAGCTGTCGATTCAATTAGGCGATCGAATGACTCGGCGCAAATAAGCCGACTGGAAGATAAACGGGAATAGAAACGGGATGAGGACAATTAATTAAATAATTCTTATCGGCGTGTCGCATGAACGGCGAACATTGTGCTAAACAAATTTGCAGTACCGTTCCCTGCTTGCTTGATCGCTTTCAACGGCTTTAGATAGCCGGATGAATCGTCGTAATTAACTCGCGACGATGCCTCCGTTACGAAATATTTCATTTGTTTAATGACGCGTAACAGGGCCGTCCTTGCGTTAATGAAATTAGGCAGATCCGCTGTTAATTAGCGTAGATAAAAATGGGACGAGCCATCGCTGAACTAGGATTGACCAAATTATCGTCCGAATAATTTATTAAAAAATTTATTTGAAAAATTGTCCTCGTCGATTGCAAGCAATAGAAACTTAATTCTAAAACTAGTTAATCTTCCCTTACAATTAGTGAGTTTAATAGAGGAGAAATCATATATTGACTGGTTTAATTTTGAAAAATTTTCAACAAGAAGAAACGCGTAACATTCATATTTGTTAGACTTTGTTGAAATCTTCACCGCGAGTCTGACTGGTTAAATACGGTATGGGGTTAAAGAGAGCCGTGTTTATGGTAGACGGTATTCCGTCGAGAAATTGAAACGAACAATGAATTAGTTATCGTCACGAGACAATATCATGATTCCGGGCTGTTCAGATGATTTTCTGGGCGTTCGTGGCCGGAGAAGAAAGTTTCATTGAATTTTCTGGGAACGAGGAATAGTTCCTCGGCGTTTCGTAACGGAATATTACCCGGTGTTTGGTAATAGAGTTATTATCAGGTTGAAAGCTGTCTCGTGCATCGGTTGCGAATTCCCCCTTGGAAATGTAAAACTGCCGGGGAATTATACGGCGGATTGGTTGTTCCATTCTTCCTTAAAAATCCGCCAGCCTCTAATTCTCTCTCCAGGAAGAATTAGTGCCCGCCGGATTGATCTTGCTCAAAACCGTACAGTCACCGTCGAAACTAAACTCGAACGTTCATTTCAGACGTCGCGAATTTTAAACCTCTTTCCATAGTCCAATCTTGCTGAAATTTTGTATACACACTTGCTTCCGATGACAATAAATGTAGAAGATAAAATACACAAAAAGAAGCCTTTTAAAAACCACGCTTATATTAAAATGCACTAAAAAGGAGAAAATAATTTTTTCACGTTTTTCGTTTTAAATCTTACAAGTATTTTCATAGCTATTAAAAATTCACAATCACAAATTTTCAGGACTATCTGTACGGGGTTAGGAATCTGTATGGGGCGAGGAAAAATTATTTTATACTTTTTAGTCCGTTTTAAAAACGTGATAGTTTTAAAAAATTCATTTTTATTTAAATAATTTTATTCGCAGCAGAATCGGACAATAAATATTCGACTTCTCCAGGGATCCGCACTTTCAACTATAATATGGCAATTTTTTGCATTATTGCAAGCACGATCGAGGAGCCAACCGTCCGCATACAAGCTGATTCGCAAACATTCCTATTTTCTCGGTCCGGCAAGGGTGTCCGATTTATGGTGCTATTCTCTTCTTTTTATTCACGTGCACACACACGTACGCACATTCACACATTTTTGGTTAGAACTGGGGGAATTTTTACGAACTTCGTCCCCCATTGAGTGTTTACTCATATCCCGTCCACCCAAGCCCGGCTTTAATATCGCATTTTCCGTCGTGCTCATCTATTTTCCTCGCGGTCGGTTCCTCGTCCATAAACCTGATTGATCAGGCCAATACATATGTATTGACTCTGAATAATATTCCAGGGCTGATTATCCTCCATAAATATATTATGCGATAATTTGTTTATTATATGATAATGTGGCTCGCCCGTCGGTCGTTCAAATAGAATTGTTTTATAATTAATAGGTAATACAGGGGCTTGTTGTATTCTACTGGATTTTGAATTTCAAATCACGCGCCACTCCCGCGATCGATCCGCTGGACTGCGCGGGAAATTCAAATGTACACTCCGAGCGAAAAGTGTAGACGTTCGGGGAATTTGTTGAGTTGTCGGAAGAACAGCTTTTAGTATTTAAATAATTGTTACAGGGTGGAAAACGCGCCCATAATTATGAAAGTGGTCCAAGTGAAAATTACTTTCGTAATTATGAGCAGGAATGTATTCACTAATGTATTTAACATCCATTAAATTGTTAAAGCAAAAATTTGAAAGATAAAGTGAAATTGTATATGCACATCCGTAGATAAATCTGTCGAGTTCTTTTCTTAATAAATTTAACCACTTTGTTAAAAATATATAAAAAAAACTTTTTAGAAACACAGACAAGAAAGCAAGCTAATAAAAACGTGGTAAAATGATACAAAGCCTCGTATCAATTATTATAAATTGTATGTACACCGTAGCCAACGTTTGGCGGCGTTTCCTTGAAAAAACGCGGTGGGGGCATCGAGCTGAAGTCAGCGAGTGGAAAAATGCGACAGGAACCGGAAGGCTCTGGCCCGATAGAGGGTATTGTCACCGGTGGTTTAATTATCGACTTTCTTTAAGAACTCGACCATCCGTTTACTATTGATCGGGGGATTTGCTGGCACAAGATTCCGGGGAAGGAAGGGGATGGTTTCTCATTGGATTCCTTTTTTTTTTTTTTTTTGAGGTCGTTGTAAAAAGGAGTTCGAGGTGATCGGGATTTGTTTGAACTGCTGGGAACCGTTTTGCGAGAGAAACATGCAGCGTGCATTCGAAGGAGGTGTAGTCCAAGAGCTAGATGACAACCGGTAGCAGGAAAAATGGCCGTGTCCGCGACCGGGCAGCTCATTCGCGCAATAAAACGCGTCGCGTGTCTAACGGTCGAACAATGAAGCCATTGCCATGCACGCACGGAGTCATTCATGCGTGGTGAGTGCGCCGACACCGCGCCGGGGCAAAAAGATCGAGCAACCGGCATGGCAGCAACGTGTCATTATCACCGGTCGCTCGCATTAGCCAACAAGCCGCGGGATTATGTCACCGAAGCCGGTCCACGAGATCACGATTCACGTTTCGCCGTAATATAGGCGTCGTCCGGTAAAATCGACGCCGTTCGCCCGGCTGGATTCATTAAAAACGCTGGGACAACCGCTAACGAGGAACGGACCCTCTTGTTAGGAATTTTTTAAAACCTAGAAAATTTCTCTACCGAAGTGCAGATTGGAATTTCTCAGATATTCGACGTGGGAAGGGTTGTTTCCAAGGCCGGCGGTTTCGAATAGTGGATATGTAGGTGTGGAGGGCTTTCGGGAGCGGGGGTCACGCCCACTTGGGGTATTGTGACCAAGGATAGTAGTTTTCTATCGTAGTCGACAGTGAAATGTCACAATTAGTATGTGAACACTGTTTTTGGAACTGTTTCAAACTCTGGGCGCAACGGGTCTTGAGACCACGCCTACTATATGCTCCCGAATCATTGGGAAAGGACGTTCTCTTATCCGAATGAAAATAGAAACAGTCAAAGTACAGAAAGATCATTATCCACACCCGTTCGGACAGTCTGCAACCAGAAGGCAAGACTTCCTTCTCTGACATGATTTGCTATCGGACCACGCCCACTCAGGGCAGTCTAGAAAAAGTGAGGCAAACCGAGGACAAGATAGATTCCTATAAAAATCCAACTCGGAGGATAAAGAATCTCCTTTTTCTCTGGTATAATTTGTTATCGGGTGACACCCACTTGCGGTTAATAGGCCACGCCCACTCAGAGTCTAAGTCGTAGAGCAATCTGTAAACAGGACTCAGGATAGATAGTTACCGTCGGTATCAGACTAGGAAGATGAAAGGTGTTTTTTGGCACCGGCGGGCACTCCGAGCCGCTCTCGGGGCAAATAGGGCCTACAACCCATGCTGTAGAAATGTAGAGTATCGAAGCCCGTCTGACGATTCGAATATCTGTTCCAGATACGAGACGGAAGGAGGAGGAGGAGGTCGCGGACTGGTGCAGCCATGCTCAGATCCTGATCACGGAGCAGCACGGGCCCCTGAGGGGTGGCGAGGAGGCGGTGGACCAGGGGATCGAGGAGGAGACGGGTGGTGGAGCGGTAGCTGGAGCGTGGACCTGGAGGAGGCTGGAGAATGAGCTTGTTCAGCATACTGCGTAGAAATTGGGCACTTCGGGTGTCGGTGGTGCTCAACATCTGCGTATTGCTCTACGTGTGCGCCCACTTCGGCTCCTCCGGGCCCTGGATCGAGGAACCGCCGACGAACTGGGCGGCGCCGTTACAGGCCGAGACGTTCGGCGCCGTGGACCTCGTGAACGGGACGCAGAAGGGCGCCGCTACCTATGTATCGGCTATACCCGCCACCAAGGATGCGACCGGGAAGGGTCCACGAGGCGGCAACACGACCAGCCTGGCCAGGGTGAGGCTGGTTACCACGAGGCCGACGCCCAACGAGGCCAAGGGCGCCGCCTCTGTTGACAAGAACGATCATCAACGCAATCAGACGGTAAGCTGGCTTATGATGCCTCGAGGTCGCTCGAACGTCCCGCGTCCCCTCTTTCTGGCCCGCCGGCAACCTATGTCCCCCTCGAAAAACTCGCTCGACGATGCAATGGACGCTCATAACCAGACCGCGGATGTTTATGCAATTCTCAAATTTTAAGAAATTGGGACCAAGTAAAATCCCATCTTCATTGGTAAATAATAGCTCCTGTAGATCGATAATAAATAAAAATCGTGCTAAATTCGGGTGTACACGCTTTCCGCGTGGAATTCGAATAAATGTTTTCTAATCCCGAGAGGATCGAGGATGCCGGGACTAAGTGTATATACGGGCTACTGAAAGATTCAGCAGCATCAGACAGCGGCCATTACCGAGTCTTTTCTCCGTTCGAAAAATTACGTTCGCGTCAACCGAGTTCAGCTCTCCTGCGCCGCCGCCGGAGCTTAATATTTCAGACACGAGGAGAACGGCGCACGTGTGTGCTCTCGCCCGTGCAAAATTCAGGCAAATGCTTTTACCAAGGGTGGGGGGTGGTATTTCAATGGGCTCGCAAATTTTCGGATAAGTCGGGGAACAACGTTTCGGCTCGTTTGGATACTCCCCGGGACCGATGAATGAGATCGTTCGTGTCCCCCGGTCTCGACCCCCAACGCCTTTTTGCGAACGAGATTTTTGTTCGAGGACTCGTAGCAATTCTCGCCATTCGCGCCATTGAAACTGATATATTTAATAATCTAAACAATGTTTCGAATGGTGGTACAGCAACTTATAATGGCGCCTTAGAGTCGCCATTCGAGTGCTAAAGATTACAAACTTTGAGATTCATTAAAATGTAATTGTTAATCTGTATCGCCGCCGGAGAAATTTGTACGGAGTTCCTACAACCGCGTTATCGTGTTACGCGACGTTGACGTCCTGAAGGATCAACGGTTAATATGGCAACAACATCAGCAAAAGTTTACAAACATTCTCGTATGTCTGAACTGCGGCAATTAGATTCATTGTCCCCGATGACCTCCATGACAGGAAGTGGCGGGTCGCGTGCCTGTTATCGCTAAACTACAAACCGCAAACATGTAACTTCATAGGAGAGACAGAAGATATACAGGGTGGCCGAGCAATGCCCAATAATATACCATTACAAGTATAGATGCGATCTAGCACGAACCTAACGTATCCTAGACTGCGGGTTTTTATGCATTTATAAAGAAATTGGCTGGGTGAGATATAAAACAGTAAAGAGCTAGAAAAATTTCAGAATACTATACTGTTGTATAGTACTATAATGTTGTTTTTAATGTAACGAAGCCCTTAAGGGGTGAAATCAATTTTTATTTTATTCCTGCTTTCCAGAATCAATGCAGAACATTTACATTTCGCATAAAGATCCGCAGTCTACTTATAACCATTAACTTAATGAATTAATTAACACGAACGGTTGCTCTGTTGTCAAGGCGAAGAACCCGAACGTCCGACCAACGATGAGCCTGAAGGAGGCCGTGTCCTGCAAGGAGAAGTCTCTGGAGCCAAGAAGGGCCCAACGTGGCGACTACTGGGTCCTATACAATTACGTTCCGATGAGCATGGCGGTGAGATGCTGGGAGAGCGTGACGTACACCACCCACGCGGACTACACGTTCCTGGACAATCTGGAGCCGCTGCTGGAACGTTGGAGGGCGCCAATATCGATTGCTATGCACGCTCCTGGCACAGACTTCTCGGCGACACTCGACGCCATCAAGTACGCGAGAAACTGTGGCAGCCCCCTGATCGCCCAGCTGGTCACCTTCCACGTTTTCTTCAGCAGCAAACACGTGCCAAAAGTGGTAAATAGTGTCCTGGTACTGGCCCCCTCCTAGCGAAAGAAGATCTGTAGGCTGCTAAGATCTCTGCAGATCCTTAACACGCTTAGGCATGGACCCCTGCATTGGGCAATCCTAAGTGCTCCTATCTCTAACACGTAGCTCTACATATACCAGATTGGCGTATTTCCCTTTGTAAACTTTCCACAAAGCGATTTGTAAATCTGTCACGGAAATCTTACACTTACCCCTATACCAGACTGGCGTATTTTCCTTTGTAAATTCTCCACAAAGCGATTTGTAAATCTGTCACAGAAACCTTTAGTCTAATGACCGCGGCTGTAGGAAATGCGATGGAGAACCTAACGAAAAATGCAGACAGTGCTCTAATACGTTACGTTAGGCTCTACTGCAATAACACTTGCCCTATTCATGTATTCCTATTGTTCTGTGTTCACAATGAGATTATCTAAAACATGCATTAAGAGAAGAGAGTGTTCCTACAAAAAGTTCCGAATCATTACATCACTGAATTCTAACAAGGATTCAGCTCATTGTCGTGTAAACGACTTATTCTAACTTCTTCTTCGAATCGGAATAGAACCATCCCTGAAATGAAAGAGAAAACGTTACGAAAAAGGGAATATGAAATCTCGAGCAGTGCATTTTGCAAGACGCAAGGCCATCGCGTTCTTTCAGGGCAAGAAACATTGTTCCTCCGGCGAGACTTTCACGGTCGACGGTCACCGACAATGATTTCTTGCGGATTTTTCCGGTGCGTGGACATCTTGTAAATTCTTCGCTAGGAAACGGACAATTCCCGTGACAGTGGTCGGGGGGTATATAACATTGAAAAGATTGTCGGAAATTACTTGTAAAGATAATGCCAGCGGCGTCACGCACGGGGGAATGCGCACACCGTGAAGAACCATGGGAGGAGCAACTGTTGCGGTGTTAATTGAACATTTCCACAGTTCACGGATGAGGAGAACCGCCATGGATGAAGTTCTGGAACGAAATCGTTGGAAATCGCTCGCCGATACGGGAATCGGTTGCGGTTGGAGAAGGCAGATGAAATCTTGATTCGGATACTTAGCTAGACCATTAACTGGAAGAATCACTTATTGTTGAATGTAGCTACTGTAAAATTCCTAGATCCTGAAATTCTTTCTGTTGTCATTGTATCAACTTGAACATGTCGTCAGGATTAGAAGATTCACTTACATACGGTTGAATGCAGCTATTGTAACATTTCTGGATCCTGGAATTCTTTCTTCTGTCGTTGTATAAAAAGTTAAGCATATCGTCAGGATGAAATCGTTAACTAGATGCAACGTTTTCGTCGTGAGAGTCGTTGTTTGTTAGCCACCCTCCAGGTAAAAGTTCGAAAGGGAAAGTCGACTGTCGGCGACGGTATCGAGTGACCAGCCCGGGGAAACACAATACAGCATTTCTTGAAAAGTAGATCAGAGGCCGTGAAAGTATCAATCAGATACGCGAGTAACTAGTTAGCAGCTGGTTAGTGATACACATTTATATTCGCCTCTGTTCCACATAGTCTCCCCTCTTTCTTCGCGGAAGGAGTCTCTTTCTTAATTACAGTTATAAACGATTCAATGAATTGCACGCGTACGGAATTGTTAGGCCCGGATATGGACCAACCTAACGACAGGGTTTCGTCATACAAAACTGTGGACACAAGAGCTGCTTTCTCTACCCGGTGATTTCTTAAAGTGTCTATAATGGCAAACCGTTTGTCAGACAAAATTGCTTCTCTATGTTCAACGTGCAATCAATTCTCCGCGTCACATTCTCTTTCGTTCTGAACTAATTGGTGAACGTATACATATGCTAAACAGATGCATCTCATAAACATACTTCCGTGCCGTTTGAGTGATGCAAATTGGTTAATAAAATTGATGCGCGATACTGGAGGTGAGATCGGAGAAGAATTTCTGTTCGATTTGCTTTCGTGCTTGTCAGAATTATTAACCCCATGCCGTGTAATAACGAACCAGATTCGTAACGAACACTTGAGTCTAATAATAGTAAACATAGTGCGTGGGAAGTGTCTAGCTGCTCTGCGAAACAGAACAAGACACTTCACAGAAATGCCAGCAGGTTTTCGAGAATTCCAGCGTCTAATGGTTTGCTTAATCCGTTAAAAATAGGTACCCCCGAGCGAGAAAGTCATGTCCGACACGTACAACTGCACGTTGGGGCCTCCGTGGGTGAACGTCACGCTTTCGAAGATGTATAAAAACGAGAAGAAGCTGCTGTACCCGGTGAACGTTGGCCGTAATATAGCACGCGAGTCGGCGCCGACGTTCTACGTTCTCGCCAGCGACATAGAGCTCTATCCGAACCCAAATTTGCCGGCCAAGTTCCTCGAGATGATCAGGAAGAGAGACCAGCCGGCCTTGTACAAGCCGAACCCGAAAGTTTTTGTACTGTCTATCTTCGAGGTGGACGAGAAGAACCAGCCACCGAACAACAAAACGCGTCTGGTGAGTTTGCGGTGCATTCGTCAAGACCCCTTTCAGAATGTTGCTAGTCTAGCTGACGATAAGAATTACATGAATTGCATGAATTGCACAGATCATCACGATACTGTTACGGCCAGGAGTTCCTCCGCGTTTAACGTTTGCGCAACTTGGAAGCTTGGTAGCAATTAAATCGAAAGCAAAGTTGCGGAGTGCAACGGTCGCATCCGTTAAACAGCACGAATGCGAGGGTCGTGTGTAATCAATGGCGCTTCCTTTGACCGTGGACCTTGATACAGGCAATTAGTAGCACAGCTTTGCCATTAAACTTCGTTCAGCATCACTGCATAGTGTCTCTGCGTATACACGAAATATAGCTAGTACTCTATCCGTATTATTTTCGTTTCTGTTAGTCGCACATGCTGAAGGCAGGCTCGGCCATTCCTTTCCACAAGAAGCTGTGCTCTGGCTGCCATAATGTTCCTCGTAGCAAAGAGTGGCAGGAGGCCCCAGAAACCACGGACCTCCACATTTTTCACGTTGGAAAGAGGACAGGCAGCTTTGTCCATTGGGAGCCAATCTTCATCGGGACCAATAACGACCCTCTGTATGACGAGAGGCTTAGCTGGGAAGGGAAGAGCGACAAAATGACACAGGTAGACACTCCTGGAACCTTAAACCCTGCAAACATGAAGTTAGGAATCAATTTTCTGATCTTATCCGGAACCTTCGTACCCTGAGGAGACTTTATACAGCAGCGAAGAGATTACTTAGGCTGCTAATTGTAGTGAACAGAATGTATCCTCTCGTGCTATCACCTTTAACGCTAGGTTTACAAGACTTCGATCACTTCTAGTACAGTTAATAGTAAGAAACATCTCCTCGCTCATGCGTAAACCGCTTGTTGGGTGCAAAAGTAGCCCCGTAGGCTACTCTGCCTCTCCCTGAGCGCTCAGACTAGCTTCCCAAGGTATCATTAGCACCTAATGCTTGTAGTAATATACAACATTTTAATTCAGGGTTACGCGTTATGCGTCCTCGACTACGACTTCCTGATCCTGGACAACGCGTTTCTGGTGCACCGTCCCGGCATCAAGATTTTCAAGAAGGACCCTCACCGGGAGATGCTCACGGCGAAGACGAACTCGCTGATCAAGAAGATCATCGTGCCGGAGCTGAAGATCCTTTATGGAACGCGGAAGGGCTGCGCTGTGTAGCCCGTGGAGAATCCGAGGTGTCCGCAGGTGTCCCCAGGTGACGAATACTACACGCGGCAGGCTCCATCAGTTTCCAGATCCTCTGAGAAACGGTGTCGACAAGAGCCCAAACAGCGTTCATTGTGATTCACAGACATTGCCCTATAATGATGCCAATTGAATGGTGCCGAAAGTATACACATGTTTATTGATCAGTCTAACCGCGAAGGGGACAACTCCGCTCTTCTTCACCTACTTCAGCAAACTAATCGTTAGTTCCTGCGACGAGTTACACGCCACTCCTTCGTTTCTCATCACCGACTTCTTTGCTAGTACAAAAGCGCGAGGGGGTAGTGCATCCTTTAAGGTACTAGACTCACCTCCTGCGCACGCTAGATAAAATATTAATCTAACGCGCAAGTATCCCAAAGTGGCCCACTTTTACGTTTTCGAGGCGTAAATTACATTATTCGGCAGCACGCAGGTGTCGTAGCTTTATGAAAATCGACTGCTGCAGAATAATGCAAATTACGCCTTGAAAACGTAGGCATTCAAACGGTGGGTACTTTTGTCTGAATTCATGAAGCATGAGGTCACTTCGGGAATCTTGCGGAATGGTTTGAATTTGTTATTACAATAGTACAATCCTCGTGTACGTACATGTATCTAGCGGTGCGTAAGCGTGCAACGAGATTCACGCGCGAGAGTCTAGCGTCTTAATGGAGCGTATAACAGTGTAGAGATGTTCTTCAAAGATGTTCTCCCCGCTGCGAAAGGATTCCACTGTATTTTTCAGCAGAGACTCATCGAGATAATGTACATAGTAACGTTTCGAAGTAGCACCTCCGTGTGTACAACTGCAACGTTTCCTTCTATCAGTTTTTCTGTGTGCATTTCTTCTCATTCCACGTTTCTACTTTCTTTCTGAATTGCACGAGACAAATGGTGCGCTCAAGGTAGTTAGTACCAGTAAATTGAAGGGTAGATCATGCTCATCGAATTTTTACGATTTCACCATTCCTATGAACGCTGTTTAAATTTGCTAAGCGAATTACCTTGAGCAGAGCGATGTTGCTGCGATGTTTCAAACTCTTTCTCGTATTACTCGCCTCACTGCCATACCTCGTTCCCCCGTCGAGGGACACAAGCGTAATCTTATTGGTTATTTTTATTCTGATTTCACTGTAACCCAGTGCATTTATCGTCCGCCTGCTATCGAGAGCTCGGAACTATCGAGCGGCGAGGCAATCAGGGCGGGCGCAGTGAGGTTGTCATTTTCGAATCTCCCGCCATTTCTCCCTCCACTCGCGGCGGAAAAGTCAAACTATCGATCGAGAGAAGCCGCGGAAATATTTTCGAATTGTTCAAGACTGAGGAACATTTGATAACCGTTGCGACCAGGGACACTTTATCCTATGACTCTTCGATTAACGAGCATCCAGTCATTAGTTGTTTATTTTCGTTTAACTACGTTTTTTCTTTTATTACTGACGAAGAGAATCGGTGCTTCCAGTGATTCGAATCACTCGTTATCGTCGAGAAAAGAAAGTCATTCGATAAATCGTAAGGGATGTAATCACTATGGATCGCACGTCTCTTTTTTCCAATCGAATCATGCACGAGAAAGAGCTTCGCGCTGATCAGACAGGGCCGAGAGGTTTATTAGTATGCGATTTTGCGTTTCGGGAAGTATCTTTGATCGTGTACGAAAACATTGTAAATATATAAATATTATATACACGCTCGTAAGTGTAAGTACACGAGCACGATTGTAACTGATACTATTTTACACGGAATAATTAGGTATTCAAACTGGTGAGTCCCAGCGTAACAACCATAGACTGTTCGACGTTCCAAAAATTCTGTATTGAAATCAAAACGAACATCGAACAAGTTACGACGGTTGATGCGAGTGAGATTATTAAGGAACCGGTGTACTCAAACAAGTCCAAACTGATGGAGTTAATCGAACCATTGATTTACAAGTTTTGCAACCAGCACGCACCAGTTTTCTGTTTCCCAAGGAATCAAAATGTTTCTCGATGGTGTCGACGCCATATGCACAGATTTATAATGTATGTACGTCGACGACCATGCGTTTCTTTTATCTCAGCCCCGTAATCAATTTCGAAGGCTATAGAAATACATATAATATCGATAAGACTTGAACGACAATTTAGAGTCAGTCTAACGAGAACCCGTAAATACTCGTAAAGACTCGAATTTTTGTGTGATAATCTTAGGGCACAAACTAAGTGTTACTTCTGTAATCCTGCTTCGCGCTAGCGCATCATTCTTTCACGAGGACCACCTCTGGCTGAATTGGTTCGATCAATGCTAGGTCTACGGAGCAGTGTGGAACTGACTTTATCAAGTTAACGGCAAAGAAATCAATTTGTTCTTTACAATCTAAATAATCGTAAACTAAATGTTTCAGCCTACAAAAATGACAAGGCTCTATTTATTTAGATTCCGTGCAATGTTGATTACAATGTTTGGATAAAGAAACTTATCGAATCAATTTCCACGTAAGCAACTTCATATATATAATTTCAGTAATTGTAGGATGAAAAATATAAAGATATTAAAACACGCCCTGTAAACCTAGCGTTGAATGAACAGCGGTTCCAGAAATTATTTTACACTAATTGTCAGCGAAGAAAGTAGTTCCGCTTCCTTATGTAAAGTATGGAATTCATTCTTTCGAGAGTGGTCAAGAGAGAGAGAGAGAGAGGGAGAGAGAGAGAGAGAGAGAGAAATCCTGAAAATTCCCAACGTAGTTTGGCGTAACAATCATTTTCGCCAGAGGTGGTATCGTAATGTAGATACTGTCGAAATATCTGAGAAGGGAACGCGACTCATTGACAATAGATTGAGTTCCGGAAACGGTTCAGTTGGAAAAGCATTTTATATCGTAATAGGAATAAATTGTTCCAGGGAATTGAATTTATGGCGACGTCCATTCACGTGTGAAAGTATTCATTGAACGAACGGATCATTTGTTTCTCCGTGACACTCGTGGCAGAATATAAACTCTTCCGACAGGAGTGCGAGTTCCTTTGGTCGTCTTTTGCCACCCCCTTTTTAATTTATCGGGGCTGTGCAAATCGTGTGTAATAATTGCTCGTAAATGATAATGTGTATTCTGTGCCTTATCGTCTTCGTCTCAATGTGTATGCGTGTGGTATTTGAGACAAGTGTGCGGAAAAGAGCCAACACGAAGAGCTAAGCATAATAAGAAACATACTCGAAGGTGAAATAAATCACTGCGGTGATTGATATGTTGCGAAGGGACAAGAAGAAGAAGAAGAAGAAGGACAACAAAAAGAAAAGAAAAAATGAATTACATTGTTAACGTAACAGACTTTTTATGCGTACACTTTGTCTAGTATGTATTTAAGTCTTAAGGAAGAAATTAAGTCCATACACCTTGTAATATCGCCTTGACACTGTAATTCATTTTTACCAATAAAATATTTTTCACTGATTTATAACATCTTCAGATTCACATTTATTATTATGACTGGCCCATTCGACGAACTCATTGTACAGATATATATATATATATATATATAGATGTATATCTGATTTTTTCACTACGATACGCTTTTTTGTAACGATGACACAAATGAGGAGAAGTCTTTCAAATTAGCTGAGAATCCTGTTGTTACATTCAGATCCGTTTGTTGTTCGCTAGGTTACAGTGAATTTCAATTACTTATTACACTGAATTTTATCTTTCTCGACTGAGCACTTCATGACAAAGTGCTAGACTGCAAACTAATTATGGCATTTCTATAGAAAACGATAAGGGCACGTCGTTGTGTGTATTGTGATTGTAAGTACTGTAAATAATAAGCCACTGTGTTGTTCGATGGTACAGTGTATATTATTCTTGTACATTCTCAGGCTCTTTCCCGATTAATCTTCAGTGAACGATTTCTTCTTCGTTCGGTCTCGTTTAGCTGTTGTTATTCGAGAGATTGTGAAAATTTTCATCCCGTTCCGGAAACTCTGTTTGCGAGAATAAGAATAAATGTTTAGGCTAACGAGTTTCAGAACATTTTTACATACATAGAATATAACTGTACGCGGTCGGGAGTATCCTATTGTTTTCTGCATTCTCAGATTAATTGTCGTTCGTCGTGGACATAATTGTATATGCGAAACGATCGTTTCAAAAGGAAAGTATCTATTATTGGTATAAATTAAATCGATATTTAGCGTGTACATGAATTATGTGTAATATATGAATATTTCTCTTGATTAGGAAAAGAAGATGTAATGTGTGAGACTGTATGTATGTACATGAGTATAACGAATGTCTCTGCGAGTCGCGTGAGAAAACTGACCTAACTCTATCCCTGTACATATGTAAAATTGTATTTTTCCAAATAACAGGATAGAAATATAAGAATCGTTTAAGTATCTCGGACTTTCGTTATTTTAAACATTCCTCTATTTCACGAATTATCTGTAAAGCAACTGTTGCGACTCTTTTGCAATGTTGATACCACGAAGGTTGATACGAAGATCAGTGCACAGTGCACAGTTATTGGGGTCACGTCACGAAAGATCCTAACTATTCCTAACACGTTATTGACAGGTGGCCGTGGATGCTTAAATATTCAATGTAATTGTTATTCAAGGGCTAAAAAAATTGGTGGGTGTCTACTGGAGAATCGTCTGTGTCTGTATTGTACAATAAACATCATTTATTCATGCACAATGAAAAATATTGGATATTCACTACAGCAGCAAATGATTCGTGCCGCTTTTCCCATAAGACGCAATGTTAATTCCGGCACGAATTATTTGCTCTTCCTAAACATTCGTACAGCGCCATTTCATGCAGCGGCAAAAAGCTCAAACTGTTAGCCAAATGTTACCGACAGAGAAGTTCAGGAAGTTGGTAACAGCGCCATCTAGCGGTAGATTCGGAACGAAATTTGGCTAACAGTTTGAGCGTTTTGCCGCTGCATGAAATGGCGCTGTACGGACGTTTAGAAAGAGCAAATAATTCGTGTCGGAATTAACATTGCGTCTTATGGGAAAAGCAGCACGAATCATTTGCTGCTGCAGTGAATATCCAATATTTTTCATTTTGCATGAATAAATTAATCTTTATTGTACAATATAGAAACAGAGGATTCTCCAGTATACATCCACCAATTTTCTTGGCCTTTGAATAACAATTTAATTGAAACCATCCACGGTCACCTGTCAATAATAACGCGTGTCTAGTAGACACTGTCTACTTACACGTGAATTACAACATTCGTGAAGCTTGCATAAATATCTTTAAATAATTTCTAACCGTAGTAATTTTCAATAAATCTGCTCACGGTCAAACCCCGGGCGTGAGCACTCTCATATAATACCCTCAGGTAGTGCAGCTATTATAATATCAAAGAGAAAATTCTCTGATAATAAATTTAATCTTGTTATATATTGTTTTACTTTTAAAGCTCGGTAGGTTTAGCGTTTCACTGAGGGAAGTACATAGCGAAAACAGAGAGGTTTGTATATTTCACTTTATTTAATTAAAATATACAGATTTGAAACGTGATCACACATTTGTTCGAGTTCGCCTCGTTCGACCTATGCTTAACCTGAGATAAACCACTATAAATTTTTTTTGTCGCTCACTCTCCCTTTCATGCGCACACACACACTCTATCTCTCACTCTCTCCATACTCTCTTATTTTCTGTGTCAATGATAAATTTTATTCTTCTTAATTTTCTTTACGTCAGCTCTCAGAAAATACTTGGTTTTTCTTCACGTCCTATATAACGAATTAATTTGTTTACATCTAGAAGCGCAACCAGACGGATCCCTTTCGTCGCTCACTTGTTCTATAATATAGAATAACTCTCGTGTTGTATATAAATAAACGCTAGCAAAGATTTTTTTTATTTCCTCGAATTTATCTCCTAAGAGCTTAAATCGTCTATGCTTCTTTTCAACCTACGTGTATATAGACCATTCGCATGATATACGTGTGTGTGTGTGTGTGTCTGTGTTACATATTATACGTATATGTATAGATATGTTATATATTTATATGTATATACAGTGCCAATTTGTATCGCATGCACCAAGAAGAGAATTTTTGTTTATATATATATATTTTTATCTATATATTATATATAGAATTATTTCTTATAAGCGAGGTCTCTTACATCCTAAATATATTTAATCTATGAAGACACGTAACACTGATTTACTAATAAAATTAGTTAAATAAATTTACTTCGGTTGATCTCTTTTTCTCTCTTTCATTCATCCATATTCTCTCTCTCTCTCTCTCTCTCTCTCTCTCTCTCTCTCTCTCTCTCTCTCACCCTCTCCGTTGCAACAGTAAAAAAAAAGTGTTTTGTCTTCTTGGTCCATGGTATATGAATACACTTTATACATACACACATATATATATATATACACATTCATTAAATGGTAACTATTGTAGGCACGTGTCGTTTTTATTTCATTTTTATCATACTCTCTCCTCTCGTTCTCATACTCTTCGATATACAACTTAGAAATTCCTTTCTCTGCACTGTCTACAATGAAACGTAAAAATATAAAAATATCAGTAAACTCATACAAATTTACGCCTTTTTTTAAAGTATAGTTCGCTCCCCTCCCCCCGCGAACGATCCAAGAGCACGGTAAATATTGTTTCATCGTTGCCCAAAACAATACTTCATTTCCTTAAAAATCTCTAATAAAAAAAAACGAGCTGTAATGCTCTGCTGCTACCCGGATCGTTCGCATTTGTTGTAACACACAGTTATCAGAAAAAAAAGAAAACGGAAAATATTTAGCCTAAATTTGTCCTGAAGTACAATTGTGCACTGCGCCGTGCGAGCTTCAAAAAATGGTCTTACATTAACGCTACACAAGTTGAAAAATCATTGTTTTAAAAGAAAGAATGGGGATGGGGGTGGAATAGAAAATAAGGGGAAAACAATCAAACCAATAAGGGGCACTGATTAACAGTTAAAACGATCGTGTTTCTTTTTAAATCCTCGTTTTCTCGTCTCAACCATTTTTCATTAAATTGCTCTAAATATAAATCTAAACTTTGTTTTACCGCGGTAATAGACAGTCGTTTTTGTATTTTCTTCGCCATTGTCTCGCGCCCGTAGCGGCCGCCATTCAAGATTCATTGTCATATGTATCTTAATGTGTAAGTGAACAATTGAATATCTTGCAACGTGATAGGTAGCAAAAATTATTATCACGACTTTTGTGCGGTCTTCGTACAAAGTGACGCGTATTATATATAATATATAAAAGACTTTATGATTTCGAGAGAATCTTCAATGGCCACTCCGTGCCGAGTCAAAGCAGATTACGTACCTACGCGCTAAATATATTTTAACCATTTTTCTTGTTGTTGTTAATGTTTGTAACCGTGCTCGAGTGCAAGCGAAACACATTTTCAATAATCGCTTAGCGAGTCTCAATCTACAATTCCCTCAAAATATCGGTTCCTCGTAGATGTATAGGAATCATCGTGGAGGTCGGAGAAAAAGATAATTTCTACAAATATACATACGCGGCTCTGTCGCTCCCTTAGATATACTGTCGTTCCTCTCGTCTACGTATTATCACACATTTTTATACACATATATGTTCACAGTACTTTCTTCGATTAACGGAAGAAGTCTCTACCCGAACACGCCATTGATTTCAATTTGGCTGTAGCGTTTTCTCGAAAGAAAAGAAAAGAAAAAGAAAACAATGAACAGATGACTAACCGAAAAAAGAACGGAAGAGTGAGACGATGTAAAACTGTTCACAGAAGTTCAGAGAACCGTATAACAAGTAAAAACATTGCGATGAAATCCACTTTAATGCAGGTCATCCATACAAGTTTCATTGGTATCGATATTTATTGCTAACCGTTATTCAGCTGCTTAAATTCGGAGAAAATAATTTTTGCTTGCCGGTTAAGAAAAAAGAAACACTGACGTTAACGCTGTACTGAAACGGTAAATTCGATCAAATTGGTCCAGAAAAAGGCCATACTTTCGAAAGCAGGTGACAAACCCGACTGGACGGAAATATTGTTCATTAAAAAGGTTCTTACGAGAAAGATTTTCAGCGAGAAGGGTAAAACAAAATGTTTCCGCATTGTTAAAAATCCTTCTCGTAAATATTTGTTAAAATAGAAGAGCAAAGCTATTTGCAAAATTTCCGGCTAATTGGATTTGGCCGATTTCCGGAAGTGCCGCTCGGAAAAATCGTTGTTTATGAAATGCAATTGTACCTCTGCGGAGATAGAAAGCAATAATACGACCGATAAAACCGATGAAGGGGGTTAAAGGGACAATAAATACCCCGCACAGAAAAAAAAAGAACAGTGGTAATTGACAACGCGCATTTCTCCTACCTTACTTCCCAAGGCGTTTAATGCGAGACCGCGTGCTCAGCGACCGGGCGCTTGGATTATACGGCGATTTGACTCTTTTAGCCATCCCGGAACTAGTATTACATCCTGTGTTAGTCGGACTGATCGTTGAACAGGTCCCGCTCCCGTTGTTGTTGTTGTTTTGCTTAATTCCGGACGACAACGAGGCGGATCTTACTCGGCTCGACTGCAGGAACCCGTTGCTGCTCGACTGTTTCAGCTTGCTCGACAACGAGAGCCGATTAGGTTGTTTCACTAGGCTGTACTGATGCATGTCTACGTTGCGCGATCGTAGGGTCTTCACTGGCGTCGCAGCGATGGTGTCCGACCTGGAGGAATACACGAAAGACATAGTACAAACGAACTTTTCAAACTTAGGGGAGTAAACTCGTTTTTTCAGAATTGCAAGGGACCGGGATGCGCCTTCTCATTTCTCTATAATGCAAAGATCGGGTTTTTCATTAGTCAAAAGCGCTAGATAATAGATTAGTCTAGACCGCGATCGCCCTCAAAAGTCCCCTATTTTTATGTTTATGAGGCGTAATTCGCATAATTCGGAAGCATAAAGCTGCGACAGCTACATGCTGCCGAATAATGCAATCGCGGCCTATCGCGATCTTTTATCTAAAAAACCCCCATCTTCGCAACATCGAGAAATGCGCATCCCACACCCTCGCAATCCTAGAAACGAATCTACTTGCTTAAGAAGCTGAAGACTAGAGGATGCGTACCTGAGCCAACGTTGTGGAACGGTGGTACTATCCGATGAACCTATAATAGACATAGTCCGACTTATCCTCCTCTCGGTGCAGCCATTAGACCTGTTGTCCCACTCCCTAGCACCCAGACTAGCAGCCAACAGTTGTTTCAGCAGGCCTTTGATGGATGGTCTTCGAATAGCCTTCACCGGGGTCACTTTCTTCCCTAGATTCCTCTGGAAGGTATTCAGAGGCGACAACCTGTCCTGTATGGGCACGGTCGCAGCACTGCCTGGCGAACGAGAGATGTTTGACTCCGTACCAGGCCAGCTGAGGCTACCGGCTGCGTCCTTGGTGGTCTGGTTCGCAGGATCATTTTCATCCACAGGGTTCGGCCTATCTTCGGACCTTGTCCTCCTCTTGAAGCAGGGCTCCTGTAACACGCATGTCTCCTCCACTGTGCTAATTACACTTTGCGATATTGCACTATGTCTTCGCTTCGTACCGACAGCACTACCGGCCGTTTTACCCGGCGAGTTTCTAACGTCTTCGTCCACTGTGTTCCCGGCTACCTTTGTACTACGCGGCTTGAACCACGACGTGTTCACGTACTTTTTCGTCGTCGGCTCCGCGGACGCGGCCTCCGCGAGGCTGTTTCGCGAGTGCCCGTTCAAACTGTGCTTCTTCCTCCTCGCGTTCCTCGCGTCTGTTCGCGTGCTGGAGAACAGGGTCTGCTGTTTGTGACGCGATCCATTCAACACGTTTCCGGCCACTTTGTTCTCGTTCGCCGGAGGACTCTCCGACGAGACGCTACCCTTCTCCGCGGCGCCGCCGTCGACGTTCGTGGAAGAACATACATCATGACCCTCGCAAAAAAATGCACTTTGGTGTATCACGTTTGAGTCGCCAGCCGCCTTACTGTCCGTGCTCTCCGTTGAAGGAGACTCCGAGCTCGGCGCAGTCTCGTCAACCTGATCGTTGGTTATTTCCGGTTGTTTCTCATGCACAACCGACTGTTCTTGATCGGCTTTCTTCGGCAGACTTGCCTCTAGTTTCTTATCGTCTACGTCCACATTGTTCTCCGCTATTTCGTGCGATATCGTTTCCGTGATCTTAACGGGCCCGTTCACGTTCTCGACATTCGTGTGTCTTACCTCGTCTCCTATCTGGTGACTGATGTCCAGGCCATCCTCGAGCTTCTCTTCCGGCAGAATCTTCTCTGATGTCGCTTCCTCTCGGCTATCTTCGATTCTGTTGCATAATTCCGATTTCTGAAGGTCGATGTTGTGGCTCGGTGTTGACAGAGCTCTTGGTACGCTCAGGGACATCGAACTGTAGGTAGGCTTCTCTGGGTTCTCTGCAGAGAGTGTCGCCGCAGGGCTGTGGACACTGTGATGCGCCATGACGCATTCCTTCTGGCTCAGTAGAACCTTTCCGAATTAAATTTCTTTGTTAATGTAACCCTTCAAGAGAGATATAGCTACTTAAAATCTATGCTTCCATTTAAAAGTATTCAGAATCAGATTTGACCGTCTCCGGAAAGTTAATGTAACCATGATACTTTTAGTGAAGATACATACTTCACTTCGAGATGGTCCAGGTGGATCCAGCATTAGCGTCACGACGCTCGTGTTGTCCGCGCGTAGTCTCTTTTGCGACCACCTCTCCAATGCTTTATCCACTAGGCTTTTCGAAGGGTTGATCCACAACTGAATGTTATCGGACTGCTGCTGGGGAGAAATATCGAAACAATCAGTTAACCCATTGGACTCAAAACAATTTGAATTCCGAAATCAAGACATATGTACATTTGGATTTTTAGCAATTTCTAGAATACAGAAGAGTTTAATAATTTCAAAACTGTACTTTCTAACTTAATAACTTATCACTTAATACTTTCAAACAATAATCTGACAATTTTGACTGGTACTCCAGAGTCACTATTAGAGTGCAAATCGTAATTTCCTAAACAACTTTGTTGGATCGTACCCCATTACACGTTTGCTGAGAAGCGATCAGGTGCTTCTCGTTGTGCCTGTCCGCAGCTTGAACAATAGCTACAGCACCCTGTGGCGTCAACATGTTCCACAACCCATCTGTTCCAAATATAAGGCAACGATGTGATTCAACGTCAATCGCAACTACTTTAACATCTGGTTCGGGAGATACAACAAACGTATTTAACTCGGAATTGTAACTCCATAGATCACCTACAAACAAAAAGCAGAGCGTTTTACAAATCGACCACCTAAAAAGCACGAGGAGTATGTTCTAGAAGTCCGAAGGATACCTAAAGACCTAGCAACAGCAAGGAATGGAATCTCATCTATGTGAGTCGACCTGCGTACAGGCCCCTTGTGTCCAATACGAGGTCTGTTCCAAACGACTCGAGGAACTCCAGATTTGCTAACAACTTTCCCACCAGACTCTCGTATCCTCATCATCTCTGGTCCGCTCTCGGGCTTGTGGTCCTTGGTCAAAGCTTTGGCTCGCCACTGCGGATCTCCATCCACCTGGTAGCCCAAAATAATAGCAGAATCGCCAACGTGACCGATGTAAATCTTGCCCTTGCGAATGAACGCTATGCTGGCGGTGGTGCCGGCCGTAGATGGCAATCCGGAGGCAGTTCTTGGCCACTTATCTGAAGGAAAAGTGAATGCCTGTGAATACGGAAAATGAGCGATGACACTCCCGAGGAATCATTTCCCAAAGGTTTCCAACGATTCAAAGAAACAACGGGGAGCATAACGACGAAGGAATTCGAAAATTCTCTTTCATCTAATTTTTCCCGAAATTCCACGGTTTCAGGTTAGCTCGTGTTACATAACCTAAATTCTAACCTAATCGGGCTAGGTGGTGGTGGGGGAAATACGCGGGACAATGACAGAAATCGTTTTGGGTGGCATCGATACGGCGCGGTATCTTTGCGGATAGGTTCGAAACGGGTCGGGAAACGGCGGGAAGAATCTTGCGAGGGGAAGTAAAAAAAAACCCGAGCAGGAAGTTAGGGCAGAACGGTGATATATGGTGTGTGAATCTATGTACGTGGGTTAGCTTACCGAGCTCCCGCCACATCGCATAGTGCGTGCTCACATATCCGTCTCGGATCGCGCGTAGCACGTCCTCGTCCCGATCGGACCAAAAGTTCTTTTGCTTGACGATCACGTTCATCAGGTGCTCCTTGGCGTAGCTGGCAGCCTCGCCACCGCCGTGGCCGTCGAAGATCCCGAAGAACGCATACTCGAGATCCTTGTCATCCGGTGTCGATTGAAAGGCCACGCTGAACATGTCCTCCATGTACTTTCGACCGCCCTGGTTACAGTGCCCGGTCACCCTCAGGTTAACCCCGATGCTCAACGGCATGATGGCACAACACTGACGACGGATCCCGCGGCGCCGGGTCCCTACACACACCACACGCACGAGAAGCTGCTCGCTTTTCTCTCTCTTTCTCACTCTTTTATCTCTCTCTCTCTCTGTTGCTCTCCTCTCCTCTCCTCTCGTTCTATGAGCAGCACTCTCGTCGAGACTCCGAACAGTCCGAACCGAACACGCAGCACACAGCACACAGCACACACCACACGCGACAGACACGGTTTCCTCGGAAACCCCTTTAGCTCTCACTCTCTCAGCAATCGGTCGACACGTACACCGGAACGGAAGCCTCGTATTTACTGGGCAGGTCCGCCGCGCTACGCTCGAGGGACGCACACACACGACGAACGATCATGGCCCACCAGACCACCACACAGCACAATGACGTTGACTGCCTGTGCGCAACCCAGCTCTCTGCCCTCCCCCCCACCAGAACTCCAAGGGGTAACGGAGGAAGGGGGACACCGTCCTTCCCTCTCTCTACCTCCTTACCCTATAAGCCGCGTCCACACACTGCGCAGAACGAAACCGCGCAGACTACACGAGTAGAGAACGAACCGAATACTACAGCGCGCTACACAATCGGTGCAACCCGGAAATTTTGAATTTTTTGAATTTTTTATCGTAATGTTTCATGTTCGATAGCGTATGTAAGAAGAAGTTTTTACGCTAAGTTTCAATCCTTCATCGTGCCTGAGATGGTAGTTATAAGAGAAACTCGGTGGACCAGTTTTTCCCCCACTTTTGCCGTCTAAAAAAACGCGTCTAAAAAATTTTGAAAGATATATTTGGGGTATACAGTTGTGCATTTGGGAATTCTTTCAGATATTTTCGGTTGCAAACTCCGGCTGCGCAATGCATAGAACGACCGTGCGTTCTAGACGAAATTGTACAGCGCGGTACACAATTGTTGCGCCTCCTGAATTTTTAATTTTTTAATTTGAAAATTGTAATTCACGCGCGAAGGCGGTGATGAATCGATCTCGATCTCGAGGCACCTTCGATATTATCGAGGAATGGAACAATGAACGTTGGCGATTAGGTGCGAGGCTGACTCGCACTTTGTGAACGTAGCTTACGATTTCACCGTCGCTCGGGAGTCTCAACGGAGTTCTCGAGGATCTTCGAGCAGAAGATTTTGGAACAGTGCATTATATTTCATACTGTGGACAAGAAATAAAAAGTGTATCTTATCTGGCGAGATATTAATACCAAATATAATTTATAATATTATCTACAACTTTTACCGAATATATACCAATTCGATGACACAAGAATATCAAATCAATGTAACACATAAAAATAATTTAAATTTGGTGCATTACTCTCATTTAGCACAACAAATAAATATAATGTTCTCTATGTTTTCTGAACTAGGTACCTTGCAATTAATTACAAAAATTCTTTTCGATTAATGATTTCAAAATAAAGGCTACTTCACACCGTAATTTGTCACACCAGTCAACAAAGCATTTGAAAGGTTGTTTTTTTTCTCCTTTCCGTTGGCATAATTGAAAATCGAATTGCACTCAGCGTTGCGTAACTACATAAACACATTTTCAGGCGAGTAATTGAACGCAAAGATGATGGCTTTATTTACTGCTTCTGTTTCGGACAAAATGGCGCGCGTCGTTATATGCATGAATATGAATGTTGAATTTAATGGTTGCACCTGGGATATGTCATACAGTGACGGCTAAAAATCATGTTTACCTAATGAACCGAGGCGAATTTTAATAGACTTTTTCGCGGTGACTCAAGGTCAAAGTTCAAGAATTGTATTCGAGTATGGGTTTCTTGTATTTGAATAGGTTTTGCCGAATTTATAAATTACCCGCCATTTTAATTATAAATTGGATCAATTGTAAACGGATCGCATGTCATCGATATTTTGCGATACGATAGTCCTTCGAAGTGTCCTGTTTAAAACATTATAGTTCCAGGATAATCTAGGACAATAGAAAGGGAATAAGAAAGACACGAGAAATAAAGTATTCGCGGCAACTCGATGCCTCTTATGGGGTTAAGAAATGGCGCGCCATTTCAATTATCGGACAACTTCAAATTGTAGATTATATTAGGTATTAAAATGGCGGCCCTGCATTGAATTTTAAATCAGCTTTGTCATTTTATTCGAATCCAATCTCCTGATTACGATTTTACAATTACTTTTTACAACTACCCTTTATTCTCTTCGTCGCGACACACCTATCCCATACAATATTTATAAAAAAAAAAACAATTATTATAAAATTAAAAAATTGAAAAAGTTCTTGCAACTTAATTCTGATTTCGAAATTTTCTATTTCTATGAAAACGAGTACATTTTAATGAATTTTAAATAAGCGAAAAATTAATTGGACGTTAGAGGATTAATTCGATTATGAAAAAAAAAATGGAAGGTCAACTTGAACTTAAGAAACTTACGGTAATACTTGCATTAACATGTGAAGGTATAGACAAGGTATGTTGGTAAACGACGTTTGCTGATTTACCAGTGGCAATCGAGAGGTTGAAATGTTAATTAATTTTCGAAATGATTTTTATATATCGGTTCAGGGGTTAGGTCTGGGTTCATAAAGGCCGGGTTTGTAAAGACCAATGGAAGACTTGTTCGGACGTGTCGATGATTCATCGGATCAGACGTCTCAGTCAGCTGCGAGACATCGATGAACAAGCACGTGTAAATACCCAATTGTCAGATATTATCTGTTGTCAGAAAATAATTAGCAGAGGCAGCATCTATAGAAAAATATACTCTACCATCTATACAACAAGCATCGCGAGCGTCATTGAAGATTTATTGTGCTTTGCATTTTCGTGTATTTATTAACACCATCAAAATTATAATCCTTTAATTACATTCATCTCTGTAATTACTGTGACACAGACAGAATGTGTATTAAAAAAAAGAAACACTCATAATCTCCATGAAAATGTGTAAAGAAAAATCGCTGGACTGATTCTCAATTGAATTCAATAACAAAAGTCAAGTAAAAAAATCATGAAACTCTTTCTCGGCAATTTTGAAGAATATTTCAGCCAATATGGACGAAGAACAAAAAATAATCTCATGTCCCGAGGCAGGAAGACTTTCTAAACCTAGTGTGTACGCCCCTAGCGTCGCAAGCCTGTGAGAAGCGTTAGTGTGAAAGGGCCTTAACACGCTTTTCCACACCGTTTTTCTAATCTCCATCTTTATCAGCCCCTCCGCTACGATTAAGTAAATACCCTTGGAATCAGTCTAATTCCCTCCGACAAATCGTACCGTTGAGAAATAAGAAAAATTCGAGCCTCGATTCATATTTATTCTCTACGAAATTCGCTCGCGTCATGGAAAGAGTCGCCCGTGGGAGTTCGAAAAACATGGATTATCTTTGCGCTTCGGTGAACGTTGTATAAACGTTCTCTGGCCGCATGTATTTCCAACGGGGACTATTTCCGTTGGTTCTATTTTCATGAAACAAGGGATGGACGGGCTGTTTCGATGATCGGCCAATTCGATTTGCCGCGCGGGAACCTGCTACGGGAATTTCCAAAAACTCGCCTGAAACAGCGACACGGTAACATTATCTCGGTTATATTACGCTCACCGAGTGAACCGAGTCACCTATACAGGCTCGCATAGTATCGCTTCAGCCCCTCGGTCCTCGTCCCCTTAGCGTCCCGCGCTAAAAACACGCCCCCCACCACCGTGGAAACTTTTACCCCTTCCCCTGCCTCCGCCACCCCGCAGCTGACAACGGGGCAGCCTATCAACGGTGGTGCTATTCATGCCGCGCATCTCGGCTCACGCAGTTGCTGCGTTGCCACGTTCACTACCTCTCCAGCCGAGAACTTTCTTGTCCAGCTCTGCGTTCGATCTGGTTCAATCTAAACTACCTGAATTTTCTTCACAATCCTACATTATTCAATTTTGCGATCATGAACTATCATTATCCATTACATTCCTCCCCAACGAAATAATTCTCATGAACAATGTGACTATACAAACTCGACAGCGATTACGTTTTAATTTATAGGAAACGATTATCTTATGAGCTACTTTGTTAGAAGAATTTAAGGTGCCGTCCTAGGTTTTGAATATGTTGGATCGCTGGATGATGTATTTAGGTTGCCAAGTTTGGTCAGATGGATTTACGCCGAGGTGTCGGTTAGTTTATATGAAAGTATGCTGCTATGCGAAGCGGAAAGCAAACAGTCTGTTTTGCCAGTCGCCAATAGTTATCTCTGTCTCCCCGCGAGCAAAACACACGGGGCACGTGTTTGAACTTGTTCAAGTCGGAGACGTGGCAACGCTGCGGCGCCCGTTCAAAATAGCACTCCCAGCTGGTGGCTTTCGCCTTACGCCCAACGCCCAATAGGCTACGGGGCTGTTCGAACGGGATCGCTCGATTCGTTTTGCGAACCTGAACAATCCCCGAGGACGCAACACCTATTAGATTCGATCGGCGAAAATCGCTGGGCGAATCGCGCGACCACGGTTTTCGCGACTTTAGACCGATTCCAGGGTACGGTCGATATTATGTGTCATCGATTGCATCATCCACGGGAAAAGATGGCCGTTCCGCGCACACGGGGAACAGTTACGCGACACCGCGTGAGTCAACCGCGAGACTATTTCTGCGCCGCGGAAAATTTCTTCGCGCAAATAGAAAAATCACGAGCGAAAGAATTTCAGGTGTAGGCTTTCTTTGCGACTTCTCACAAGATAATGCAAAGAGGTATTTAAAAAGCTGTTGCAAAGTTCCGATCCTTTCGGAGCGGTGGCCTGCACGCCATCTAGTATATGGTTCTCGAGGTCTTCCAATTGATCCTAGTTGGTAACAAATTGATTTTAGGTTCCAAATTCCAAATGTAATTCTCTGATGAACGAGGGAAATTTCAGTGTTATGAGTATGCACAGCGATTGCGGAATGAAAGATTCTTTAAGCTACGGTTTTATGTCCATGATGCTTCTAAGAATGTGCAATTTTGAAGAGACATTTGTGAATCAGTGAATTTTTTTAGCGCTCTTTACGATCGCACGAGGTCCTCGAGATAGAGTAGGCCGCAGGAATTCGACGCGCCGGGTTCCCATGAGTCAGGTTTTCAACGTCATGCTTCTCTGAAAGGCAGGTCCGTACAGGTTCAGCCGTGCCTGGACAAGCTTACTATGATTCAAGTGGCTGGTGTTACTAAGTGGAGCCCCTGGTCGACTGTAACCCATTATACCGAACAGCTACGTGTACTCAGGTGTACTGAAATATTCGCAGCGGTTCGTTGTTTATGTCTATTCTCTTGTACATATTAGAAATTTTAAATGGATTATATCTAACCGACATCGGACTTGAAATTTAGATGGTTTAGACTTTAAATTTTAAATTGAGAGTTACAGGTGACAAGTTCTAAATTACAAAAGTAAATGTCTTGATTTGCGCATCGAGTTATTATCAATTGTATCTGCAACAAGACAATAAAGGTTTATATAGTCACTGGACAGCGGATCTTTATGCAAAATAAAATTTTTGCTCATTAATAATTTTAATATGGTCAAAATAGTATACAGATAGTTCGCATAAATATCTGTAAATAGCTTCTAACCGTAACAATTTTCAATCAATTCTGCCAGAAGTTAATTGGTTACTATTCATTCCCTGACACATTATATTTACATTTATTAATGAAAAATAAAGAGTATTGGATATTCATTACAGCAGCAAATGATACGTACCGCTTTCCCCACAAGACACAATGCAAACTCCAGCACGAATTATTTGCTCTTCCTAAACTGTTAGCCAAATGTTACCGACAGAGTACAGGTCGGTAACAGCGCCATTTAGTGGGAAATTCGGAACTAAATTTGGCTAACAGTTTGGGCCTTTTGCCGCTGCATGAAATGGCGCTGTACGAACGTTTAGGAAGAACAAATAATTCGTGCCGGAATTAACATTGCGTCTTATGGGAAAAGCGGCACGTATCATTCGCTGCTGAATGAATATCCAATATTTTTTATTTTGCATGAATAAATTATCTTTATTGTACAATGCGGACACAGAGGATTCTCCAGTAGATACCTACTAATTTTTTTAGCCCTTGAATAACAATTTCATTGAATATTTAACCATCCACGGTCACCTGTCAATAACGCGTGCAGTGTCGCCAGAATCGACCAAAACTGGTCGATTTTTCCTCTCCTACTTTTCTTCCTCCACTTCCACCCACTTACCACTATCCCGTAATCCCACTTCCCACTCCCACTGTAGAAATTCTACAGTAGAATGGCACGTCACGTATTAGTATGGTCATCAGAGAGGGGGTAAAATGTATTCCCTCGATTTCCCCGATCTGGCGACACACGTGCACAGGTCTCGCAGTCTCGCTGTAGGAAAGAGAGGTTGGTGAGGGAAGCAGGAATTTGAGGGGCCCCAACCGCGCCCACCCTTCTTTTAGCGGGATCGTCAATTTGTTATTATATATTTTCTACGGGATTGTATAAAGGAAAGACGACAGAAACCGTGACCACTACAATTTCAATACACTTTATTATCTGTATCATATTGTATTTAAATGTAAATCATTCTGCTCGAAAGTCTAATTAAAAGGGGTCAGGTTTCATTTGCTACACAAGTGAATCCTTTAGCTTAATTGTCGACAATTCTTATCTTCGAACTCGAATACAATCCGCGAGCTATCTAGATATGAAAAATTTCACTTCATATGGAGAACTAAGGCACTGTGAGGATATAATTAGTCTAAAATTCGACTTAAATTAGCGCCATGCAATATACTCACGTCTATATAGATTCATCGCGAGAATTTGATATTCAAATTTCGTGACGATAAATAAATAAATAAATCGTACAATCCTCTCTATTCTATTCCCGACAAAATATGAACAGATAATTCGTATCTATACACAAAAAGTGATTGATGTAAAGTTTTCTTATGGTTTCTCTCGGGGGAGTTCGACAAAAGGAGTAGAGATCTCGATTAAAACAAAAAAAGAAATGTTGTCGTCGATCAGATTAATCGTAGGCTTTATTCACGTAACCCCTTTCAAGCAATAAATATTAAAATCAAATAGATTCGTTTTTTTCTGTGATAACGTCTCTTGAAATAAAGATGTTCCTCATCGATCGATAAACATCGAAATTACAATTCACCGACGGCGAACTAATTACAATAATTTACTCGCTGCACATGTATATTATGTGGATCCCCGAATATTTTTGCAATTCCAAAAGAACGACATTTAAGTTGTAGCCATAGCCAATGAACGCTTCGTATTCATTCTTCCGGGCACCGTTTTCTTTACTGTGCTTGTCAACCCTTCACCTTTTTACCTTCTGTCCCGCATCAGGCAAACGATTCGCATGATTCAACAACAGTCATGTGCCTCCCCTTGCACTCTGTGATGCATACCAAGCTGGCGAACAACTTTCTTCAAGCACGTTTAACAACGACTCAAGATTACAATTTTTATTGTTTAGATCCCGTGTTAGATACGACTACATTGGACCAAGTGCAAAGGATCAACACCGAGACCGTCGTGCTCGACTTTGGAATATAGATAAATAGGTTTAATATTGATCCTGATCGAAAGTAAAGCTGCAAAGGGTCGACAGATTTTTCGAAAAGCATTCACGCCCAGTTCTCTACGATTTTCCACGACGCCTGGAAAACTTATACTTTCTTTCTCTCTCTCTCTCGCTCTCTCATAAATCCGCTATCATTTAACACTATTTAATTAAGTACAAAACACGTTCCATTAGTACTTTTGCGTGTTCTACGGATCCTGTAGCATCAAAGCATACGGAAAATACGCTAACAAATTTCTATATATATAATACAGGAAACTGGCGACTGCTTTAGTACACAATGCGTTAAACATGTTTGTTCCAGCGTGTATCGTGTTTGTTTGTTTTCCTCTCGTGTATCAACTATATCCTTAGTCGTACAAAGAATGCATATTTCTGGTATTTCAAATAAGTAAGTCGGATGTTTCTTTTTTTTTCTTAAGCACCTTTCGGAGAGTTTTTCTTCTTTTTTTGAACTTAGTTATTTGAAATTAGCCTTAAAGCGTTCTGTGTGATTGTTGTGTATATGCGTGTGTGTGTCTCTTAACAATGATAAACTTAACAAACGACTCGATTACTAATATTTACAGTTATCAATGCGGTATGAGTGATATAGGGTTCAGAATATATGGAACTACAGCCATTAATGATTAGAGCAAGTGGAAACGTTGATTGGCAACAGTTCGACGACTGTTACAATGTTCCATACTCTCTCTCTGTTTGCGTTCCTTTTCTTTCTATGTGTACGCGCGCGCGTGTGTGTATATGTGTACGGTCTGTCTCTCTGTTTCGTCTTTATGTGCATAAAAGCATAAGTTCCATACGTTTAAACCATAGTCGGCGTGATCAGTTCAGGGATTAAAAATTCAACCCTCTTGCTACGGTCACTCGTTATGGCGAAAGTCAAGAAATAAAACCATTGTCTCACTAGCCGTTCGATAAGAATTTCTCTAGAACCTATTATATGTTTATGTATAAAGTAGTATCGATAGTCTCTGTCGTCACTCGAAGTCACATATCTCTATTAAAAATAGTAGCCTTTCTTTTCTTCCGTTTTTTTTTTCTTTTTCTGTTATCCCTTTATTAGATGTCCCCGGTGGTTGTGGTTGGTCTCTCGTAGCAACAGGGCTGTCCTAGAAAACACGTTTTCCTCACGCTGACAATAAATTCGTGTGTTTCCTGAAAGAACGGTGTATGTCTCTCTCTCTCTCTCTCTCTCTCTCTCTCTCTCTCTCTCTCTCTCTGTTTCTTCATGATCTAACTTTTTCCACGTTCCGAGTACCATATTGCAAAGCTATCTCTTTCCTGCGCGTGTACCTTTCACCCAAACGTCGTCGATTACAACTCCGAGGAAGAAGTGAAAGTAGCAAAAGCTGTGTGAAAAGTAGGTGCGGCGAAGAGAGAGTGGTGTGCTTGCGAATTCCTCGATCTCCCAGAGTTGTCCCCGTGTTGTTCCCCATGGTTCGTTCGAACTGGTCCGAAGAGCTTTTGATACTTCCCATTCTCTGAACGCCGGTTAAAAGAACGGTAGCCTCAGAACGCGCGCGTCGCCTAATCAGTGACGGAGATCTGAGCAAATCCTATCAACGCTTTGTCGTCGGGCACCTCGTTGGCCGCGTGACCAGAGTTCTGTAAAGGAAGAAAGTGTAACGCCAACTATTTCATAAGTGTCCCTGGTTCATGACAAGCGATACTAACCAGCGGAAACGTAACTGTCCGTAGCTGGCCGGCGCTGTCTATCAGTTTCTGCAGGTTGGCTGCTATAACGACAATGTCCTTGCCGTCTACCAAGCCTGCCCCGACCAGTTCCGCTGCAATCCCTTCAGCTGAATCCACGCCAACAGCGAATTCGAATCTAATGTCGTTGAGTTCCCGTTTCTGGTTCCTGAAAGTAAGCGACTCTGCTAGAATCGTGTCACTGTCGAAGATTACGGGATGAATAGGACTTAGGGGATGCGTACTCAGGCTTGTCTTCCATAGTGAAGTAGGTCTCGGGTCGTCTGGAACGCAAGGGTCATGGTACAACAGGAAAACAAGGATTTTAATGCTAGGCTTACAGGTCTTTTATATATTTTATTTTAGTCTTTTATATATACTCGCCATATTCAAGTTACGTGTCAGGTTTAGGACATACGGAAGATCGATGCTCTGTAAGCCTAGCGTTAACTATCGCAGCACCACATACCGTAATCTTAGCACCAAGTTTATGGGAACATTTTGCTCAGTTTGTTGCACGACCAGCTGGCTGGGCGCCAGTTTCACTATTCCGTAGTCCTCATCCTCCGGCTCTTCCTCGCTGCTAGGATTGTCTATGGTGTTCACAGGTAACGCCTCTTTGCCTTCGTCACCACTCGACGCACCACTCTCTTCCTCTTCGGAGGACCACACCCACTCTCCTGTGACCGTTCTGTGCAAACGACCGGAAGTGCCAGGCTGCCTTTTTGACGCTTTCTGCACACGAGTCTCCAAACTTGGACCAATCGCTACCAGGGTCTGTTGCAAATATTTCTTATCCTTCGCTTTTTTTGAAGAAAGGATGCTTGAGTAGCTCCGTCGCCGTCGGTCTCTTGGTCGGGTCCTTCTGCAGGCAATCCACGATCATCTTCCGGAATGTCTTGCCATAGGCTTTGTACTGATCCTTGTCGTCCGCAGCGGTGTCCAAGGTTGGCGGATCGTTCTGCAGCGTCAACATCAGCACCTTCATCGGAGGGTATTTGTGATACGGAGCTGTGCCACTTGCCATCTCGATGGCCGTGATCCCGAGCGACCAGATGTCTGCTTTGAAATCATACCCATGGTCCTAAAAAGTTATGTGCATATCATAATTGATTTTACCAGGGATTGGCTGGGACTGGAACGGCAATACCTCTGATTAGAACGTGCGTCTTTTACTCGAGCATGCGTCACCTAAGCCGACCGACTGTCATAGAAAGTTTGCGCTACGCAGCAAAGTGTCGCACAAAACATAATGTAATGGAACCTCTATTTGTCGTTGCATGCTGGACAGAGGGGCAGGGCTTGAAACGGTTCTAAAAATACAGGTTTCCCTCTAGAAATTAATCCTTGCACGCATCAAACTATACCTTTATTAGATATTAGAGAACTTGATTAAATTCAATTGTTTTAAGAACCGAAACCAATATTGTAACAGTCTTCAAGCCCTGACAGAGGGACATGTCAACGTGGATACACTTCAATATTTATTACCACTGATAAGAGGGTCCCGTATGTACGTAATGTATGTATGTATGTGTGTGCGTTTTGAAAGAAAAGTAAACCAGCAGCAAAAGAAATATATATATATATATATATATCGGTGAAGCCTCTATCTCCTAACGAATCATTTTAAGAGCCTAATAAATGCAAGACCAAATATAGACACAAAAACGCAAGCTAAGAAGTTGTAATGTTACTTTCCTCTCTCACCTGCTCCATGACCTCTGGTGCCATCCAGCACGGTGTCCCTACAAACGTATGTCTGACTTTCTGTCTACTCAGATCACGACCTGTCGCAAGCCAAGCACTGACCCCAAAGTCAGCTATCTGTACCGTGCCATCTTCTCCTAGTAGGATATTACCGGCTTTTATGTCCCTAATATTATTCTGTTGTTAAAATTTGTCTATGCATAACAAGAGAATTTGAATTCATTTTTCCCGATAGCGTACAAGCATCCGGTACTCTTGTCGATGTACGATCGACAATACACAAAAGATCAAGAGTACAGGAAGATAGAAATTTGCCAGCGGTACCTGTGTATCTGTCCGTTACTGTGAAAATATTCCAGGCCTTTGAGCACCTCGCGTAATACCGTCGCTATCGTAGCTTCATCGAATACCCCGTGCTTGCAGTTCGTGGTTCTTGTCTTGTGCTTGATTATGTCCAACAGGGATCCTCCCTCTAACAACCTGAGTACCAGCCATAACTCCTCCTTCACCACGAACGATGTGTAATACGTGACTACGTTCTCGTGGTTGCAGGACGACATTGCCTGAATCTCTTTCTGTTAATAGAAACAAACTATTGAAAATTTTCTCCCACTTCATCATTATTTTAACGCTAATGTAAAATTATTACTAAACTGCGGATGTTTATGCATTCACGCAGATATTCATTATTAAACTGCATTGGTTGTTTATGCATTTTCCAATTTTTTTTTGGAATTTTTTAATTTTTCGGGTGTTCCGATAAATTTTCTATTAATATCGATACCAATATTATTCTAATTATGGCAACTATTGGCGCGTTATCTTATCGAACAATGCCGGCCCGTTATCGCGGCGACCGAGAAGTTTAATTCTCGGTATTCCGCGACTGATAATTTTGATAATCGCTCGTCGATGTGTTATCAACCGACAAATTTTTGCGAACTGTTTCGTATCCCCCGACGAAAATAAAACCGCACCCGATACTAACCAGCAACTCGTCCATGCTCGTGTTCCATTTCTCCAGGTTTATTCTTTTGATTGCACATTTTTCCTGTCGAGGAATGCAGAACGCTGCATGCACCACTGCTGTTGCTCCCACACCTGCAAAACATTCCCCAATAAAAATAAACTCGCAGTAATATTGAAAAGAAATGCGCGTATCGCGCGAACATTTTCCCGTTAATTCGTATTAAATCCTCGAGTACATTATGACATCATAATACGTCACAGTTCTACGTCACGACGTCCCTGTATGACGCTCACAATAAATCATACCGACGCATACCAACAGATTAGCTCGCATGATTTTTCAAAACGACTTTAATCAAACAAACTGCTCGTTCCCGGTATTTAAACTGCAGGGAGGTATGAAACACCTTCTAAAATCGCAAAATTCACCGTATTTTCGAAACTTTTCTCTCAGAAAACATACAAATTCTCTCTGAAAGTTGAACGATCTCCAACTGAACTACAGAACGATCTCTTCAAATATTACGTTGGCAATTTCCCTGTACAATTTCGAAAGTTAATTATAGAAATTCGACTCGAACAAAAACGGAAAACATCCACTATCATTGGCGAAAAATCGTCTTCGATAAACGAACCGAACCAACCAACCAATCACACTGGGAATTTCCCTAATCTGTGAAACTCGATTACAATGCAACACCCCTAATGATTCTGCAATTTGGATGCAAATAAAAATCAGCCTATGGGATCTAACGAAAAACGGTGTTGTACGTTAGCGTTTACGAGGAGATCGTGTCAGTGACCGGTTTGAAAGTTGAAGAGACCGGTGATTCTGGTAAATGTAAGTACTAAATAAATAGAGGTGGATAGTCGGTGACGGTTCTGCGTCAGGTTAACTCCTGCTATCCGACTATCTTCCTCACTTGTACTGCACTTTCGTATCCCTTTGGGTGACAGTGACCCGATGAATAAAAGTGTGATACTTTATAAAAATTATCGGCTATATACGTATATCTATAATGATGAAACAATATTTAAAAGCATAGTATTTATGATGAACGCAAACAACATCTTGGGTCAGATAGTAGAGCCGAGGAAGACAGCAGGATTAACTAGGTTAGGACGTGTCGCGCACCGGTATACGACGGCGGGTGCGAGGGAGACAGTAGACGGACAGCGAGTAGCATGAGTGAGACGAGTTAGCATAAGTAAACGCGAGGAGTATAAGCAGAGATTTAGGTTTTGCTGGCGATCGGTCATCGCGACGGTCGTCTATGCTCGAGTTGTTCTTTTTATGTAACGTTCGTCGAGAGACGTTGTTAGGCAAGTAACGTCAGGGGGGCAGCTCGTCGTCGGGTTACCCCGGTTGATCGCGGGTTGGGATCCGGTGGTGGAGGGTAAACCGTAGCTCAGGGGCGACGTAGAGAAAGGTACCCGGCAGCGTCGGGTACCGAAGAAACCGATCGTCGACGTTACTCACCAATAACCTCTTTGAGCTCGTAGTCGTCCTTGGTATTCGGCCAGCCCTGCACGACCGTGGTGGAGCTCGAGGACGCCATTTTGTTCGCCAGTGCCGTACCAAGGCGCGCGTGCTTGCTGGCACCCCGGGCGCCCCGCGCGAGCTGTAACACGCCGCTCCTCGAACGGCCACTGTTATTCGGCGTTTTCGGCTCACGTGGACCGTTCGTGTTAGCGCCTGCGCGATCGTAACTATTCGACGTTGTCGTTACCACTGTCGCTGAGGTGGTGGTGGGGGTTGGTGCAATGGTGGTGGGGGCTGCGCTCGTGTCCGAACTCGTGGCGGCGCTCTTTGGCGGCGGCGGCGTCGCGGCGCGGAACGAACGCTGACGGAAAATACCGGGCGAACACGAGGGCAACACGTCCGGCGAAATTTTCCTGCGAACAGTACGCGAACATTTTATTTTCAGACTTTCTGATTACTAGACGGTGGATCTTCATGCAAAATAAAAATTGTCGTGAAGTAGAAACTATGTTGATGATTATGAAGATTTTAACAATTTTGAATTTCATCTTACCAACGTTGCTACAATCCATAAAGATCCGCAATCTACTGATTACTCTGGTTTTAGAGTTCTACTATGCCCTTCTAGCGTTTGAGTTAATACTTTCCGAGTTTTGTTCGAGGGAAATAAGCTACGCTAAGAGGCCCACCGAAATGCTACGCTACTGCGCTGGCAAGAGGGTTGAAGTATGACGGGGCAATTCGTGCAACATTACAGTGGATAGAGTGTGAGTGGGAAACTATTGCGAGTTTGTTGGTATATTGGATTAGAGGTGGAAAATATAGTAATATGTATGACGGTACGCTTAGTGGTGCCGTAAGGAGGAGTTTAGAGAGTTGTTTCTCGAAAATAGTCCTCTTAAAATAGTCCCTCTCTCGAAGATGGTTCCCATAACTTCCCAGTCTTCCCAACATGATCTCCTTAAAATAGTCTCTCCAGATGCCCTCCACTATATGCTTCCCATAAACAGTTTCCCAAAATGACTCTTAAAAGTTATAGAAAAGGATTGTCAAAATTTTTGCACCGTGTTACATCGAAACTGTGTTCTAAATGTTGTAAAGCACCGCGTTATACAGAAATCGTGTTCTAAGAATACCAAGAACAAGTACAGATAAGGAAGCGTATTTCCCGAAGATTGTGATGGTTCGCCTCAGTAAATGGGGCGCGCAATACGGCCATATCGCATTAAGCAGACCACAGCGATGTGTTTATTAAGTCTCCATTAGATGTAATCTTGTCAAAATAAATGCGTGGACAAAGCGTCGTTACAACCCACGCGAACCAACCCAATCCGATTCATTAAAGAGCCGGTTGGTCTCTTTCTTCGAGAAAGGAACGGAGCCAACACGTAATAACTTTTAAACCCGAGCGATCTCTTTAATTGCTCGGTATTCTTTGTCCCTTCTACTCGAGACTGCCAGACGACGCACTTCTCGATAACAACGACCGCGCTTCGGCTTTCATAACTTTCGACCGAGCCGGTATTTCTGCTTATGACAAAAATGAATTGGTGCAATTGAAAACAGTAAAAACGTTAGCCGAATTTAAAAATACTGTTCTATTATTTTCAGCCTATTAAACATATTAAGAATTGCAAATAAATGTCTATTTCGCTCTAGTTTGTTGCAATTCAGGTAGAAAATTTGCATTAATAACCAACCAAGACTCTAAAATTAAAAATGAGAGCCTCTGGCGTATAGGACCAGCGAAAAACTAAACTGTTCCCAAAAAAATTCGTCCTTGAGTCGATTAGTCTGCATCGAGCGTGGCCGCGTGTGCGCGAAACCGCGTTGTATTTCGAATTGTGCAGTCGGAAATATTAACGTCCGTGGAGGGGTTTACCCGGGTGGGTTCACGGAATATCACGGTCGGTTTACTCACGTATCACGCGTGTGTGCGTCCAGTAGCCAGGGATTACGATTTATCCGGCGTTAAGCACTGCAGTGTGGCGTGTTCCGCTATAATAATTTTTACTTCTTTTCGGAGAGGGAGAGAGGGAGAAAAAGAGAAAGAGAGAGAGAGAGAAAGAGAGAGAGAGAGAGATAGATAGGAGAGCACATTCGCGCGATACGTGACCGCGATATTATAAGTCTAATCCTGGCCCGTCCGTCAAAGCGGAATCCCACCATAAACTTGGTCGACAGCACACGCTTGCCACGATTAGCAATTGAAGAGAGCTCCGCTCCCAACGTCGTCGTCGGTCTCTCGCGTACATCGAGAAGAAACTCGCTTATTCGGCGGTAGAGGAGAGGGGAGGGCAACGACGAAAGAGCGAGGAAGCTGGAGAAATGGGAGGGTTGCGGCGCGCAGGGGCTGGGTACTTTGCCAATTAGCGGGAAATGCCGAATTCGATAGAAATATTCAAATTTTTATCGTATGTATTCTCTTTCATCTACTTAGAAATCTATTTAAACATTTCTCCCGACCTAGAATATTTCCATACCCTATTGTTTTTTGAAATTTCATGGATATGAAATTGGTATAATACTTCATACCGCTTTCCACATTTCTTGAAGATCAATTAACAATGATTTATTATTAACGGAAGGGAGGAAATCCCCGAAGAACAGAACATGGTGGACAGTTGGGGAAAGAGAGGGGGAAGAACCCCAGTTGAGCCACTCGATCGGTCGCGATTAGAGAATTCAATTAAACGGATATAGTGATTAAAATAGATCGCGATTGTTGCGTTATCAATACCGATGTTTGCCGAAGGATTTTCGGGGTTGAAACGATACCGTTCCGATCCTGCTACAACCCCGTATAAAACCGACTAGATCACGGTTGATCTGGTAGTCGCCGACTGAGACTGTCAACCGAAAGACCGAAACCGGAAGCGGAATCATGCACAGAGTCGTTTACATTTTGATGGTAAGACGTTCCTCATTCAAATAAAGGTGTCAATAATTCTCACGTGATTTAAAGATTATTTACCAAAATGTTCGTGGTTTTGGAAACGTTACGGTGGAAACGGTTTATTGACCTGGCGAGGTTGGGGTCCTTGACGAGGTTAAGGTGTGGGACACCCCGTATAGCGGCAGAGCGGCTTGCCTTTGAGAGATTCAATTATCGTGACGGTACTACTACGTCATTAAGAAAACTCACGTTGTTTACCGTTCAATTATTAGTACGTCTTCGTGGTCGGCCGCGACACACACGGACTGTAATAACTCGTTTAAGAGGATGTTAAACGTGCGCGTTAATTTGCCACGTAAATTGCGCTTAAATTTAGTGTTCCCCCGTCTAATTCCGTCGCGTCACGTACGGCTTTAACGAGCCCGCGAACGATTATCGCGATTAGCGAAATCAACATAAATATTTTGCCCGTCGACCATTGCTGGTGCCTCTCAGCGAAATATGTATATTCTAGTCCTCGGACCGTGAATGCAATAATAATAACTCGGCAATAGTGGGCTGATTCAGCGCTTGAAACAACAACATCAAATATCAACTTTTTTATTGTTGGACTGTACGATTTCGACTTGTTTCAGAAGTTGGACAGTTTTCCAAAAATTGCAATTGATCGGAATTGTAGAGGAAATACTAAAACTTGCATTATACAACTTTTTTACGTGGGCCTACATTGAAAATGTAAAAAAAAAAACACGTTTTGTAGATCTGTGTCGATTATACAATGCACTGTGAAAGTTTCATCGAAATCTGTACTTGGAATTGTCCTTGATCTTCGCGGTCTGAAAAGTCGCGTAGGGTTTGAGACGGCCGCAAACGAGAACAATAAAGGTGCTCACCTATTTCTGCCGAGTACCAAAGTCGTCAAGAACCTGTTGTCTTGGAACTTGAGCCGCTCCTCCTCCGTAGATATAGGCGCCGCGGCGCCAAGCGTCCCTGTCTTGCGTTGCCTCATGCTGCCCGCAATTCTGCGCACACAGAAACGCACCCGTGTCAAACCGGTTGCATACAATTCAGGCGCGCCGTGCGTTCGCGTCTCACCACTCCGTTGGAAACGGGAGCGCGGTAATTACGATTCGTTACTCGATTGTTAATTAACTACGACAATACCGTCACGGGGGCAAATTGCGTATCGGCAACGCGGAAAACAAATTACGTTCGAGTAGCCCTCGTCCATCGTGTCTTCGACAAACAAAAGCAATAACTTTCATCTCGTACCACTGCACATTTTCAATTCTTCCAGTGATTGTTCTGCGACAAGCAACAGCTCATCGACTGCTTGAAATCTATTCTGAAAGATTTTTTAAATATATTATACAGACTTAGTGGTGTTTTTTATTTGTGAAAAATTTCGAGGTAATGTTGCAGAACTACAGTTCGGACACTCTCAAAGAGACGATTACTTTTGTAATATTGACCGATAGCAATTTCTGAATAAAATTTCTTCTCGCATATCGTGCACAGTAAACTAATTGCTTTAATTTGGGAGAATTGAAAAATATTTTTCGACAGATTTGTGCGTGTTTCGGTGACGCGGCAGATGGCACGATTAGATTTATTGTTGTATCACGGTAAAACGCGTTTGCGAGGGCTGTCAGCGAACGTATTATTTGCATTGGTCCGCGCCGCTGGCTTGCTGAGGTCCCTAGGATGTCAGCATGTGGAATATTTCTAAATTGGCGGTCAGTCGATTGTCACCTAAATACCTAAATGGAATAATTGGAGCTGGATTGGCCTTACCGGCTATTTTTAGCCGGCATCAAGGGGTAGACCCTATCTGGCTATCTAAAAATAATCTGACAGCAAATGGACCGTTGAATGTTTTCAGCCAGTGGCCCTTCTCGGTGCTAAGACAGTTTTGCATTCGGACTGCAGAAATATTTTTACAAATGCCGCTGTGAAACAACCAATAAACTCATTTGTTTCTTTTGAAATTTTCACTTGGACCACTTTCACGATTACGGGCACATATAATAAAGGGAGGAACTCCTTGGAGCACGAAGACATTGTTCAATATAACGATTTCTAAAAGTATTGACCAATTCTTGAACAACAGTTCACTTTCACGAGAAACATCTGATCGTTCCCGTGAATGGCAATATCGGGATATCGTGCGTACGTCATTCGCGATTCGCTAACAGGTTTAAATCCATCCTCTTGGAAATGTCTCGCCAGCATGATCTAATTGTCTCTTTAAACACATGGAACTCGTGCGCATTCCACGATCATGTAGCTTCTCGTCTGGAGCACGGAATTCGAGGAAGCTGTTACATGCTCGCGGAATCTGCGAAAAACTCTTCTCTCCCGCCTGCGGCTATTTTAGTCGTGGTCGTGGTTGAGCATGCAAAATAGCTTCCAGAAAAATCTTTACAGCTCCGACATAGCTTCAACAATTGCACAGTAAATTAAATAAACATTTCTTTTGAAAGCTTCCCGTGATGCAGGAAATTCAGTGCAAATCTTTGTGCAAGATGACAACTTTCTACGCGAATTGACTGTTGCCAATCGACCACTGCTGCCAATGTTTTGTTTAAATTTGTTTTTGTTAATTGTAACAATTGCTACCAGAAGTAGGTACATCCTAGGTTTGTTTTCTGTCACTTGCACCGGTACAATTGATTCCAAGAGTGAGGAATAAAAAATTCGAGGGGGTCGGACGAGATGAATGTAGGTGGCACGCCACGCACGTCGCGAACTTAAATTAAAGTCTCTGCTCTCTGCACAGCAAATGAAACTTTTAACCCAAATAGGTCGTTCACTGCACGAATAGTTTGCCTCGGAACTGTTACTCTCCGAGAAGCCTTCGAAAGAAAATGTTCAAGAAATAGAACAACCTTGGAAATTCCGCATTTCACTCGATTTTTCGATCTACAATAATTTTACGAACCCATGAAGTCCGAAGCAATATTCTGTTCCATTAATAATGATTCACGTGAAACAGAGAGAAAACGCTTCAACCTGCCAGCGCAGATAAATCGAAACTTTCGATGCACTGTGCCAAGTACACAAACGAGAAACCGTAATGCACACGAACACGGGAATAAAACTGCATTTCAATCGATCCCGGCACTCACAAATGTCAAACAGATTCCAATCTGCATTTCCGATATGCGAAAAGCACTTTGTTAACAAAGTAGATCACGAATTTAATTAAAAAGCCCCGCCATCTTGTTTGCCCGCGGAAAATCCTCGAGAATCGTCTACGAAATAATTTTATTTTCATTTTCATTCGCGAAATTGAAAATTCAATATTTTAATTTCACTGATTCGTTTAACTTTCTCAATTTTTATGCAAAAAGGATTTGCTCTAGGTAAGAGGTTTTTCGGTATGCACATGTTCGGTATTGTGATCCCTATAGCACGTCCTTGTGTGGTCCGGGATTTAATTAATCAATTAATAATCCCTAAACTAAGTTTAATAGCCTCTTCTCTGCGAATCGTTCGACGAAATTCGCGTGCGTTACGTTCGCATGACTTCCGCCATTCTTCGACCACCGGTTGCACAATTCCTTACCTCGCACACACAGTTCGCCTAATTCTACCACTACAATACAGACTTGATATTCCTCTGCGTTGAGGAAAATCGAAAAATGAAAATTTCCAAATATCTACAACGAAATTCAAAAAACGCTAGAATGGAAAGTTGATCAGAGTTTAAAGAAAAATACACTTGTTATTAAAAGAACACAAATAACGTCGCAGATGAAAAGCTTTCATTATGTTCGCTGTTTCATACTGTTTCCTGACGCCACAGCTTCCCTGTAGGTGACGTAATATGGCGTCATCGGCGATCAGCTGTGCGAGCAGACGTAACTCTGCGGCATCTTTAACTTTCATTTTGATCTTTTGCATTCTCTTGTCAGCGAAACGTTTCTTTTTCCTTATCCGAATCATTGTTAAATGGTGACACGATCGAGCTCAGATTTTATTTCACGATTACGAGAAATGTTTGATTCGTTGAAAAATTGTTTGTTATAACTTCAGGACAGTACGTTTTTTTGAAAATCCAGGAAACGAAGCATTTAGCACGTCCGGCCGCGAATGATGCGCGTTCGAAACTGGTATCACGACTCGTTTGTAACGACTACTGACACTAACACTACCCAGGCGACCTGTTCGGGTTTGTTTATTTTTCTTCGATCGACTACCATTTCGAGGTTCGTGTCACAGGCGATAGGTAATTAGAATTTAAAAAAAAGTAAAAGCTAATTATTTATCGAATTTGTGACAGATGTTATGCATTTTCGCACACTGCTACGAAAAATCGCAACACACTTGCTACCCAGTATTACGTAATTGTTCAAAATTCTACAAATACATTTTTCACTACACGTTGGTAACGTTGTAAGTTGTCGGTAGCTACTCAATTTATTTGCTCCAAAACTGTAACGAATCTTTCCGGAATCGTGTGGAGAATTTTCAACGTTAATTCCGTCGAGTCCAGACAGTCCAGAGCCCGCGGGTCGGACGTGACCCAGGCCTGGCAGATCTCGACAATACGGAAAATTACAGAAGTGGCGGAACACACCGAGTGGACACAGCTCTCGGCCGATCGAGTCGTCAATAAATTTCATTCGGAGAAGACAATAGGCGCAATACGTGTGCTGAGCTGACGTCGTCGACGCGACGACAGAAAATTTCTCCTTGAACGACTTGATACCGAACGAAGTACCTGTTATCGTGAGGAGACAGGCCACAGGCGCGCTTCAATAAGTCGTGGCTGATGCCAGATAATTGAAACGACTTTGCATTGGGGCAGAGTCAAGTGATATAGGTTACACGTTTCCACCAGGCAAACAAACAATCCACGTTCGATTCTATGTCGAAAACAAACTATATCGGCATCGTTTTTCTTGAGATCGGCTTGGTCAAACTTCCCCGAGATGAAGCATGCAAACCGGTGATAATCGACGACTAATTGTCCGTGTACGAAAAGAATCCTTTTTCGACTGGGGGTCTGTCAAGTTTTTTGCCAGCGGCGCTCCTCATCAATGGAACCTTTGCTCGAGCGGCCGAGGGTCAATTGGTTATTAACTCGGACACAGCCGTATAACAGCTATTAAACCGTTTCATTGTCATGAATATTACCGCAAAAAATCGCCAGGGAAATCACGCTCCCACGTGACTCATCCGAAATTCAGAAAACCGTTCATCTAACAATAAGCTGGTATGTCCCTGTTTATCATCGGTAACCCTGCCCTCAACTTGCACCTTGATTGCATGTTGAACTATCTACTCGAAGAAATCTTCCAAAATGTTCGGTGGGAGGCAAAACTGTAGAGCCTGTTGAGAGCCACTGTTCCCATCTCAAATACCGTCAGTCCCAATGTCAGTTTGTCCACCGATGTTAGAAAAGCCGAGGATAAACTTGTTCCACGTCCTTGACAAAATTAAAGGACGCCTCTAGTCTAACAGGAGCTCTCAACTTGGTCCAGGATTCCTTAATGTCATTAGTTTTCTAGCTCTGGGAGATACTAGAAACCATCAGCTCAAGTGAAACTCCAAAAATATCGGAGGAAGACAAGAATACCATAGGTATCCAAAAATCAGTTCAGAACCACTGACTACCTCCAAATTGTGAAAGTGCCCGAAAAACCCATCGATCAGACTGTTTCCCGGACTGACCGACTGCCATAATCGTAGACAGTGTCCTCCCACAATATCTCACCTTCCTGCTGACCACCCACGATCCCCTTATCTCCCCTTATCAGTCTATCTCACCTGGGGGACGTTGACTTCACGGCTCCATTCGCGTACAGATCGGCTGCCATGTCACTCCCGTCTCCCCTTTCGCATCTCCCTTTCTAGAGGGTGTCTCTCAGCAACCTCTCCTCGACTCCGAAGAGCTCTCCGAAGCCTCTGAACAGCCGAAAACGATTCCTTCTTCTTTCTTCGTTGGACGGGCCAAGAAAAAAATGAAACCAGTTCACTGACAACCTTGGTCAACCTTGACTTCGTTCCCGGTGGACCCAGTGACCCGGCCCCGTCTGACCTTGGCCAAATCTTTCACCTTGATCCCCGGGGACCGTCATCACGGATCGCTTAACCCAGACCCGTTTTTAATCGCGCGAACCCGAAACTACCTCGGACGATCTGGACAAACGGACAACTTCGAACTAGCTCGATGATACCACGGGACCGTCACTGATGCCGGAGACACGCTCGGATCATCCTGAGCTCGACGACGACTGAACTATGTCAGACGGGGGCACTGTCAATTGGATAACTACCTACCCGCACACACCAACCTGCCACTGAGCGAAACGTGAGCGTTGATAGCGCTACACGCTGACCACCTCTACTTCCCCTTCCCTCTCACCTCTCCAAAGACCAGACCCCTCCCCCGTTGCTCCTCCTAGCCCCTTGTAACCCCTTCCATTGGCCCCTTGCACGTGTTAACGAGCATTTTCATTTTTATACACTACTCCGACACCTGACGCGAACTTTCAACAAGTACTCTCTGGACGAAAAACAAATGGTCTTAACACTTTCGTTACAACCCTCACACGCCCCTCGTTTCACGAACCGAATCTCTCCCTTGGTGTCAAATTGACACAGTGATACAGAATCGATAAAATAACAATGTTGTTTTTTATTGAAACTCAAGAGTTCACCCTCTGCTCTCGAAACTACATATTTTAACACGAAAACTAAACATTTCTTCTGACCGAGAATACATATTTCCATTTTGTACGTTTTTTTCATTTTATGCATATTAACCCCTTGCCCTACGATTTATTTTACGATTGCAGGGATTAAAACGTTTTCTGTATTTCTTAATTTCCTAACAAAGGAGAAACTTTATATAGCGATAAGGGTTAACACACACAGTTACTCATTCTACCTATTCACGATATCTACTCATTATTCGCAGAAATGTATAAAATCCGCTGTCCACTTATCCATTCAATGAACCAGGATTACACTAATCATATAAGTCCCCCTAATCCCTCACAAGCATCTCTTCGAATCTTCCAAAATATCTGTCTACCCTGAATCTTTAGAACTTTGATTTCCGGTAAGTGGCTCGATAAGATCGATAAGATGATTCGCAATGACATAATATACCCTCAAGGTGGTACAAAGATTGAAAGATCGAAGTCTATACTGTTTAAATCGATAACAAAAAATGACGACCTCGTAGTGCTCGATAAGAAGAATACAGATTACATACTATGAAATCGGTGTTGACTCGAATTTTCATTTACCTTCGACAGATCGATCGTGTCCGTGTTTATTCGCCCCAGCTGCTTTCTGGGTGGCATATTATACTATGTGACACTATGGTCGGCTCGAAGGCGAACCGCGAAACATAGTGATCGGCACGGGGAAGAGTAATTTATATCGTACGACGCGGAGCACGTCAGCGCAATCACGATCGACCTTGCTGGCCGGTTCATACTGTTTTTCGCGGGATTAACATCGTCTTCAAAGATTCATCAACACGCTACCATGATCCGTGACGTCACCCATTGACAACCCGCCAGCCTAATTATACCTAATTCGCTGGAACCAATTGAGCAGCACTGATTCCAGAATGATTTCTTAAAAGAACGCTCTTCTTAATCTGAACCATAATCTACCATTATACATTACGTGATGGTAAAAAATGATTCAAATCAGCTGGAGACTTTGAAAATGATTCTTCATAATTCTTGTAATTTTCTCGAAATCATCGTTCTCTTCATTTATCATTAGACAGCGGATATTTATGCTAAATAAAAATGTTCTACCTGAACTGCAACAAACTGGAGTGAAGTAGAAATTTATTTTATTATACCAGTATTTTTAAATTCTTCTGGCAATTTACTGTTTTAATTTACACCTACTCATCTCTGTCAATCATTCGTCGCAAACCAAGTGGGCAAAAAAGATTAAAATCGTCTGATTGATTTTTGTAATTTCTTTTGGAAATAGTTCGGATTGGGTTTTGGATGGTTATTTCAGTCGAAGGCGTTCCAGTTGACATCGGGGTACTCTAATCAGATTTTCTGGCGTTGCGTCATCTGTTAAAATTCAAGCTTTGACAGAGGTCTCAGTCAGCGTTGGAGACCTATCAAACTTGATAAAGCATAAATCGTGTGCGGAGGGTTCTGATAAGTGGGAATGGAAGTGGAGTGAATCGGTCGTTTAATAATGTAACTGACAAAACGGTAGAACGATCGTCGATCATTGATGACTACGCTTGAACACTCTGACGCTTCAATGCTCCTTACTGTCGAACACAAATTCATCATCCGACTAGATTCTGTTCAGACAGATGCTGTGACTAATGCCCTCTGTGACTAATTCTAATATTCATAGATGAGAAATCACATGCTCCAAGATCTGCCGAGAGTCAGATCTAGGACCCTATAAAATGTCTGCATACTTTATACAACTGGTTAACAATTATTTTAAATTACTTTCTGGGTTTTCAAATTACAGTTCGGAGGCTTGGCTTATATGGGAGAGACAGGTCGCGAGCTATGCAATCGATGCAACAGCACCTACATGATAACGAAGAGGTCTCCGAGGAATTCCGAGGGCCTCTACCACCCTCGTCATCCTCTATCTCCTCTGTACGACTCAAACTATCTACCAGAAGAAGATCACTCTGAGGACCAGATGCTCAGACAGCTCGGCCAACAACCATTGGACAGAGGCAAAAAGAACTTGCTACCAGTCAGTTCTGTACTCAAAGACTTGAAATAAACGTATACCCCGAGCCAGATTTCTTATCTTCCACTTCTGCTTCGCAGGAGTACCGTGATCTCTGCGAGATTTACACTAAGAAGGTGCAGTTGGACGACTCTGAATACGAGTATCAGCCGCCGCAGTACTACGAAGTCTATTGTAAGAATTACCTTTTGAATGGCAACGACCGAGCCACTGTGAAAACGAAGCAGGTAGACCAAAGGCCAAGGCCAACGTCTCCCTCATCCGCTAGCACAATGAGAAACAGTTAATTTTTCTAGGAGTGCGTTAATCCGGGGTTTCATTGCGTGCAGAGAAGCAAGACCTTGTTCTTGGTAAGGCGACGATGGGACAGCGAGTGTTGGGAACCTTACGCCAGGGAAATCGCCAGCGGCTGCGATTGTATGTGGCCGGTCTCGGCCCTCGGGGACATAGCTGTTCACTATTAACAGCAGAACTACCAAGCCCTAAACGAGACTGATGTGTATTCCTTCGGACTAATAACAGGATTGAATTTCTTCAGATTACATAGGATTTATATGGTAACAAGTACTCAAATAAAGAAGTACACGAAAGACCTATTTCGCCGGCTGTTTATTTCAAAATATCTTCTCATATAAAACACGCTGTGTATTATTTCATCCCCTGTTCGTGTTCCAAGCATTCGCCTTGTGTTTTGGTAGAAAGTGGAATCCCTCGGGTACTTTACCTAGTAACATCTCTCTGGAAGATGCAACGTTGAGAAACGGGCTATAAAGAATCTGTGATAAAGAAGTAAAGAGTATGCTTACGATAGTTTAATCCAGTCTGCACAGTTCGAGCTAGCCATCAAGGTCTCCATATCGTCACGACCTCGATAGAACGGAGGTCTCTCGTTTATCCGCTGCGGTGGCCTCTCTAGGATACCAACGGGAATGTACCTAATAGAAATGAATATTAGTTTACCCGACTAACTTAATATATAGTAATATAATTACCTGTGCAAGAAGGATATCCACTCCAACATGAACCTCCTCGTCGTCTCCACCCCTCTAGTGTCCGAACCCCAATGTTCCAGGCCATAATTAGCATACTTCTTCAAAATATCGAACCTTTCCGAACTAGAAATGTCTATCAGCTTCTTCTCCTTGATCTCGGTAAATATCCACGGCTTTATCAGCGCGCCACGACCTATGGTGATACCCTGTACATTCGTATATGTGTCCTGAACCCTCTGGTAGTCATCGTAGGACAAAACGTCGCCGTTTCCAAACACTGGCACAGGATGCGCTGCCTGAGCACACCTGTCTATGTATTCCCAGTCAGCCAGCTTCGTATACCTCTGTTCGCGTGACCTTCCGTGAACCTGTTAATAAATACTGCTGAATCAGAATAGTTGTTTGAATGCTGTACACCATAAATTTAAAGGTGCGAGCAACTTACTCACAGTGATCATGGATGCGCCCCATTCGCGGAATTTCGGTATCAGATTGTGGGCGATCGGTTTGTCGATATAGACACCTGTTCTGGTTTTTACAGTTAGAGGAATACTGAGGACTTGGCTGACAGATTTTATCACTGTTTCCAGTACGTTTAGTCGGTTCAGCATCCCACTGCCGCCGCCCTGTCTGTAGATCAAGTCTATAGGGCACCCCAGATTAAGATCGACGAAGTCGATATCGATTTGTTCGTTCAATAATTGCGCGCATCTCGTCAGTACACCTGGGTTGTTGCCGCAAAGCTGTACGCCGAATATATTCTCCGATTCGTGTCTTTTTACCAGTGCCCATTCCTCGTGTGCTCCTTGCAGTATTTTCGGAGCTAGGGCCATCTCCCCACAGGTGATGTCAGCCCCGTACTCCTTGCAGATTCTTCTGAAAGGCAGATTTCCCACCGTTGTCAGTGGGCTCAGCAATATCTTGTTCTTCCAGTCTATCTTTTTCTTCTCCGCGTCTCTACATTTTATCAAATCGTAGTCCTCCACTGGTCCAAGCTTCTTTTTCACGACCATCTCAGTCTTATTATTAGGCTCGGTTGTTTCATCCGTGTCTGTGGATCTTGTAGTCTCTTTCTTCCTGGATGGTCCATTCACTTTGACGATCTTCTCAGCTTTGGAGAAGTTGTATTTATGCTTTCTCAGTAGCGTCTGAAGGTCTTTGGCCAAATGATTCTTAGTGGAAGGGGGCCTTCTCTTGAATTCTTTCTCCTTCTCTGTGTCCACGATGTTCAAACCATCCTCTGTCAAGTGTTTCGAGCCCACTCTACAGGCAGCACCTCTGGGACACCTGCCAGTCAGATTAAACAGATAACATTCTGTCCCAATGTCGTCTGGCTTTATTTTTAAATACTCGATTCTATCATGCAGAAACGTGCAGTGTACGTTATCACATTTTCTCTCCGGTTCGTCCACCGCTTGGTCAGCTATCCGGGGACACAGGTTGACCTGACGTTGCGCTTTAAACGGAGCAGGTCTGGCCTTGTTCTGACCCCTGTGCTTCTCCTTTTTATCGTTCTTAAGCTTTTTATGCGGAGGCTCGTCGACCGCCACTGCATCTTCCTCTGCATTACCCGCATTGCTCGCAGACTTCTTGTCGCTCTCAGTCTCCTCCTTCGAAAGTCTGACGTGATCCTCAAGAATGTATCTGCAATGTTATTATTGTAATTAATTAATTGTAATTAATAACATATCATTGATGACTTGAACCTAACCATGCGGTCGTGGAGATTAGAAAATATATGATTATTTCGGAGTATGGTTGTTGAAATTTTTTGAAAGTGTAGCATCGTTTACTCACTCCGCTTTGATCAAACACACTCCTTTCTGTTTATCCTCACTGTAATCGAAGGAACATTCATCCGTACATTTTTCAGTATACGCCGCCATCTTAAATCAGTCGATACATCGAACGTTGGTATCTTGAATTTTGAATACTGAAATTTCAAACGGGACTAATCGGGACCGTTACCGTTCGCGGGAATTTTAAATTTCAAATTACCAGCGATCCTCGAACATGCTCCATTGTATTTATTTCTTCGCTTAGATGAATCAATGTGATCAGAATCGATGTAACATTGCAAAGACATTTAAAATTTGATCTGTGACATTTAAGAAATTCTTAACACGTACTTTAGAACGTGTGATTTGAAGTACAACGAATACATGTATATACTATTTCATGTGTATCAAAATGCATTCTCATTTTAATTTGTATATATACATATAATTTTTAGAACGTTGATATTAATAATTTATGTTATATTTATATTGTTACTTCAGTACAAGTGTTCGTGAAATACACGCGTGTGTATTTACATAATAACAATATTTACATAATAATACACGTGAAATAGGGATCTCTAATATATTTGATCTTAACACAGTAGTATCTCGTCGTCGGTGTCTACATATACAGGGTGTCCCACATAACACTTTCCACGATCTTTCAAGTACTTACAATAATCTGACAAAAAAATATTTTAAACAAAAGTTGATCAGTTTTCGATTGGCTATACATTATTGCAATAAAAAAAGTTCGAAAACTTTCTTTTTAATTATTGCCAAGGCCACCTTCATTTTTTAAAATGGTACTTCAAGGTCATCCGAAGGTCATGGTATACTAGGTCAGAGAGGATATGAGAGTGCTCACGCCCGGGTTTTCGATGCCACCGGTATAGTGCTGCCCCCACACAAAATCTTAGCCTGGATCAGCTCCTATGCGTACGGTAGAGCGGATTTCCCCCTCCCACTTTTAGCCTGGATCAGCTCCTATGCGTACGGTATAGCGGACGCTTAGCCTGGATCAGCTCCTATGCGCACGGTAGAGCAGATTTCCCCCTCCCGCATCCTTCCCGTTCGCCGGCGTACTTAATTTTTTTTGGCACTGTTCCACCAAACGGACACTTCTGAGATTTTTATATATAATAGATTAGAATCATAGCAATATTTTAGAATTTTTTGGTAGGTGTCAACCCAGGGGAAGATAGTTAAAAAAATTCTCAAAGAATTAATTTATTATTTTCAACTATAAATAATTAGCAAAAAATTCTGAAAAAATCTGAAATATAGAGAGTATCTATATCTTTTGTTTGCCGTTTATCCCATGTCGATATCTTTTCTCGTTTTAGAGCAAATTGCATTTAAGTGCGGGGGAATTTACCCCTATATCATGCTCATCATACCATGCTCATCCAGCTATACCCTTTAAAGCTTTGATACTTCCATTATTATCACCTCCGACGTTCCTGAAATCGAAGCTTGGAATGGGATCGAGTAACAGCTCCAGTCTGAACTGGACTGCATCTACTGTATTGTGTCGGGGAACGCGTGCGTTTTCGTCGGGTGCAATGGGTGCAACATTTGGAGGACTCGAAACGTAGGCAGCCACACAAAAACGTCGAACATGGTTAATTGTAAGATCACAGTGAATCCGACTTCGTCCGAGACGCAGAGTTGGGCATTATTTATAAAAATGTATCTTTTATTCGACTCGTTATTTAAATAATTTTATTCGTCGAGAATTTATTCGAATGAAATTTCGAATAAAATTTTCATCTATTATTTTTATTTATTCGAAAACTGCGAATAACTTTCGAATAATTTCGGCCAGCTCGAGGCTCTAATGAATACGTACCGAGGACCGAGGATTGAGCCCCGAGGCCTGAGGCCAAAACACAATACCCGGATAGCACAGGACGTCTTACAGACGTCGTTTTCTCGTCTTTTTTACCAAACACAGCTTACCAAATACATCTTTTAAACTTTCGTTATTGGCCCAGCTAAAGAAGTAGTAAAAATCAATTTTCACTATTTTTTTCGCATTTCTCATCATTTTTCCAACATTTTTTTTATACGTCGTTTACTAAACTAATTCTTCTAGCCTTACAGAGAAATTAAGTCATTTGGTCCATTCTTAAAAAAGTTATTCTGATTTAAAGTGTGTGTGTGTGTGTGGGTTCTATTTTTATTTGATTTAATTGTAATTGAAATTTTAATTTTTATTATGTTTATTGTGATTTTAATTACAATTGTTGTTTTTATTACACTTTTTATGTCAATTCCGCACGCGTTCTTCTAATAAAGATATTTGTTAATATTAAATTTATTAGAATTATTACCGCATTTAGCAATTTCCGATACGTGGTTATATCACACGAAGCATCGGTTGAAACTAGTTCTGATTTATGCCACAGGCTAGTAAAGGTTCTGTTTCATGTTAAAACAGTGTGGTCTCTGTTTCGTGGTAAAAGTGGGCTCTACCGTACGCATAGGAGCTGTTCCGTGCTAAGCGTGAGCGTGCCAAAAAGTGGTGGCAACTCAGACCTGGGCGTGAGCACTCTCATATCCTCTCTGACTAGGTCGTTGAATTCGTCTTGATTGGTCTTGATACGATAAAAAGTGCCATTTAAAAATATGAAGGTGGCCTTGATGATACTAAAAAAAAAAAAGAAAAGTTTCGAACTTTTTTTATTGCAATGTATAGCCAATCGAAGACTAATGATAACTTTTGTTTAAAATATTTTTTGTCAGATTATCGCAAGTACTTGAAAAATCGTGAAAAGTGTTATGTGGGACACCCTGTATATGTAGTCTCAGAGAATTTTCTACACTACAGAGTCGGTAATTCAGAACCATAGTACCGTAGACCCGTAGACAGCAAAAATGCATCGCAAGCAAAGTCTGTACGGTGTGGTACGGTGTTATTACAAGAATGGTGAACTTTACTCTCCAACCCACCACTTTGCAAGTTAATAGCTACTCTAATTGAAAATATATGGGAACAATAAACGGGGTGGGGGAAGACGCGGTAACCTTCGGACAATACACTTTTATCTCTGCCATAATATTTGCTAGCATGTTCTTTTACGACCGCTATCCGCTATACCAAGTTTTGGCCAGGTAGAGTTAGAGACAAGGATAGCCAGCTAAGCAAGCGTCATAAACACGATCAAATACGATGGAACGTTTTTGTTAGTCCGTTAGTCCTGTGTGTTACGTGAACGGCCTAGCGTCGCATTTTCCCGGTAAGTCCACGTGTTTTGCTACTCAAGCGGCGATCCTGCTAAATTATGTTTATTTATTTAAAGATTATATAGACACGGTTCAACGCGTCCACGATCAATGTACCCGCGTCATAAATTACAGATAGCGACCAACGAATTAAGAGTTTATTTATTAAGCGCATAACAGAGGATTCCCCGTACCCTTGGCGTTCCTTGTTGGCAATTAGATAGATACGAGTTGGGAACAATGGGATCACAGAAGCAACGGTTACACTGTGATCCGAGCATCGTACGATCGCGTTGGACTTACTTGAGTCCAGGTATTATGTCATAATTCCGTATTTATTGTTGCAACATTCGAATCCACTGGCGTACGAGCATTATCGCCGTTCATAGAACACCGTGAATTTTTGCGATAAATTCTTCTTTTATATTTTTTTAAATGAAACACATTCCGAGCGATCCGGCTCGGGTTTCGCGTCGTTTATCGCGAGCTTCGAGTTAATTGATCGGCGATGGAGTTAATCGATATCTTCGATGGAGATCGTGCAAGTGATTATTATCAAGTGGGATCTACCGTTTGCGATAATTCATTGTCATTGGTTGTACTGATCATTGGGAAAACTCCAGTGTGTCAGTGGTACAGTTATAAAGTCTATTCTTAGGAGCGACGGAGGCAAATAAAGCTCTATAAAAGTATAAAAAGATAAAACTGATCTTGCAAGTCAAATGCCAAGTAGATTGTAGACACTGTTCCATCTTGATTTTCAATTATATCCTGTTAACTGTACACAGCTCAATCTTGGTATGGCCGAACCACCCAGTTTGCAATGGGAGGACTATCTGGTAGTGGCGGTCACGCTGATCATAAGCGTGAGCGTCGGTATCTACTACAGGTTCAGCGGTGGTCGCCAGAAGACTATAGAGGTATTCGTTTCTACATCTTCGATAAAGAAGAGTCGATTAGTTTAATAATGCTGCTTTTATTTCACAGGAATACTTCACAGCTAGCAAGTCCATGGGCACCGTTCCTGTTGGAATGGCGCTCGTGGTATCCTTCATGTCTGCCATCACCTTGTTAGGCGTCTCCGCTGAGAACTATACGTATGGGACTCAGTTCGTAGTAATCAACATATCCTACTTAATAGGAACGCCGCTGGTGTGTTACGGATTTTTACCAGTATTTTACAAGCTCCACGCGACAAGCGTTTACGAGGTATGTCGCAACAAATGAACTTGGAAGGATATGTTGTGAAACATCGGACTTGAAACATTCGTTACTGTTCCAGTATTTAGAGAAACGCTTCGGAGTAAAAGCTAGGATGTTAGCTAGTTTTGTGTACTGGATGCAGTTGCTTTTGTATTCTGGCGTTGTGCTGTACGCGCCTGCTTTAGCATTAGAAGCGACAACAGGAATCTCTAAAACCGGCAGTATTATCATTATCGGATTAGTTTGTGCGTTCTACTCAAGCATAGGAGGCATCAAAGCGGTATTGATCACAGACTTGTTCCAAGGTATACTTATGTTCGTCGCTGTTTTCGTTATTATCGCTACAGCTGCCAGCGAAGTCGGAGGACTGGATGAAATTTGGCGTATAGCCGAGGCTGGCCATAGAATCGAATTTGACAGGTACTGTTCCATGTGAGAGTTCACGTGGAAAAATGTGGACCAGAATACTAAACGATCGTGTTTACAGTATCTCCGCAGACCCAACGGTTAGACATACGTGGTGGTCTCTGATCATTGGTGGCTTGTGCACGTTTCTATCGCTGTACGGCGTAAACCAAGTACAAGTGCAACGTTTATTGACAGTGAAGTATGTATAGTCTGTGTATGTATTCAAGAAGTGCGAGAGCAAATGTTGTTAACGATACTTTCAGAGACGTGAAAGCAGCGCAAACAGCACTTTGGATAGCGTGGCCGATTTTAACTTTACTCTCAATGGCTACGTGCTTCTCAGGATTGGCGATATACAGCAAATACCAGACGTGCGATCCACTGAAACAGAAGAAAATAACATCGACCGATATGCTGATGCCGTATTACGTTATGGATACTTTATCCGACAAACCTGGTTTGCCAGGTCTCTTTATAGCAGGTAAATAGTGTCCCAAGTGTTTTATCATCATTCAAAAATTTCATTATATTTTTTTCGATGATTTCGCTTATGGTAGCGATACACCAGAATATTGATTAGCTTTGTACTCGCTTTTTGCTTAGGTATCTTTAGTGCCGGCCTCAGCACAATTTCTGCGGCGTTGAATTCCTTAGCGGCAGTGACGTTAGAAGATTATTTAAAGCCTGCGTATAGAAAATTCAGTGGTGGCGATATTTCTCTTACAGCCTCGACAACCATAGCTAAATTCCTTGCTTTCCTGTTTGGAATTATTTCTATTGCTTTGGCGTTTTTAGCTCAATTATTGGGTGGCGTACTACAGGTGATTGCTACAGTACTTAAACCTAGTTTATCGAGATCACTCGATTCTCCACATACGAGAAGTATTTAGTTATTCAAATTTTATTTACAGGTCAGCCTAACCATATTCGGCGTGGTAGGGGGTCCACTTTTGGGACTCTTCACGCTAGGAATGCTGTTCGAGACAGCGACAGAGACTGGATCTGTGATTTCTACGGCTGGTTCCTTAGTTTTTCTATTCTGGATGGCTTTCGGTCAACCGAGACCAAGCGCCCCAACATTGCCAGTGTCCACTGAAGGCTGCGATGCAAACTCAACGGTGTTCGTCATGAGCCAACCTGCTCCGTTGACTGGGTAAGCATTACTATGACTGGTTCTTTTCCAATGTGAAAGATGTGCAGCTTATGTTTCTACTGTTCTTCTAATTTTAGGCCGACAGGTGACCCGTCCTTCTTCTACCTCTACCGGATCTCATACATGTGGTATGGTCCGATCGGGTTCGTGTTCACAGTGGTGCTAGGGCTGGCGCTTAGCTACCTCTTCAAGATTTTGCTGAAAGAAACAAAGTCTGTACAGCAGGACCCGTACCTGTACTTTCCTGTAATAGGGAACCGTATTCGTCGCAGACAAGCGATGCTGGAAACGAACGAGTGCGAGATAGGGAAAGACACTGCGAAGTATATGTTCTCTTACAACAACGCTGAACACTCGAACGAAGTGACCAGCACGAAAATATAGTACAATTGTTCGTCCCGCGAGAGTTTACTTTCTCGTTCTTGCGGCATTTTAGTTTTTAAACATTCCACATGTGACCAAGGGCATGTTAACCGGTTAGGCATTTGGTGCATGCAACGTATTACTTAATCAGAACCGTGGACAGGATTACGCCAGGCCTTATAGACTGACAATCTTTGTCGTACGGTGGTGTTCGTATCTAATATAGCGAATCTGAACATGCACAGAGGCTGTTACTAGTGTTGTATGGTTTTCAAGGGAAATAGAAACGTACTGTCTATTTTTTTTTAATTTTAATCGAGGAGCTGGACCCTACGACAATAAAAATTTTATCAGCATGCTACATGGATTGCAGCATGTCTCGTTGTACGTTGTTTCGCGAACGTCCGATGGCCGAGTGTCTTCCATTTCTTGTTCCTGAACTGCAATTTGCATAGCTTGTGCCATTTCAGCCATTCGAACAGCTATCAGGACCATTGTCACTTTTGGTTTTTATAGTTAACATACTTTCACCTACTTAAACAGTATCCTGAACATGTGTACTTAACATAGTTTGTTTCTACGGACACGTACTTATATTATAACAAACGGTTGACTTATCAAATGGAAAACGATGCGTGAATAACAAAAACAACTGTTTTTCTTGTTATTTATACTGCCGCTTGTTAAGCAGCCATTAGACTAGCCCATTGTTGCCAAGAGTGCTATTAGTGTCTAACAAAAATGTGCAGATGGATCATAAATATTGTGAAGCAATGTATTATAAATGTTTTGGAACAAAGCGGTATATTATACACTAGCGTTTTACATAGCGCACGTTGTCATGTGTACACTGAAACGATGCTTAAATAAAGCAGCTTTACGTGTGTGATGCGCTATCAATTTTAATCAGACCGTTATTTATTCAAACTGCTCCTTTTCTAATGGACACAATTTATTTGGCATAAGATAACAGATCGTCTGAAATGATGAAAATTGTTTTTATTTCATGAATAACACGAAAGGAGTATTTTTATCCTGTGTTAGATTCAAATTAATTATTTTCTGATTTTCTATTTCAAATGTTTCATCTCAAATAATTTTACATGACATTATTTAACTAGCTGTCCTTTTTACCAACAATTCTTGTCGCAAATTTTTTCCAAGAAGATGAATCCTCAGGTGAATTTAACAAGGCAGAACCAAAAGTCCACGCGCAAAATGCCTCAACTGTGGGAGCCCGAGGCTCATTAGCATGTTTCGGTTAGCCAGCCAAGGGTCAAAGGGCCCCATCAGTTCAGCATGGCGAGGAGGGGCTCGGTTGAGGAACTAGAACTGGAGACTCGACTGAGAAAGAAGGACAGTCTGAGGTGCTTCTGAAAAGAATACCGACCAGCTCGGATCAAACTACCGGCGGCCAGTTGAAACCAGTTTCAATTTGTTCGTGGTCTGCCGTTTCTATCGGCGGCATGGGGCTCTTTTTAATTATTTTTTTTTTCCAGCGAAACTCGCACACTGTTATCCGCATCGCCTTAGTCAACTGGCAATTAATCCATCAAGAAATCCAGTTGGTCGTGGTTCTGTCTTCTCTGTGGATGAGGTGTCGAATGCCTGCTGACTTATGGTAACCCTGGATCATGTAGGTCAACCCCGGGGAGCCTAGAAAAAGCTCCATCAATCATGCGATGTTAGAACGGCTGCAGAAAATTCTTTCTTCGATCGAAAATTCGTTCTATAATAAAATGAAATATTTATACGCGGTTCGCAGGGAAATGGAGCTAAGTAAACATTTATTTTTTAAGTTTTAAGTTTTAGTTGCAAATAGTTCTGTATTTAACACTACTTAATCCAATCCAATAGAAAATAGCTTGAATAATTCACGAGATACATAAGCAAAATAAATTCTTCTAAAAATAATAATAAAATCTTCAAATAATAAAATTGTTTAATGCTTTTTGCAACTGATTCTAATGGTCAATAAATGAAATGATCTGGTTTCAGTACTTTTTGTGATTAAATCGTTCCTTTTTCTGTTCCCAGTCGCTTGCTATGCAATCCAACGAATTCATACTAGCTCTGTGACGCTTCTGTTTATTTTCATGGAGTCCTATAGCCCCCTCCCGACGCCCTTGACCTCTCACAATACAGAATTCTGTGTTACACCTGTAGACAGCTACGAGTTTCGCGGTTCAACAGTACCTTCGGCGATTTTTCGCAAACATTATGCGATTGATACTCGAGAAAAAAATATTAGAAACTCTGAAAAGCGTTATCAAACACCCCGACAGTCAAGCAAGGGGTAGAGACGAAAAAGGATTCGAGGAGTGCCCTAGATTTTATCGCAGAAATTCGTTTCGGGATATGTCCAGGTGTTTGTGACTGTCTCTATATAGTGTTCTAGCGAAGCAAAGAGACAATTATTCTACCAAAAAGTAAGTTACACTTTAATGAATTACTATAATTTCACACCCTGTGATTTCACAGTGATCGAATTATTATGATATCGCCGTTCGATTAAAATTCTATTGAGAATTAAAATGATGTAAATTAAAAAAAAATATTAGGATGCAATATGTTCAGTAGAATTGTCTGAAGCATAAAATATTTATTTCAGTATGTTCATAACAATTCGATCATTGATTATAATTTTTTTAAAACGAGACTGTGTGCTCCATCGAGCATGAAAAAATCGGTGATTTAAAATCGCCTCATGAGGATTCTCGCAAGAAGATGATTATGATAGTGCACGTTCATTCATGAGAAAACGCGAGAGTTTGTTTAAAATCGCGCGAGTCATCACATTCCCGGTAGAGTTCGAATGATCAATGAGGGAAGAAGGTTTCATACGATCTGCTCGTGCCATAACTTCTGCGAGGTGGTCTCCCTCGACGTCTTCACTTTCACACACGTGTTTTCCTGTGTGCCACGCGCGCGCTGCCCACCGTAAAACGATCGGTTGAATCATCTATTATGCAACTGTTTGCCTGTTCTGGAGCAAACATAACGAAACCGAGTTCTTCGTGTATTTTTGGATCTAGTTGACGATTGTTACTACGTTTTTGGGGATTGTTAGTCCTCTCCTTAAGAGGATTAATTAATATTTCTCGAGAAATAATGAACCTCCGACTTGGCTAAAATTTGCTATACAAGTTCCACATAGTAGTACCTAAAACCCCTAGTAATCGCTTATTTTTTGAACGTAGTGGTTAAGTTTTTATAATAAAAAATTGGACGATTTGTCGGTCAAAAATCGTGTTTTTCGCCTCCAACGACCACGCTGTAAAATTGTTGCCACTTCGTCAATTTGAATAATTTCCCAATGAACCAAACCCTACAGTTTAATATGTATACTTGATAATTTTTCCATAAGAAGAAATCTTCGCTAAAGAACATTCTCGAAGCTGACCTCCTTTCTCACAGCTGACACAATGTTTTTAAAGTTTATGAATAAATTGACAAAACCCTGGAAGAGACAAGTTCTGCGATCATCATAGATACTAAATTATTCATGTTGTGTACACAAAACTCAAAAGAAGCCATTGACCTGAACCAAACCCAGCATACTAACTTACGCAACCTTCCAGCTCGTATCCAAGATTCAAGGTCTCTTTAATGACAGTCCTAAAGGTATATGACCCTCATCTCGAACTTTCTAACTAATACTACCTGATCCATACCAAGTTCCGATTCCTAAGAATTCGAAACTTCAAAACCCTTCTAATAAACAAAACCCATTAAATATCCATTAGCAAGATCAACCTTCGCAAACAACGAAAATGAGTACTTCAATTACTGAACCGTAGATAGTTGTTCCATTTAATAATGGCGATTGCATAAGCATGAAATCCTCTTCTTAAGAGGATTAATCAATATTTCTCGAGAAATAATGAACCGACTCGGTTAAAATTTACTATACGAGTTCCACATAGTGGTATCTAAAACTCTTGGTAAAAGTTTGTTTTTTCAACGTCGTGGTTAATTTTTTATAATCGAAAATTGGACGATTTGTCGGTCGAAAATGTAATTTTCTCTACAATTCCTGCCAATCGCAATTTTTGAAAAAAAGTCTTCTCGCATCGTGCAGTAAACTAATTGCACTAACTTCTGAAAAATAGTTCAAATCGTATGGTCTAATATTAAACAAGTTATCGGTTTTTTTAGTCACTGTAGCTCGATGAGACCATTTTTCCAATCTCTAAAAATATTTCGGAGATGTTATTCCACCGTCAGCATCATATAAACTGCATTTAGTGGTAGATTGCCAGTTTATGTGAGAGAGCCAGGAGCAACAATTTAGCTCGAACGCGTTCCGTTGAAGATGGCGTCCGCGCGACAGGGGTTAAACGAAACGGGCAGCTGGAGAGCCCGGCGCTTTATGGAAACGCGTGACCACCGTTTGTTTGCAACCCCGTAAGTTCGAACCGGTTGGATCTTGTTCCCGCTGGACTGCCACCGCGGATTTCGCGAGTCGATTTTTCGCGTTCGAATCTGCGATGATAGACCAGTGGCCGAACAACCCTCCTTATCGCGACGAGCTGCGAGATCTTCGACACTCCTCTGCCAACTCAGATCGCGTTTAGGATGCTTTATCACACTGCGGAGTGCTTTTGGATACCCTGCGAAATGGAGAACGTGAGTTGTCAAAAATCTTATTCCAGTTTTCCCTGGAATTTCTTTCCTTTGAAATTGTTCATCGAGTGTCGTGACATTTCGTGAAACTATTGTCGTAGTGTCATTACAAATATTTATAGAATATTTTTTATATGCTTTATTCGTTTTTGAAAGAAAAATGTCTCCTTTCTTTTCAATTTTAAAGCATTACCAAATCTTTTTCGTAAACGAACCTAACGTGGATTTGGAGTTTGGACCTTCTCCTTACCAACAAGCTCAAAAAACTTGTCCTGCGATTTTTTTTAACCGTTTGATAAAATAAAAATGTGTACCTTACATTACTGCAAAATCGACAGTACACCTGTCACTCAAAACACAATATCTCAACCGAAAAGAATCGTACATCAATTTCCAAGATCCGATTCTAAAGGGGAAGCTTTAATCTCCAAATTTAGGTTGGATTTATTCACGAGAAAAATTTCCCAATGTTTTCACAGTTGTTTCAATATGCATCATGCTCGAACCAATAGTCTTCACTCTTCACTCTTCTTTACCACTTGCTGCACCATACGAAAGCAACTCAGAATTAAATGGACAATGCGTTACAAAACTAGATTGTTCAAGTTTCAAAGTGACTCCGATTTTATCATCTCAGAATTCTTTTTCACAAACTTGTACTACTTCAAACCCTCAGGATTTCCACAGAATTGAAAGTTCGGTATTCCCCAATCTTTCTAAAATTATAGGTAAGTGTTTAAATCGATAAGGGTAGTTTTGGGTTTGTTTGCGATTGTGGTGATTTATCGGTAGGATCTATAGAATTAACAGGGTGACTCCTCTCGATCCCGGAAGCGTTTCCGAGTCATTTTTCGTCGTAAGCTATGGTGACGCGATTATTGTTGTTTCCCCGAGTCGTTGTGAATAGACGAGCAATCTCTCACTCTGGTGTTCCCCGGGAAGGGGCTGGTTCATATAAATGGGCACATGTGACAATTAAAACGACAGTCTGAAATCGTTCTCCGCTTAATCCGAAGCCGGCTCGCTCGAAGAAACGGTAAACGAGCAGCGAGAGAGAGACAGCCCTAATTAATTAATCAGCATCGCGACCAGCCTGAAATCCGAGCGCATACATATGCGTTACATCAGGAAAATCAGCAAGATCATCCAGCTGCAGTTCCGCACGTTTCTGCCGGCTTTCCGACGGCTAATCGCGATTTCCTGGAGTTAGTCTCCAGCTTCGCTTCTTTTCTTCTTTACTCTCGCCATTCCTCAGGCGTCGGACGCCACCATCTTAGATCCGAAGAGGTAAGAACGATCGATGACTCGTAAACTATACTATAATGACTGTCAAAGCTCTTGCTTTCACTTTGAGTTTCTAAAAAATCTAGTGTGCATGTTTCTTATCAAATTATTTTTCCCTTTCTATTTTGGTTCCTTCAGTTTTAATCACATTTTCTTATTTTCCTCTTCTTTTCAACCCTTAAGTATTTTCGCTCTTTTATTGGGTTAAAACAAATGTAAAAATGTATTTAAAAATCGTAAACTTTCTTCTGTTACTAATTCTTGTTTTTTCGTGTATTTTTACATGTGGTGGCTGTTAAAATTATATTGCAAATTTTAGCGTAACTGTCATTCACAAAAATAGGAAAAATTAAAATTGTACAGCCTTGGATTCGAATTTTGAGTAAAGTAAAATTTAATTTCTCAACCCTTGAATTCTCTTCATTTTCCTATTATATTAAAATCAGAAGGGAAAAACGTGTCGAAAAAAATTGATTTCCATGGATAGTTTTGATTGTACAGAGGAAAAAGAGCGGATCAAAAGGTAGATCTAAACGATATAAAATAAATTGTTTTCCCTGTAAGCGGTGTCTCTTCATATAACACCATCGTGCCTGTCAATGGTGTGAACGGAAAATGCTCTAGACTTTCTCAGAAACTAATCCCGTAGTGTTCTGAGTCAACTGGTTTCATCCAGTGTCAACCAGATTCCTTAATGACGATCGAATGTCCGTGTTAATAGCCACGATGGCGGTACAAATCTTCCTAAACAATTACACCCAATGGCGGGGCGCCTCGCTCAATAATCGTAACGTTCCTCGAGCCGAAGATGATGTTACAGTTTGCTTATGTAAGGAAAAACCGGCTGACGACACTGGATGTATGTACATACACCTACATACACGCTGAATCCAAGATACATGTGCGCTTGATGTATCCACGATTCTCTAAAACCCAACGCACTAAACAATTTTCTCGATTTTATTTTATTTAGCCCTTCATAAGAATTAGGAGTCATTTTAGACCGCAGGGGGGACTTTTAATAAATTTATCCAATCAATTCGTCTGAAAATTAAACTGACTTCACTGAAAAGTATGAAATAGTTTCTATTTAATTTATGTGAATACACACGAACTTAAATACAATACAATCTTTTCGGAGGCGGCGTAAGATTAAAAATTTTCGACACTGGGAACTACGAACATCCTTAAATTCTTCTACATGCTTTCACATATTAATGTATTTTCTCTTCCCACCTACTGATTTCCCAGTCCACCATATTCCAATGAAATCATAATCAGCAACATCTGTCATTTGGAAAATTTTCAGTTTTGCGCTTCCGCCGAAAAGATTGTATCGTATTTAAGTTCGTGTGTATTCAGATAAATTAAAAGGAAATTATTTCATACCTTTTTTAGTGCGTTTTTTTTTAAGTCGGTTTAATTTTTTTTATAAAATTTTTTATTTCACACTTTTTAGTGGAACGAGCAGAATTTGTAGAACACCGTAGGATGGTATTTCGGTCTTATTGGTTATTTGCAATAAAAACCGCAAAGAATGAAAAAATGCAAAATTTGTTTTCACGGGACCACCCCGGGGACATACTCCACAAGATGCAAAAGGTTTCGAATCGGTGAACATCCTACATAGAAAAAAAAGCGGAAAAAGGCACATACAGATTGAATCGAGTAACCTCCTTCTTTTCCGAAGTCGGTTAAAAAGAATCGTTGTTGAGTACAGACAGAAATTGTTTACAAGTTGAGAGCCCCTAGAATGGTCTTGCTTGATTCTGATTTATGCAAACGAAACTTCATGATGGGGGACGAATCGATGACGGGATGGAACGGAGAAGGTTCAATTACATCGTTCGGTTCGCGCAATGCAGATCAATCTGGATCGGGCGGAAGTGACCGATCGATCGTATGGGTTTCACGTGATTCTAGATCTCGTGGTAGAATATGTATATATCGATCGAACAGTTCTCCGAATGTCAAGTACTCGAGGCGATCGATTTGTTAATCTGTGCACTGTTTTCCAAGATCAGTATCGGAATTCCGTGGTTGTCAGGAAGAACGCCGCATGTCGCGTGCTTTCACTTTCGAGATGTTAACATAAATCCTGTATTACAAAGCTCAATTTCGCATAAACATCCGTTATCAGCGATGATTCATCGCACGATGAAAGCGGAGGATCCGAGTCAGGTCAAAGTGAAAAATCCTTTTGTGAATGCTCGTTTATGGCAGGGACAGCTCGTCTTGTCTTAATAGAATCGCAGTGTGTACCTGGGTACTTTCGATGCAGTCCCTTGCCATAAACCGCTTAAAATTGTTACCTTCGGACTCGGCGCGGTAGGGTTTTCGAACAGCTACAGCGCGTATCTTTTCCGGATGCCTGAGAAAATTCAAGGTTCGGTCACCGATCATGTGCGGCCTTGGCGAATCCTTGGGCCCGCTTCGAGCACCTAGTTTTAGTTCCGCCCATCCCTAAATCCCCGGAAGTAGGGGTGAAAACCCGAAAGAAGTAGTGGGGGCCGAGATGTTAAAGTTACTGACTCACGGCTTTCCAGTTAGTCGGAAACCTAGCACGAGTATTAGTGGGTAAGACCCAAACGATCTCTCGGATCGATCGTGGACAGTGAACGCCTTCAATCGTTTCAATACTAATTCTGATTTCGTCTCTGTTGTCCAGCTCCTGAAAAAATGTCGTCGCGTCTGTTCGTCCTGTTTTTCTTCTTGGCGGTGTCCTCGGCGGAACAACGGTCGCAAGATTACGTGGATGCGAAATGCATGCAGGATCATCCTGTTCTCTTGTATTACTTCTCGTGGGTGGACTACGTGGTGCTGGCCTCCATGTTGCTCATCTCCTGCCTGATTGGCACATTCTACGGGTTCTTCTCGAAGAAGCAAGAAACCAGCGAGGACTTTCTTCTCGGCGGCTCCAGCATGGGCACTTTCCCCATGGCGATGTCCTTGGCAGCCAGCTTCATCACGGCCATCGAGCTCCTGGGGAACCCCGCCGAGATGTACGCACAGGTATAGTCTTCAATGTCGAGCTTTTTCATTCGTACAAGGCTGCTGGGGGATCCTGGAACCCGCTTGTGCTACAGTAGGCTAGTTCTAATCAGTGGCGACTCAAGCAGAGCTGGGGAAAATAGTGTTGTAAATAGTAAATAGTAAATAATTCTATTTATTTTAAAGAATGTGTTTGTAGTGATTTATTTATAGCAGTAATTTTTTTAAAAATAGTTTTTTTGGAGAATATTGAAGAATTTGAAGAATATTTGAAGAAAAGCAATGAAAAATATCCTGGGGCCTCACGCGGCCGCTTAGTCCGCTTAAACCCGCCACTGGTTCTGATAGAAAGCATGAACGACCTTCAGGAAGATGTTGATCCATCCCTCCCTGTATATCGTTATACATAGTTGCCTGAGAGCCTTCTTGTAGTTGTCTGAGAATCTGTAACCTTGCCTGTAATTAGGGGACGCAGTTCTGGATGACCTGTCTGGCGTTCCTCCTGGTCGTCCCGATCACCTCGCACCTGTACCTGCCGGTCTACATGAAGCTGCGGCTGACCTCCAGCTACGAGTATCTGAACCTCCGGTTTGACCGGCACTGCAGATTACTCGCCAGCGGGTTGTACATGCTGCAGATGATTCTCTATACGTCCGTCGCGGTGTACGCACCCGCGCTAGCTTTAAGTCATGGTAAATACCCTTGAAACTCTTGAATCCGCATCCACCTTGACCTCCAAACCGTCACCTCTCACCAGAAACCTTGATCTTCTTGCAGTCACTGGTCTGAATACTTACATAGCAGTCACTCTAGTCTACGTAGTCTGTATCTTCTACGCCTCGCAGGTCAGTACATCTTCTTCTTCTTCTTCTACTGGTTGCATCTTGCTAACTCGGCCTTCTTACAGGGAGGGATGAAAGCTGTTATAATGACGGACACATTCCAAGCGGCGGTGCTTCTAGGTTCCCTGTTTCTGATTGTTGGCTACGGTCTAGCCTGGCAGGGAGGCTTTGCTCCTGTGTGGGACGTGAACCAGGCGTCGGGACGCATGGAGTTCTTTAACATGGACGCCAGACCCACCGTCAGGCACAGTTTCTGGAGCGTGGTGATCGGTGGGACCGTCTACTGGACTACCATGTTCTGCAGCAATCAGGCTTCCGTCCAAAAGTACCTCAGTGTGGAGACCATCGGTCAAGTCAGAACGTAAGTAGCCTCTTCCAGTCTTGATGTAAGTATAGCAAGTGGCTAATTACGACTTGCTTTCGTTCCAGGGCGCTGTGGGTGTCTGCCTTCGGTATGATCATCATCTACTCGGTGAACTTCTTGACTGGAATGGTGCTCTACAGCACTTACAAAGACTGTGATCCCCTATCGGTTGGCTACATCAGTGGCCAGGACCAGCTGCTGCCACTCTACGTGATGAACTTCATGGGAAATCTGAAGGGTGTGCCTGGCTTCTTCGTTGCTGGGATCTTTGCTGCCTCTTTGGGGTTAGTTTCTACGGTCCTAGGACCTTTCCACCATAGATCTTGTTGTAGAGACTAATGGTTGATGTTTTAGGACTGTAGCCAGTGCCCTGAATTCCCTGGCTGCGATCACTTGCGAGGATATTCTCCAGGGAGTGTTCAAGATTAACTTGCCAGCCAGCAAAGGCGCTATCTATGCCAGGTGGATCAGTGCATGCTTTGGCGCCCTCAGCTTCGTCTTGGTCTTCGTCGTGGAACGACTTGGCAGTGTTCTTGAGGTGCTTATCGTCTTTTGTAGCCTTTTTTAGATCTTTAAAGCTCCTAGGCCACCTAAACAGTTGCCAACTGCTTCCAAATAACCTAGACTCCCAAACAATGGATGTTCCAGGTCGCCTTATCCTTCAACGGCATGGTCGGAGGGATCACCCTGGGATTATTCTCCCTGGGTATGTTCGTCCCTTGGGCAAACGGCAAGGGTGCAATCTCGGGAGCTATCACCAGCCTGGCAATCGTCTTGTGGATTGGCCTAGGGGCTCAGATAACAGTTCTCAATGGACAGATCCATCTGGACAGCAAGCCGGTCTCGATCGACGCTTGCCCCTGCATCAACAGCACCATCATCGACACCTTTACAGCCGACTACATCGATGACGTTCCCTCGATTTACAAGGTAGCTATCCAGCAAACTTTAATCACACCTATTCATTTTTGTCTTGAACGCATAAAATACTCTGTCTAATCGTTAGCGACCAAAATCCCTCAAAGCTACATTCCTTTTGCAGATCAGCTACCTGTGGTACAGCGCGATCGGTTGTCTGCTGACCATGCTTGTGGGCGTTGCTGTCAGCTACGTAACAGGATTCCAGAACCCAGCTGACATCGACCAAGATCTTCTATGTCCCTTGATCGCTTCCATGTTCCGAATGAAGAACAAGCCGAGTGCTAACAACGTCCAAGGCACCATGAACTTCGGTCTGGAGCTGGACGACGAGAAATCCAAGGTGGACAGCCGCAAAAGTCCCAAATGAAGCTGACTAGCTGGCCCAGAGCAGTATTCGAAAAGCATTCAGTCATTTCCAACGTTTTAGACCTTCATCCCCGAGGATCCAATCGTTGATCGTTGTTGGGAGTATGCTCAGACTGCACACACATACACATACATTCGCCTTGACCCTTGTTAGGGTTCTAGGCCTCGGGTTTTAAGTTTTAATCGTTCAAACTCTGACACTGTAGACTTCCTTCTCCTTGTCTAGGTCTGTGCTAGACTCCAGAAGTCAGTTAGAGGTAGGTTCAGTCCTCTAGAGGCCGTTGAAATGGTCCATTCTGATCATGACAGCAATCTTGGCAGAGAATCAAGACTTTCCGAACGAGTCCTTGGTCATTGAAGGCTACCAGAAGTTGAGGACACATTGCTCCACACCTGGTGCGGGTCACCAGGTCTTATCGAAGTCCATTTTTCAATCTAGGCAGAGAATAAAGACTTTCCGAGCCCTTGATTATCGAAAGGTACCGACAGTTCAGGACATACTTCCCTAGATCTAAGTCTGGTGGTCTTCAAGGTCGTTTACCGAGTTAGCCCAACTTCTGGAGAACTGCCCTACCCCGGACCCCTAAACTTTCAAGACCCATCGAATAGGGACTCCCAGGAGATCAAGTCAAAGCAGTTATTGTAATTAATAAAACTGTAAAACGGGGTCTTGAAGATTTGGGAGAGAGTAGTTTGGACTTAGTAGACACTCTAAGGATAGTTACGTTTTATTAGTTACCTCTCACAGTAGTGACATTTGCCCCGAAGTTTTTATGCGTCTCTTTCGGCACGTGATCACGAGATTTTTAAATTAATTTATTATTTTTTTTGTTCTTTTTTAAACTTTAAGCGAAATCGCGGTTCCCACGAGACAGACTCGCGAAACGAATTTTACTCGAATCAAATTCTGTCGGAGGTGTGTAGCGTGTAGAATCGTTCATCGCTTCGCTGCGGATGTGTACTTCGTTATGGTTCCCTTAATTTATGCGGACAAGTCCGAGGATCTGCAACGACTTGACCGTGTCGCCGTTTTACCGTTCAGATGTACTTCGTCATAAGCTATTCATCTCTAGAAACGTATTTGTACATAAAATGAAATATATACTAGGTCGATTACTCTGTATCGTTCGATTATTTATCATTTCCTAGCAAATTAAATTTTTAATTTAATGTTGGGAGCTGTGACCCTCTGTCAAACCGATTCCCAGCAACTAGAAAGAGAATGGCAGAGGTGGAGACTCTAGTGGGACGAGGAAAGAAAGAGAGAGAGAGGCACAGAGAGAAAGGCCACGACAGTGAAAGTGGATCAATACCCTGTAAACGTTCCGCCAGGCAACGTGCGAACAGCGTCTCTCCAGCAGTCCCGCTTATTTCTCATAAAAGAATGGTCAACTCCACGTTGTTGTCATCGACAACTACTCAATAAACATTGTTTCACTCGTACCCAGTCTCCCTTCGAAAAATCAGAGCCCTACACTGACGATTCAGTCAGAGAAAAGAACACAGATAACAATTATCAACACAAGCTGAATACGATGTGTCTAAAATAATACTCAGTGAAGAAAGTGATTGACAGTGTGACTATTATCTACTTGGTGTTGACGATGGAGACTTCCTGCAAAGACTTTTTCAAGTTGACAAACTGGTAAACCTGTATGGAACCAAGCTCTCCATGCACCAATGGCTGAATCAGGATTTCTGTGAAAAATGTACCTTTCTTATTTTGTGAGTTACTATCTTTACGTTCTCTCTTCTTCTTTACCTTATATCTTCTTTGATGTTCATGTTCTGTTTCAACATGATTGATCTAATCCTCTTTCAGATGCACAAGATCACCTGCAATTCTGCACTGCGCTGCTTCCGGTTCCTCCGTTGGACCATCCTGGTGCCCCTGGTCATCTATCTGAGTCTACTCTTCGTCAAGTACAACAAGAATGTTCCCCTGAAGAGTATACCCACAGCGTCTAACAAGAAGGACGCAGATGGTTCCCTGATAGAGAACTTGTTCGTCGAACTGGAGGCAGTGACAGCGAGTAAAAGAGATGACAAGGCGGCAGAACTGCTTCGCAAAGATGAACAGAGTATCAGAGAGGTGGAGGAGGCAGAGAATAGAGAAAACCCGAGAACTCTGCTCGAAGATATATTTCAAAGGGCTGATACTGACCAGGATCAGCTACTGGACATCCAGGAACTAGCTAAGTGGATTCACACAAAGATTACAGAGCATATCAGTCGTGCTATGAGGGAGAACGTTGGGCTCTTCACTGCTATCGATAACAATCCCAGGAATGGTAGGTGCTATTTAACAGTATTGTCATTGAACAAATAGCAATGATGTTTTTAGTGGCTTAGATTGTGTTCCTCGCAAGTCACTGATCATTAGAGAATTGTTTGCTAATGCCTATGTGCCAAGTGATTCCAATCGAAAGTGAAAGTCTAGAGTTTGTAATTGCAAATTTTCATAATGTGGCAGGTGAGGTGTCGTGGGAAGAGTACCATGCGTATTTTCTCAGGTCTCACGGGTTCCCTGAGAGTTATGTCAGCTCGCACGACAAAAAGCATAGCGACATGTCGCGGACATTAAAGGAGAACATCATGAGGGACAGAGCTAGGTGGGCCGAAGCAGCTAGGAACGACCCTGATAAGTTAGCCCTGGACGAGTTCCTGGCTTTCACTCACCCTGAGAGCAGCCACAGGGCTCTGCTCCAAATAGTTGAGGATTTGTTCGAGAAATTTGGTAAGGAACTCTTCATAACTTGAATATACCTTGTTTAATAATCTAGCAATTGTTTTGTAATCGTTTGCAGACCGTGATGGGGACGAAGAGCTAACCGAGGACGAATTCTCAGATCTACCTGCCGAGGGGATGGGACTGGATCTGAGGGAGGACAAGCACGAGTCTATGGGTGGCAGCGAAGATAGGCGACAGGAGTTCAGACACCTGATCGACAAGAACAAAAATGGCAAGGCTGACAGGACCGAACTCTTGGTAAGAAGAACAAAGTCTGATGCTTGCTAATCTCATCGAGGAATTATTAAAAGATAAGAACTGAAAGAAGCTCGTTTCGTTTCCAGATGTACATAGATCCAAGAAATCCAAGACACGCTATTCAGGAGGCTCAGCACCTGATAAGCCTGTCCGATGCGAACCTAGACGGGAAGCTGAATCTTTCCGAGATTCTCAGCAAGATGGAACTGTTCCTAGGCAGCAAAATGGTGGACACAGAAGGCAGTTTCCACGATGAGTTTTAGCAACGTAAACAGCTGCTGCTGCCAAGAGGATAAATCTGGGAAATAACTGAATATAGAAAAGTCTGAGAACGAAAATTTCTACGAAACCTTTTGTATCGCTACTCAAACCAGACAATATTCATTAGCAATAGTTAGTGACGTAATAGACGATCGATCTCTATTGAGATTAGTATTAAAAAGAACAAAAAGATACACTCGTTTCCTAGAGAACATCTTGCGAACGTTGTGCAGGTGGAAAGAAACTTATACGGAACCAGTATCTTTTCTACTTTTTCTATTCTAGCACGGACTCTATTTTTCTGCGACATGCCTGTTTTTGCATTTTGGAGAACACTTTTCACCGTTAGACTCGTCGACTTGATTGTACGCAAGGAATTGGGCAAGTTTTTATGGTGCATGTGAAGACAAGTTTCATCGAACGTTAACATGTACATACATACGACACAATCGTAACGAATGTCACAGTATTTCATATTGATTAACATTGATTCTAGTTCTTAACGGTTGAAACAGGATTTTGCTGGACGATTACACTATTTTACCGAGGGCGAAGTTCGCTTGGACACTTTAAGGGCTTTTATAACGTATCTGTGATAGTCTTCGTGACGTAGAGTATTATTTCTCTGTCTGCTGTGGGTAGGATGGAGCTAAAGTTGTTAATAAACGAATAAACTGTTCGTTTTTGTGCAACAATTAATTAACTGAAGTGAACGAGTTAAGTTTCAGCAACAAGAGGAAGTACACCTCGTATCATATCTTCGTATTTCAGGGACTGTAGAGTGAACTTAATTCGTAGATCATTGTATATGATACAAATATTTATTTATGGAGTGCGTGTATCGATATATATGTTCCAGTTACAGCTAAGTTCTACAGGTGCATAAATATGTATTTTCTTAAAGTAGTGATTTCAATCACTTCAGTTGAATAAAGTTTATATCGTCGTTTGATTTAACTAGACAAATATAAATGTTTATTTTAGTGATACGTGAAATCTCGAGGGTAACTAGAAAATGTACTAATTTTGTAAAAATTAAGACTGAAGATTTAAATTTCTCATGTCCGAATATTTTATAAAATAATTTTGTTTTATTTTTTCAAGGGGAAAGGGTATAGTAAACGTATATACTTAAATCCGCCCATTTATTAAATCCCTGTGAATAGTGTAGGATAAATTTGTTGTATTGTCAATTCAATGTCCACACAAAGCTGACGAATTTTATTAACAATGATAACAATAAGATTTCGTTCAAGACGTTCTTACACATTTTTTATAAGCGTTGGTGCATTCTTTGAAACTGTAAAAAATGAGATTCCTTTCAAAAGATATTTATATGCTGTGACACATTTTTGTACAGTTCACCGACGCAATAAAAATCTTTTGCGAGTATAACCGATTACTTTCTTTTTCAGAGCATTTGATATAATTATTAATAAGAAAAATCGTGTTAATCTTTATTGGCCGAAACTATTAATTGTAATTTAGTAACAGTGCGATCGTGATCGATGATAGTTAACGTAATAACAGTTGAAGGGTTGATTTTTAAGACGCAATCTTCGTCACGATAATTTATTTGCATCTTAAAAAAAACGCTCAGCTACAAAGTCACTTAAGCAACGACGCGTCCGCTAATTGGCTAGTCTTAATACTAATTATTTCAATTAAATTCGGTATCCTAAAGCCAGTCCAAAATTCACAAAAGCAAATTTTTATCGTTCTCCAAATGAGAAGAAACACATTTTCGTTCTCATTTTGCCGTTTACATTAACGGATGTTTGATAAACTCACGAACGTCGAAGTTCGCGAAGTAATTTCGAGAAACAGCAGAGACTGCGATTCTTGCATAATAAAACTTGTTATAAAGTACAGAATGTAATTTTCTCAGGAGAAGTTTTATTATTTCGAGAGGGATAGACAGCGGATTTTATGCGCTTAGAAGAAAAATCCGGGTAGGTGTAATTTAAAACAGTGAAAAACTTAGAAGAATTTAAAAATTTATGATATGATCCCATCGATCTGATTGGGTGTCTGTGGCACGTGTTGTCCATTTGTCAGGGTTGAAGTTGTCGGAGCGCGGTGGTTGCAATTGCAAAATGATCGGCCAGTTCGATGAAAAAAAGAGAAAATATATAAAATATGGAAAATTACATACAATTACAAAGTTATTAAGGAAAAATACTTTCTGGGGACCCTATAGAACCCCACTCAGCATTTTAAGGATATGACTTGATACGATTCAGGTGAAAAATGTTGATTTTGCATAAAGATCCGCTGTTTGAGTTACTGTTGACATTCAGGCTTCGATGGAAGACCTCGAAAGATATTTTATTTCGATCTGGGCAATATGATCGGGAACCGACGAGATTGGGATTCCCGTGGAAAAGTAATTCGGGTGGGCGATCACTTGCTTGCCTGCGGCGAGAAATTCCAGGTACTTCGGGTAAATTCCGCAACGTTACCGTGCACGTGCCATCGCAGCACTTCTGAATTAATAAAGCTTCGATTCACATCGAAATACGCGGAGGCAGCCCATTCATCGAGTGTTCGAGTGGATCGCAGACAATGTGCTCGCAAATCGACGCTGAGACCAATGCTATTCCACCGAAAAAGACACTTTCCCTCCACCATCGTACTGCCTGCGGCTTTCTGCAATTTTCCCTGCAAATTTTTCTTCGATTTTAACACTTTCAGCAGTGCTTTTGCCTTAAGGGATGTGATTGTATTCCTCTCCTTACAATTCCCACCATTTACTACAACAGTTTCAACAAATATATTCCTATTCCTCTGTGCAAATTATTCAAGATAAGAAAAAATTGATTCAACGTGGAAATATGTTTTGTTTACCACTTTCACCAAAACAACCCCTACAATTTTTCTCCAGAAATACATTTCAAGGCGGAATCGTTAAAAGGCGCTTTAACGTAAGCTCTTTAGCTCAGTGCAAGATGGAAAAATGTTTATTCACAGCTTTGTAGAAGTTCCGTATTTTTTTGTTGTAGCGAAGGGATGGAATTTGCAAGCCGGGAGCGCCGTCGGAATGTTTTGATCTCTCGCGAGCCGTTGCGCAGAGGAACCTTCGGCTGGATATTTTTTTCCGTGGGAAAGTTCGCAGATACCCTCTTGCTGTTAGAATTCTTCGAAACTTTCATTGCAAAGTGGAGACTCGTGTTCCAGGAACCGGCGCACAGTGAGGTAAAGCGATGAATTTTGTGTATAAATCGAAGAACTTTCAGTTTGGAACAATCTTGATTTTGGACAAAACTATATCAGTGTCCCTGAAGGGGTTGTCAAAACTTTTGGTTTTTGATAGGGACTGCCTCCGGTCGTGGTTGCCCATTAAAAATTATGTTTTACGTCTTACGGTAGTCTCGCAAGCACTGATTACAGAGATTGGAAGCGTATGAACAGCAATTGCACACATCCATTGAATACCTTATACAAACAGGTTTGCGCTTAAAAAATTGGCAAGGTGGGGAAGTTCGTATCGTTCCACGAGTCCGCACGGTTTCTGGTTGGACGAAACGTGTTACTCTACGGACTAATTGACTCGATAAGTGGCTTCGAACCACTTAGAACCTGTTCTGCCATCAAAAGCTGACCTTGAACAAAAGCTCCAATCGTTTCGTCCTTGATTTGTTCTTCATTCCTGTTCTGTCCCTCTTACCAGAGGTTCGTTACTCGATTCTTTAACAATTCCTCTTCCGTGGCGCTCGAACCATCGCGGACTACCTCGAACCACTTCAAACCACGGCAAATGGCCCTCAAGGTCCGCGTATTCACTACTAGCTTAGTATCTCGACACTAAGAAAACACTTAGAAAATTTGTGAGTTGGAAACTCCGAGAAGCCCGCACTCCTCGAGTAAAATTCACTTGGCGAAAGAATTTCAAGAGAACCCCTTCTGTTCAAATGTCTCGAACCAGTTCAAACTAGTTTAGATAATTAGTTAAACAAGATGATAACGTAAATGCAATTATATGTATACGTAAAGCTCTCTCGCCATTAAATTTCATTCGGCAGTGCAGGCCCCGTCGAACTGGTCTACAACGATAAAAATCATTGGCTGCCATTTGGTAATTAAAAAATCGTTCGGACAGCGCGTCAGACTTGGTACGAGTCGCTCGAAGAGGATCTAGCACATTGAGTTCCATTTGATCGACCGTTGGCTTCGGTTCGTCTAGAAATCCTTCCTGTTCGATGATGCTACTGTCCAGAGGTCCTCGATGATTAGGTTCTAGATCTCTCAGCCCACAGGTAGTTGAGTCAGCAGATGATCAGGCCTCAGACAGTGGACCTGGTGCTGGGATCCTCCGGCTGAAGTCCTCCAGACGATCCTCTTTCCCTCTTCAACGATAACCTTAGGCCAGGTGTTCTCTGGGGGTTGCTGGGGTGTGGAGATGCTACGTCAGACTGCTGTTCTGAAACCGCAAGTTCAAACTGACACCAACGAGCTATCGCATCTCAGGTTACATAGAAAGCGATTTTCTTTTACAAAGAATTGTTCTTTTTTGCAACAACGGACAGGTCTTCGTTCGAAAGCACCAGGTAACTGATGTTGCAGGGGGTGAAAAGTGATTCTTGAAGTAAAGGCTGAAGTCTGTTGGCCTCTGGAGGGGAATAGATCGACGATTAGAAGATAACAGGCGTGTGTTGTTGTTGTTGTTGCAGATAGGACAGATTGGGGGACACAGAAAGCGAGAGAATTGTTGTTGATTGTTCTTGCAACGACAACTACAGGTTCTGCACTTCAAATACACCCTTTTGTGAATCAAGTCCACCCATTAAGAATATTGAAAATTGATTATTTTAGGGTGAATTTGGAGTGCGAAACCTGTAGGACTATAAAAGAATCAGAGGGCTCTCAGAGGGGGTTCAATGGACTATCCAAGAAGGTTGGGAACAATGAAAATAAAATGTTTGAAACGTCAATTAAATTGATGTTGGACCGTGTTGAGAGTCCAGGGGCCACATGGAGGGGGTAGTCAAGCACCAACCGGACAGAAGCGATGCAACAGCACATGCATGGCTCGCGCGTGTCCCGTGTGTATTACCTACTGGTATGATCTTGCGAGGAGAATCGACCGTCGATGCTGGCAATGATCTAAATGCGGATTGGCGAGCTTTCCTCGATCATTACTCACTCGGCAGGTCGGTCCGGCGGTGGAGTGTTCCCACCTCGACAGCACAGTCTTATCCAACCGCTGGGTCTCATCTCCTCTTCCTCCATCTCGATCACTGCGCGTATCAACAATCATTACATTCTCTTATTCGTCCGACGTCGGTCCCGCGTATCAATTCGCGTACTGCTCGACTGCTCTACGTATTCAGGAACGATTTCCCTCGAACGACGTCTCTCTTTGCACAATTTCTTTCTCGGGAACCGTTTATCCGATCGAGATGAATCTTAGTCTGCTTTAAACTAGAAGCTTCGGCCTATCATAGGAATTATTTCGAAAATTAAGAAATAATTAATTTTGAGATACTGAAAGCTGAGATTTTACATTTTCATTTTGGATATCTCGCCTTGCAGATCGTGGTCTACGAATTAGAACGAAATATATATCCGCATAGTACTATGAAGTATTCGCTACAAAATAAAAATTACCGTCGTCGTGGTGAACGTTTCGCGGTTCTTCAATTGTCCATATTAAAAAATTACAGAGCGATAATTGTGGCTCGAGGGATGCATTAAAATTGAGATGATAATTGACCGGATTCTCTGGGCTTTTTCAATAATTCGTGCTCATCGGGTTGTATGTGGGACACGGGTTGCAAACCCGGCCTCGCCTCGTCTCGCTTGCTGAAAAGTTGACGCGGCGCGGCGTCGAATTCGCTTTGACTCCTAAATTGCGTACAAAATCGATCCCATTCCACCGGCAAGGAATCCACCTCGGCCGACGATTTTCCAGACTTGATGAGCGGCTCCCGGTGCCTTTCATTAATTTGATTGAATCCGCGCCGCGGCCCGAAACCGCGACACGGCGCCGGTTAAGCGACAACCCTTCGATATATAATATTTGACGACCTTGTTTTAAAAATAATTTTCTGCAATGAATTTCTAGCTAGGAGTCCACGGGAGTGGTTCGCAGCAAATCATGAAGCAGATCGTGTTCCAAGACACCTGTTCAGAAAACTCGAGATGATTTGATGCACGTGATACGACTTGAAAAGGCAAAGATGGAACGCGCGGCATGATAAGGGCGGGAACACGGCTCCTCAGACATCGAAACCCTCTCTGGCGGTGAGATATCGTATTACCCGCGCGATCCTTTGTTCCACCAACCGATCATTTTCCACCCTGTTTTGCCCCCCCGATGGAATTATTTTTCTTGCTTTCATTCAATTCTGCCGGCGGCGGCCGGGGGAAAGAAAATTGACGGGAAATTTTAGCTGAGGATGTTGGGGGAATTTTTCTGCACGTTCGATGGACTCCAGGAAAATTTCTGAGAGTCCAATGAATAACAGGAAAATTGTCTGCAAATTCTATGGACCCCAAGAGAATTTCGAGAGTCCAGTGGATAATAGGAAAATTGTCTGCAAGTTCGATGGACTCCAGGAGAATTTCTGACAGTCCAATGGTTAATAGGAAAATTGTCTGCAAATCCGATGGACTCCAGGGAAGATCCTACAAATCGAATGACTTCTCGAAGAATCAAATGAAATGTAAAGAAGTCGAATTGATTCATGGAGATTGCACGAAATCTGAATCGATGAAAGTCAACGTGTAAGCTAATGTGGTGCATAACATTAACAACAGCATTCATGTAATATTCACTGCGGTTATAACCACAACGACTTCACGAGTCGTACTCTTTCCTACTTCGTTTACTCGCTACGCTGTTCACACTGCGTGTCTTTCTCACCTCTGTAATGCCGTCATTATTCATAATTTCTTTTTCTCTTACACACTCTCGAGGTACAGTTCTCAAAGTATGTCCCTAATGGCTTTCCTCTTTGTAACAATTTAATTACAACAACAACAGACATCGCGGGATACTCCGCAGTTACCTCGTCAGAATTTGCTTACAGACAAAGTCCCAAGGTTTGCTCGAATAATAGCCGGTATTTTTCTAACGGAACTTCGTTAACACCACTAATGGTGGTCACGTAATATTCGGTTATTTGCTGTGCGGGTAAAGTTCCACGGGTGAATTATCAGATACGCTCGGGAACAAAGACAAACTTGGCCTCGACCGTCACGGGCCAACAATTCCGGACACGGTTCAGGAGTTCCGTTAGCAATGCCACTGTCCAAGTTCAATCGAACTTCGAGATGTTTCCGGAGGTACAATGAATCCATACAAATGAGAAAGGATCCCAGGAAAAATTACTGACTAATTAATCACTAAAAAAAATTCTGAGACCCGAACAAGTGCTAGGAAAGCTTCTGAGAGCCCACAGAGGTACAGGAAACTATTTGGGAGCCTAATGAAGCAAAGGGAAATATCAAACATCCATTGGACCCTAAAAAAAAATTAATGGGAGTCCAATCAGTCATGAAAAAATTTCTGGGAGTTCAAAGGATCCCAAGAAAAAAATTCTGAGACCGAAAAGAGTGCTAGGGAAACTTCTGAGAGCCCACAGGGGTACAGGAAAAAAATTAATGGGTGTCCAATGGATTTCAGGAATATTTTCGGGTCTCCAAAGGATTCTAGGATACTTTCTCGGTCCAACAATTCGGCCGACACGATTCCAGAGTTTCGTCGACTACGTCACTCTGCGAGTTCGATCGAAGTTCGAGGTCACGAGAAGAATTCCCGCTAGAATTCTACCGGAACGCCGATGCGTTGTCTTTCCACGGTTTAATTGCAATTAAACTGTATTACGTTTTAATGAGGGATTTCGCGGTTCGTTCTGCAAGTTCCCTAATGAGTTAATGCTCGCGGTCGAAGGTCGCGGAACAGTAGACTGGAATTATGGGCTGGAACAGTGCGAGTGTGGGTTTAATTCCACGAAGAATCATGGCAGCGAGACGTTCGCGTAAGCTGCCGCGTTTACAGATAAACCTCACAAAAATTTTATTTATTTTTCTTTTGAAGCCGGAACACATTTTTGTGTTTCGTTGCATACAGTATTGCGTCAGTAGGAACGTAGGAGTGTTTCGATTATATTATTGTTGGAAGATTGTAAATTGTTGTTGTCACAAACCTGATGCAATTCGTTGGGGTTGGCAGCCACTGAAGGTTGACTGTCTCCTAGCTTGCAGGTCAGTGCCTCTCAGGGAAAGGTAAACAGAGATAGTCTTGTCCAGAGCCAGTCTCACCTGCATCGAGAACCACTGGTCAGTACACCTTCGCTAAACTTCATTAATTAGCCATTGATTTATTTCACCATTGTCTAAATTGGCGAAACAATAGTTATTTTATTATATAATATTTTCAGTGGGCTTTTAGTGGTGAATTTTTATTAGAGCCCGTGACGAATTAAAAATGATTTGTAAACTGAGTGGTTAGATGAGAAATAGTAGTGGGATAGTCGAATTAGTAAAGACATCCACAATTGACAGCCAAATATTGAACAAATGGAATTGTTGCCAGCAGCAGATTGCACGCAGCGAAAATGCAAGGCTGGCTTAGGGTAAACATTTACAGAACACTTGGCACGAATATAACCGCGCCAGAGTTGCTGGAAAAACGAGGGGAGGGGGAGAAATTAGTAGGTTCCATGCTCTGTTCCAATTTATTCGTCGATTCGTTCGCATCGGGCCGCACCGTGTTGGTTTGGATGCGGTGTATTGGTTCGGCGCGAGTACTGATCATTCGAATCTGTGGTTCTCAATTTTCCAATTTTCTCAAGTTACGTTTGCACAAAATTTTCGAGTTTCAAGGTCATAGTATAATACACTGTTGAATTCGTCTCGACGTCAGCAACAATCCCATGATGTACAAAACATGTGGTGCCATTTAATAAAGTCAAGGTGACCTTTACTTTGTTACGAAAAAGCATTTCTTTAGATTTAAGAAACTTTTGTCTAATTTTTTAATTGCACTATCGGAAATGCCTAAAAAATGGTGACATAACTTAACGGGGGGACCAAGAATTTTTTAGATTTTATTTAACTGATAAAATTGATTAACGACGCGATTCACTGCTACGTGGCATTAGTTGAGAACCCCTTGACTAGCTTCCCATCTCTCCTCTATAATTCAAGTTACAATTATTTTCTCAATTTCAGCATGATTTAATCTTTTATACATTTTTATTTTGTTAGACGATGTAAAATAATTGTCCACTTTCCTTCGTTCCAAAAAAACGAGGGGCGAAGATAAAAGTTGAACAAAAATTGCTTGGGGATGAAAGATTAAAATGCAATTTTCTCTTGTGTCGAATGAACTTTGTGCAGTGTTTGCTGTTAACGTTTTCATCATGGCCTCGCGACTTCAATGCCCAAGGTATTCCCAAGAGTGTATTGTTTACTCCAGCAATGTTTCCCATGCATAATACATGATCGACTCCGCTTGATCATTCCTGCTGGACGTAATCACAGCGAAGTATTAATGACTAAACGTGAAGGCGAAGCGAGGCAACATCAAGTGGCACACTAATTACAGAATTTTCAATTCTGCCCGGCTGTTTCAATCGTTCTGAATACGTCCGAAGGCTGGCTGGAAAATTAATGAACATTTTGTCCCGCGTTTTACATTGATGCGCTCCCGTGAACTTTGCCGTTACATTTATGAAACTGTATGTAAAGTAATTTGTCAAATCATTTCTCGAAATGTAAAATCATTTTCGGAAACGTCAGACCGTAATGAAATGGTTTTTTTTCGAGCAGATCAAAATTGTGATTGCATATTACAAATTATTAGATACTTTTCGCTATGAAGATACCGAAAAAGTTATGCAAAAATGTTCGACTAAAATAAAGTTGTTTTTGTGGATACTTTGTATAGTATTCTTATAAATCTTTTCAGTTCTGTTATAACAATAGCGTTTCTATATAGCGCAGGGCTATTATAATTGAAATAATGGTTGTAAAAGGCTCTTACCTCTCCATTCAGGAAACAATAGAGGGTCGCGATGAAGAGGCCCTGAAACGATTGTAGAAAATGAGTGGAGTAGGACCACAATGCAAATTTCTTCACGTTGTGCAATGGCGCCTCGATCATGAACAGCACATTGGTGATGCCAAGTAGGGGTAGAAGCACCACTGCTGCCCTTACGGCTTTCCTGAATTAGAAAGAAAACTACAATCCAGAGAAATCAGGAAAAATAAATGTTTAGGTACTAAAATTCGATGTATTCAAAATCATCCCCAGGTTGTACTAAAGGGTGACTGTGAAATTTCATTTACTCAGCTTATTTACTCTATTTTCACTGAATTCGTTAATTAGTCCCTCCGGTAATTTACGTACAGAACTTGCTCGATCTCGCTCGTGTGACTCTGCCGCAGCTTCAGGACAAGCACCCTGACGATGTTCAGCAGGAAGAGGAAATTGAGCTGAAGAAGTGAAATGGAAAATTCTCAAAAATTGTGTAGCCAACAATGTATCACAGGAAACGATTATTCTCCTCGTTCGGAATTGTATAAATTACGGCGATCAGCTTGCAACCAGTAAAAGTTAATCTTCAGATGTGATTATAACAAGTAGCAAAACAGATGTATATTTCGTAAAACAAATGTAGCGTGTGACAAATGTTTTTCAGGAATATTTCTGACGTCGAATTTTCTACACTGATGCAAACGGACGCTCGTGGAAACCGAGAGCCTTGGTTTCCGTTACATCGAGGATATCATCGAGATTTCCTGCGATCGGGAAAGATTTCGAAGACTTTTCTCTCACCAATATCACTGCGAACCTAGGTCCCTCGAGGATCCAAAAGTAGGAAGACAAATTGTATCCGGACCAACATCTGGAAAACCTATCATTCGTCGTTCCCGTGAGAAACGTTACTGCAATCTTTCGCGATGTATATTCAATAACGCGTCGCGCGATGCCTGGGTCACCGATGACCCTGCTACACCTTCCATTTAATACAATGTCGTTCCCAGTGTGATACTGGGGAGACGGAGCCCATTAAAACGAGTACAATGAAGGTATAGAATGACCCACCCAATTTGTACGATGTCTGAGAAAATTTTAACACGATATGGAGGAAGAAGATGAGACTCACTTCGACTTTGGATGATAATAGAAGGCTGTGACGACTGCCCAGATGAGCGTCATCACGACCGGACATCCCCAGCCGACGAATCGGTACATCCGGTAGTAGGACGTCTCTTGGAACACCGTCACTGCGACACAAACAGAATTGGCGAAACAAAAAACGTAGCAGAAGGGGGGGGTGAGAACGAAGACGCCTAACAATGATGGACATCTTTAATTCTAGCCAGAAACGGGTCGGGGATTCAGGAATTTTTAATCAAACCGGGAACCTCCTCTGTACACTCCGATGGAAAAACTGGGTGTGTGCACGGAGCCGGGAAATGTTTAATTTTCGCATAGTTAAACGGACCCCGAACGTGCCTCTCGCTGTTGGAAAACCCGGCGTGGTTATAGCGATTTTACCCTCCAACTTTTTGACTCCCTTTTTCACCAAATATTAGGCCAAACCAGCACGGTAAGTATTAGCCTCGTTCTTTTTTTTTTGAAAAATTATGAATAAATGGACAAATCGTTTAGGTGACAGAAATTTGTCCGTGGATGCATTGAATTAAGTATCGCATACTTCTCAAGAAGTGTAGGCCAGTTTTAACGAACAGAGAAATTTAATAAAAGTAATGTAGTACTTTAGTGGACGTACGAATTTGATCATGCACAAGATTTTTGTTTCGATTCGTGAACAGATTAGCAAGATAATATCCTGGACCAAAAATAACAGTTATTCGAAAATTTTCTACGATAAAAATCATTGATAAAAAGTTGATTATTATTGAAAAAATTCGAAGAACAAAATTATTAAATTATTCCTGTGAAATTCATTGAGAAGGTTTCGTACCACAAGACGAATCAACAGACCATGAGAACAACACAAAATCTGTTTGTTTGTCACATTAAATTTTGATCGTAGCAATTAATTTTACTATTAATTTTATTTATGAAATAAGTGATTGTCTACCATTTGAAAGTTGTACTATTTAATAATAACTATTACAAATTTCTTTTCTTTTTCTTTTACAGACTTCTTTTCTTTTTGGTTGTAACATTTATGGTCCCTGGATAATATGGTTCACTAGTATGATCAATATTCATACAGCCCAGGCCCCCTTCCGCTGGCATCGTTTGTGTGCGTATAATAGTGTTCTGGCGTTCATGTAGGTCAGAAATAACAACATTAGGTCAGTTAATTAACTACCAGTTCATAGAGATGCAAATTACGCTGTTTATTCCGAACATTTTTATTTTAATGTATTTCGACGAACAGACGCCAGCAATATATCATTTACTTTTTATGATGTAGAGAACAAATTAATTTTTCTCGTTCCTTAGCGTAATGTGGTAACTCACCAGTGACCATGTTGTGGAGGAACAGGCCTTCTATGAACATCCACATGAACATCGCGGTTTTCGCGTACTCGAGCAGAGCGTAGCTGGCCTCGCAAAGGACAGGCTGGAAAGGAAAGAAAGTTTTTTCGAGTGGTCTTCTTCTTTGCGGAAGATCTTCAAGTCTACTATAATATAGGCCAGCATCCCCTAATTTAAGAGTCTATACGCAGTGAACCGAAAGATCCCCAAGTTACAGGAAATTTCACTAAAATATTCACCGACCCTTCTCAACTCAATAAAATAGTAGGAAGCGAATTTTAAAACTTGGCAAAATATAAAAAGGACCTCCACAAAATGTGTTTATAACTTCGCGGGCGAAAATTCTATTGAGTTCAAATTTTCTGGGTGAACAGTAAAGAAATAAAAAAAATTCTGCCAAGTGGTTGCCGTAAAAAATATTTTTAAATGTCCCCAGTTCCTGATTTGAAATCGTAATTCCTATTAAGAGCTGATTTGTCGGAAGTACTCACAGTGTTTCCTATTCCTCTCTGGATGCCATAGGTCTTCCTCCTCAGTATTTCAATGTCTATGTACACGGTTAATCTTATAAGAACCTGCACCACCATGGCGACAAACAGATTCTTGTGTATCCTGGTTCTAGTGTTCCTTAGAGACCTGTATTAAAGGAGACGATTCCATTTTTCCTTCAGACTGAATTAATTAAATTCCTAATGGACCCTCCCCGTTGAAAGAATACGATTTTTTTTTTCTATCTAGCTTGCTTGGAATAATTCAGCTACAAACGAATGGAGATAAGTTATATGTTCTGTGTACCAACGAAGGCGACTTTACGTATTCTGAGATCTTTGACGCCATTAGAGCGTTCATTCCATTACTGTTGTGTCTTGGGACAGGATTAACCTAGTTTCATGGCGCAGCAGGAGAACTTCATTTTTCCCAGGTAGATCATTTTCATTCGTAACACCGTGTTTCTCTTTTACAAGATATCAAAAGATCTTACTCGATTTTCCAGGAAGACAGGACTCCGCTATTGATTAGCTCGTGACGTATTTGTAAGTCAGCGAGTATATATATATTTATTATAAAAATTTATTAAGTTCACAAAATGTATTTTTTATGTGGCTCAAGTTAAACAAATAAACCGACCATAATCCAGCTACATTAAGCGCAGAAGCTAAGCCAAATATCTCGGATAAAGTCGCGGAGATGGAGTACAAGTTTACAGAACGATAATAAAACACTTAAAGAATATTTCCCAAGATTCCTGGCCACGTGGCAAATAGAAGAACGAAATCGCACTTTTCGAAGAGCTCACCTAAACCGACAAAAGATGGCAAGAGAGGCAAGTAGAGCAACCAGAGATACGCTCAGTCCGACGAACTCCAAGGTCCGCGTCTTCTCGGCAATGTCCACTTTCATCTGTAAGAATAGTATTCGGCAAGGTATCAGTGTAAATAGTTCCTGGAAATTCCGTCTCGTTGGCGAAATATCGATACCGATTGGAGAACGGTACTATTTGTCAGATGTAACGCGACGCTCCAGTGAAAGAGACGTTAGCTTGATGATTTATGGCCGCACGGGGATATGAGGAATCGTGACATATTGCCCGGAAGTTACATCTTCATCTGGAGTGGCTTTGGAAAAATTCATGAGCGACTTGATAAATCGCGCGTCGTTCCTATCGTCCTTGCACAATTTTCAATTGAACTCGATAGGAGCAGATCAAGCGAAAAATTAATCATTTTTCGAAAATTGTCATTAATCTATTTCAACCCCTTGCTGTATTTTAACGGGTCATGAAGACGTTAACAAAAAGTCTAACAAAATGAAGTAAAAGTTGATTCGTTTCTAATCAATATCTAAACCTACCGAGCTTTAAAAGTAGTCGGTACGTTAATAGTAGGGGTTCTAAAGAAAGAAATGCAACAAATCCTTTGTTTTAATTGCAATTTTATACCAATAAATATTTACCTTAATTTAATGAGTTTTATGTCATTTTCAAGTTTGTTTTACTCTCTATTTAATTATGCTTTTGATACTCAATTTATTAAATTATATGGCTTTTATTTCAGGATGTCAAAACGCTCATTATATGATATTAACAATAAACACAAACTCTCTCTCTCTCTCTCTCTCTCTCTCTCTCTCTCTCTCTCTCTCTCTCTCTCTCTCTCATAGTTTACCGCTCCGTTTTACAAGGAAAAACTGTTCGAGAAAATGCATTCCAAGGGTATCAAAACGGAGACTTCGCTCTTCAGAATGCGTGAATGTAGAGCAGCGTGCGTTCTTTTCCCAGGAGGACGCGAAAGTTTAGAAATCATGCGTTTGTATTCAAAAGCAGCGAGCTCTCCGCTTAACGTGGCGCTCAATATTCTCCAGGGGTTCGCATAATGAGCCGCGTGATGCACAGTTTATAGCCCGTTAAGTTCCCCGATCGCAGGACAATAGGGGGAATCCCCTTTTTTCGCAATATAAGCGGTGGTGGGATGGAAGGGAAGGGGAGATGCCTAATCGATTGCCTTCGCAACTTAATTTCTTCCAATTTCTAAGCGGGGAATCGATTTGGCCCACTTCCGTGGTACTTGAAACTTTAACAGCATAATTGTACAGTATACGCTTGCCTCTGTGATCTGCGTTCGACCTCCTTTCCCACTCTCGTGCCCATAGAAACGCATACAGTGACTCCCACTAATATTCGGACACTCTTAAAAACACCATAACTTTTTTAATATTGGAATATACAACTTGAAATTTTTGGGGAAGTTAGAACAATCTAGTAGCCGACCGTTGACAGTGATAACTAGACTGCGGATGTCTATGAAATTTTTGTAGACAAATTTTAAGAAGGTGATACCAAATAAAATTCTGTTTCCATTGGTAATAGCATTTCTAGATCCAAAATAAATAAAAATCGGACTAAATTCTGTTGAATTTAATACTCCAGCATTTTTTTAACATTTTTATCAGCCACGAATGCATAAAGATCCGCGGTCTAGTGATAACGGTCCCTGCTTCTTGGAAATTCTTTGCCATAAACCGCGAGTATTGGCAGCGCGAAGACATTAATTGATACTTCTCGAAAATTGGGTTTCCCTTGCCGCGATGTGATCTATATACTGATCCCCGGATGGCTAACTTTGTAATCAATTATGGAAGTCGATCAGGTCCGCTGCTGGTTACGTAGATTGTGTGGTATCTACGTAACGGCGGTGGTCGCCACACTCCATCAATCCACCCACGCGCTAAATGGCCTAGGGAGCTTCTTTGGTGTTTACTTTGTTTTTATAGACTTCTAACATCTCGCCGGGTCCCGAGGCGCATTTCCAGGCACGTAGTTTGTGTACCTTGCATATATTTTATCTAAAAACATGTTTTGAAGCTCTTTGGTGGCCCCTAAAGTGCTGTGGTAAACCCTAAAGCTCTGTAATGTCTCTGGTTGTCAGGAAGAACGCCGCATGTCGTTAAAGTTTTAATCAGTAATGCTTTCGCATAGGACATCGGTTAAATTGCATTATTCTTTTCAGCCTTTCGAATTTATTTGTATGACTATATTATAAAGTTCAATTAATGCATAAAATCAAACTTTTTTGAAACTGTGACGTGTGGCGTTTTTCCTGGCAACCACAGACATTCTCTAAAGCTTTGTGATAGGTCCTGAAGCATTTTCTCGGGTCTTGAAGCGTTCTCCAGGACCTAGAACTACTTTCCAGGTCCCGAAGGTCTCGGTCATGTCCAAAAAATGTCCCCCGAAGCTTTTTAATGGGTCCGTTGGTGGACTCGATAGATTAGCCGCGACCCGCCTGCCGGTTAAGACGCCCCGCAGAAATTGAAAGCTCATCTAAGTTCCTGATGGTAGAGATAGTGGGAAGGAGGGTTGGGGAGAGATCCAATCGACAGATACTCACGTTGCCTTCGATGGTGTTCGTGTAAACTTTCCCGTGTAACCGCAGCATTTCCGGTGTCAGACAGGTCGTGTAGTTCGCCCATCCGTGCGACGAGTCCTCGGCACTGGTTCCGTTCTGACCCTCCCAGCGACCGTTGTAACCACACTTCTTCTCCACGGATTCTGTGCAAACAACCAGCATGGTCAGCCCTCTCTCTCTCAATCTCTCTCTCTCTCTCTGTTTAACGTGTACCATGCAGAACGGGTTAGGCTCACGGGGCTGGATCGATCTACTTCGGGACTCGCTGGAACACCTCGCAAGACAAACCTAACTGCCGGCTGTGAATTTCGTGAACCCGCCGAGGAATAAACAGAATCACTATTAACTAAGCGCGAAATTATACTGGTCCTGCGCCGCGCCATGCATTCTGAAGGATTTGATCAAACTCTGTTTCGCCGTTATGATTCATGCGATTGTTAAAATAAAACTGGTCTCCGTCGCTATTATATAGACAATAAAAAATTACGAAGACCGTTGTATAATAAAAATGAAAGGAACGTGCAAAAATTGTATGCGATCTGGATGAAACAGTACTTTGAATAATAACGATAAATACTTTGAATTAAAATTCTAGCAAATCTCTCTCCCACTCGATGATTCAGGCCGACAGGCACGAACACGGAGGACACTGTTGATTACCATAAAATCGATTAACACAGTAAACAGGGATTAATGAATTCAATTCGAGATTTCCGTTCTGCATTATCTTTATGTAAATCGCTGTTTGGTTTCCCCGTGGGAGCCGGTTTTTCGTGACCGAATCGCGAAATTCTCCGAGTAAAAATTTCCCCCGAACCCGCCGGAACTCGTTCTCTCGGGAACCATTCCAGCGATTACTGTTTGCGCAAGACAATCGCGCGAATTAACGCGAACTCTCCCGGAAAGCCTCTCGTTCACCTTACAAATATAAAATTGACCGAATTGAATAAATTCACATCGGCCGCACATGCAAAGTGGTACCTAATGGTAAAACGGTTGATATTCAAATTGTTGTATCTTCGTGAAAAAAGATCGTAGGACACCGTACACAGGCTCATTTTACAGGGCAAGGTTTTCACTTTCGTTCACTTAAATTGTCTTTTTTTTTTTAGAAAAACTTTCGTACCGGAAAGCTAGCGGAAAACCAAGTATGACTCTTTCCCCGCTGTTGCTAATGGCTCACTTTTCGTTTAAAGTGCTATCAAACCGCAACAAAAAATCCCAGCACAAGTTACTTGAGCTTGACGCGAAGCAGATAGTTCAATTTCTAAATCCGCGGTGGTTTGAATCTCCAAAAAAATTCTTTCGCTTCCCAAGAGACATTTGGGATCGGAAAATCTTCGAGAATTCGCGGGTACGCTTTTCCATCAATTTCACGACGTGAAAGCAATCTCAAAGGAAAACAGCGTAAGCACGTTGAAAGCACAGACTGTAAGCTTGAAAATGAGACTACGCGCAGCGTATTTCTCATTTTTTTCAAGGAGTTACAACCAGAGTTGGGCAAAAATTTTATTTAAATAATAATAAATAAAATTTTTGCCCAACTCTGGTTACACCAGCGGTTGGATTTAATAGAAAGTTAGTAGAAAGTAGTAATTACTAAACAAATAATTACTACAAAATTGTTATGACCTTTATGATTCAGTTGAATGTGAATCGCAAATAAAATTTTCTACAGCCGGTAGGTTAAAACGGAGACGGAGCGAATTTTTCGTTCAGCTCTTTTGTCATTTTATTGGACATATTAATAATTTGTACGGTTTGCTTTTGTGTTGAGGATGGTTCTATTGTTAATCTTGTTTGATTTCCGAGTGGCAAAACTGAATGGCGGCCGACAGATTTTTTGATGAATATTTCAGCCCGCTAATTACAACCGGCCAGTCGAAAAGATCAGATCAATAGTCGCGCTTTGTCATGGCCGGCTTTGTGGAAGGCTCGCAGCGTGAAAAAGGGAAGCCAGCACGCCGCCATTCTGAATCCGCGCGGTCTTTAAGAAAGGCTTTAAAGAAGGTGGCCAGATACGCTTCTCTTTGAGATCAGCTCCCTCTTCTTCTTCCAAGGAATATTCATGGGCCCTCTTTATTGCAGCTCTCCGATAACACTGCTCTCCTCGGAAATGAAATTCTTTCGGGGCTCGCCTCGGAATATGCATTGTTTCGTCCATCCGATACTCGCTGCCAAAAATAGGCAGACACTCGAAGCAGTTCCAGCTTCGCAAATACGGGTGGGACGAAAGCGCGGAACTTAAGTTGTACTTGATCCAAGTTGTACTTTGTTCATGCCGTACTTGATTCAAGTTGTACTTGGCTCAAATCGTACTTGAGCCAAGTTGTACTTTGCTCATGTCGTACTTGATCCAAGTTGTGCCTTGCTCGTGTCGTAATTGATTCAAGTTGTACTTGGCTCAAATCGTACTTGAGCCAAGTTGTACTTTGCTCATGTCGTACTTGATCCAAGTTGTGCCTTGCTCGTGTCGTAATTGATTCAAGTTGTACTTTGCTTATGTTGTACTTGATCCAAGTTGTACTTCGCTCGGCTCGTACTTTATTCAAGTTGTATTTCGCTCGAGTCGTACTTGATCCAAGTTATATCAGGTTGTCGCGAAAGTTTCTCTCGGAATGTGTTCTTTTAATGTTGCTAAATGAATAGAAACAATGCGATACTCTTTACGTTAATGTTTTAGTACTTCCTAACTTTAGGGACAACCTAATATTTATTTAGCAATCTTAGAGGAACCCAAAGAAACTTTTTTGGGACAACCTAATATTTCACTCATGTACTTCATCCTAGTTGTGCATAAGTCGTGCTTGACTCGAGCCACTTCGATTGAGTAAACATCTGCGTCAAGATTCAGTGAGATGAATCGATAGAATCAAATTCCAAATTGATTGGATTACGTTTAAATTCTACGGGACTGACACAAACCAGTATTAGACTGAAGCGATAACAACACGCACTATCGAGCTTGCTATGTACTTAGTTTCTCTTTCAGTGAACATTGACTCACTGTCTATAAAAGCTTGCGCGCAGTAAATTTCTTAGACCATGCTCCCATTGATTTACGAAGCTTTCAGAGAGATTTCCTTTCATTCACCTTATTGAATCACCGTCAAACCAGTGTCTCCGTGGTCTCTCGAATCCTCCGTTGTCTTCTTCGCTGCTCCATGTCCTTGCCCTTCCCTTTCTTTCAGCGTTCCCGATTCGGATGGGGAGTGGGAGGCACCCACGCCCGATTAAAGCACGATGCGAACAACGCGACAGATCTATAACACTCGGGGAAGTTCTACATCCTTGAATGGCCCTCGAGAGTCTCCTAACTTCCTTGGCAACCGAAGAGGCACGTCTTCCCGTTCGAAGAAATATATCCACCGCGAAAATAAAATTACACCCACGGACTCCTCGTCACCCGATAGACTCGATGCGAATACCAATTCAAATAATCGTTAACACTGCGATGATCAACTGGGTGAAAGATACCTGAAATATTTACTTCAGACTTCTGCACCGCAACGGTTTTTTATTCGTGAATTCATTTACCGTGACATTCTGAAGAGTTTTAACAAATGAAATTTTGTAGAATGACGTTTTCAATGTTAACAGAATGGCGGTCGTCCCATTTTTAAATTAAATTCGAAAAAAACAAACGAATGATCTTTGCAAGATTTTCTCACACCGCACGATGTAGTATTACGGGTACCGAAACGGTGCTGGGAAAATGAAGATGCGTTTTTGTCCGGCGCGAACGCCACGCTTTTCGTTCGGAGTGCAGTAAAAGGGCAACAAAAAATGGTGCAGAGAATTTTATGCGCCCATTGTAAAGCGGAGACTTTAATAACTAAATCCATGGTGGTTCGCATGCGGAGAAGACATTTTTTTTTAAATTCTGTGTAGAGGTTTGGATCTAAATGACTTTGAAACACTGCCATTTTTACGTTCTCCTGTGTTGTCAAATTATTTTTTAGGAAACAACCTGTGGCTGTTTCAAGTACAGAATTGCATATAGAGGGTGTGGCCGGACGGATGGTACAACCGAGCAGGGGGTGTTACTGCATGTAAAAATACGTCGATAAAAAGGAAGAACATTTTCTCGTTTAAAGCTTCGTTTTCGAGAAAATCGAATTTAAAGTTCCGCCAGGTTCGCGTGCTTTAGTACATGCACAAAGTAGAATTGGTTGGATCATGGTCAGACGCGTCCGACGATTCCTATGCAATAGCCCGTGTATTCGCTGCATTTTCAAACTCGATTACCTCGAAAACGGAGCGTCAAACAAAAAAATGTTATTCCTTTTTTTACACTTACACCACCCCTCCGGCCACACCCTGCATAACTTGAGGATCCCAGGCGTAACTCGAGTCTGACTGAAGTCAGAGTTTCCTTCATCCAACTAAAATCCCAACCACGCACGGATTGAAATTCCTTTTTGTCTCGATCGTATCTTACTGAATAAACTTTTCATTAATGTTTTCATTAAATTAAGGTGAATTTGACTTTTTAAATGCTGAAGTGTATTTTGGATTTCATAATGTTGTAGTTGATCTTAAGACGAATCCAACGATATATAATATTATAACCTTGAGCCTATAAATAACGCTAAAATAGTATATTCCACTTTTTCGGGCCAAGTACCCCACTGTGCGTTGGTTGCCTGGTCAGAGATCAAACTGAATATATCGGTGGCATCGCAAGACAAGACTGCAACGAAGAGGCATAGAGTGTGGAAAGCTTACATTCCAACAGATTTCACGAAGAACCATCTTAACACCAGATTGCCTTGGATCCCAACCCACGGACACTTAACCCATTCCTAATCCATTCCGAACAGAAATCCTTGCTGAATCAACAGCCCTCCAAGCATCTGAAGACATCCAACGAACCGTCCAGAACGTCTCGACGAAGTCAATACGTCCGGTGCACCTGGCTCGAACATTTCGTTTCCTCGCATTGGCGTCACCGTAGCGGTAGAGCTAAAGGGCGGTTTAAAATATTGCGGGGAGCGTCGTCAAATTTTTCGAGTCGCTCTACTTTAATATATCCCGGCGCATTCCGACACATCGATTCGGCGTGCACGTGTGCTGCTTACTTGAACTTGCACGCCGGCCTCCGCGATGCACTTCCGTCCGTGTAACTATGACAATAACAGGCCTGGGGAGAAACAGAGCGAATGAGAAGCCCAGGCGTGTTTGGCGATGTGCAGGGATCGGGTCCGCACGACGGCGGTGTGTTGGCGCACCACTCGACCCACTTCTCTGCATTTTGATTGCACTCGATAACGCCGTGACATGTTACGAGCCCTAACAGCGCGGCAAAACTCCCGCCTCCCTTCCACCGCCCTTCCACCTCCCCACACCCTGTGTAGCAGCCACGTTTTTGCATTTATCAGCCAGCCGTCTCTCTCGCATCTTCGCTGCGGAATCCTCCGGTGTAATTACCAACGATCTTCCTCCCCCTATATTCTTCTCGCCACCCTCTTCGCTCTTCCTTGTCCCTCTACACTACCGGCCAAAAGTGTGGAATCGCGGCGTAAATTCACAGGAACAGCATCTTGTATTATCTCTTCTTTTTCAAATGATGAAAAAAATGAAGTTGGCCTTGGAATGACCTTGGAAACATGATGAAAATTTTAAATGAATATGACTGCTGCATCAGTGACTTAAACTTTTTATTTGAAATATTTTTTTCCCTGGAATTTAGTTTCCGAGATATTCCAGATGGCCAGGATAAATGCCCCCCCCCCACTCTCTACCGCCTCCTACAGCTCTGTTCTCTTTCTGTTCCTAAAACGAGAAGAAAGTGATTGGTACCAGAGTCGAATTAAATTCAAACCCAGCTGATTTCTTATATTCTTCTCCTCTGATAGCTAATGCACACGTGCAATTAACCTTGATGCGCCCGTTCAAACGCTGAAGGATCCATCGATCCGTGGCATTGCTCTTTTAAGATTGCTCGACCATGCTCTGCTCTGACTGCCCACGAATATTAGCCTGTACAGAGAAATCCGTAATCATCGGAGTCTGATTGCGGGCTAATTACCGCAACGATTGCGCACAGTGCATTCTGCTTTGTTTGCGTTCCTGCACTGCGAATGTCTTTCGGGGGTGGTCGATATTTCGGTGGAGGTTAAGGCGAGTCAACCTAATTGGGACGTGTTACAGATACAGGTGGTATTGACACATGAAAGACAAAAACAGCCGTGGCAGTGGGCCTCGAGGGTCGAAGAACTAAGGAGCAATACGAAAAGTGGAGGCCCTAAGTTCTTCATAAGCTCGGGCATCAACTGCTTAGTAGTGGGGTGGTCCATTGAACGTCCCGTATACAGGGTTTATAGATTCCTAATGCTTGGAGAACAAAACAAAAGTGTATATCGACATAGGTCCGGAAAAGATTAGTTTGCGAGTTATGAAAGCTTTTGTGCCACACTTCTCGTCACATCATCTTATAAGAGCCCGTTTAAAGGCGTCAACAAAGTTTTTGAAGTAATCGCCGGTCTATGTTTTCGTTATCGAGGATGATTATTCGTGTTTACAATTTACACTTTATTTCATGTATACACGAACACTTTGCGTTCCTCCTGGGGCAGGAGGTGGACATATTGAACATTTCCTCTAGGAACGGATGTGACGAGAATTATGGCACAAAAACTTGTATAGTATATGTAATATAATCCATGAAAATAACCAATAAATGCAAACCCGGCGAGACAAAAATGTCCGAGTAATAGAATTCCGTGTTTCGAGGGTCACCAAGTTATCTCGACGACGTCCGTTGACTGGAAGCGGCGCACTACTTGAAAAATCCGTCGGGATATACTTTGATTCCCCGAGCGGAGCCTGAGCCTTTGCCGCCCATAAGAAATCTGAGATCGCATTAGGGAAGGTGAACGGGATCCGCGAGTGGATCACTAGGTGGGTATATATTTAAGAGCGGCTCACGAGCCGACGTTATCCGTCGCCAGACGCTTTCCACGTCGCCGTCGCGCATTGTAACTGAACCGGAGATTTGCATCCAGGTCGAACGAAACGAGGCTGAATCGAATACAGGGGAAGCGATGGTCGCATCTGGCGCCTGGTGTTAATCTGGCCCATGCAAATCTCTTTCCAACAGTCGCAAACCGGCGCGGCGCGGCGTCACGTGGACAGGGGAACGGGTTCAACAGGCAAATCGGTCTGGCCAGTTTAAAATTCGAACCGTGATACATACAGTCCTCGAGAAAATAATAAGACACCTAGCAAAGCTGGAAAATGTACACTCCGTTGCATCCTGTATATTACATACTATTTCCAAAGTAAACATGTAAAATCTTTGGATTGTATCACGTTCTCTTAGTTCATTTACGTTATTATATTATCTCCCATTCGCGTAGACTCGTCTTGGCAAATCTCCCCACGCATTTTCTATAATATTTAAATCGGGAGAACGAGTGGGCCATTCCAAAATATTAATATTTTTTGAAGAAAAGAATTGTTTCACGGATTTTGGCATCACATGAAATTCCTTGATGTAACCGTGTCGTAATTTTGAGCCCAGAACGTCACGTTTGTATGTCTGAGGCATATATATCTCAAATTAATATTTTCTCCAACGCCAGTATCCAAAAATTCAGCTATCGAAACCAAAATTTTTGTTCATACCAGCATAAAAAAATAGAACGGCATTGAGGCAGCTGCCCCTATATTTTCACAGCGCCGTCGAAAAAGTATCGGAACGTTTCAGCAGGGCTGGAAACGGTTCTCCCAACAGGACTATTGTTAAGTAGGAAAAACTCGGAAAAGTTGCAAGGCTTTCATTTCAATTTCCCGGCTGAGTAAACATGAAAATTCTGTCGGGGGACACGTGTCCCACCCTTTGATCTGGACTCGTAGCTGGTTTTCCCAGCTCGCCGGAGTGCTACAGGAACGAGGTTTTTTGTCGGAGCGACGAAACTTTCCTCTGTTTGTTTTCCCTCGATATGTAATTTCTGTGGCGTGAGCGCGAGCGTGACGAGGAAGTGGCCACGTTGAATTCGCGACGTCGTTTAACTGCCAATGGAAGCTGCTTCATTTCCGCAAGAAAGTGCCAAGAGAAGAGACAAACTGAAGTTGGTGGAAAGAATAAGAATATCAATGAAGTACCTCGCGGCTTCCGCATTGTAAAGTAGGTTAAGAAATAAACGAAATGGAGTTCCAATAAGTTCCATAGCTTCGGGCTTCCCCGGGATCTGTTAGGCTTGTCTCGGAGTTAATTTTCTTTGAAATTATTCTGTCCTGGTGAGGTCAGTCTGTTCTGAATTATTTTTCAGTTTGATCTAGCTTGCTTTGAGTATAGTTTGTCTGTGTTAAGTCCACGGCTCAAAACAGCCCAAATCCAGCTACAAAAACAGCGAGTTTTATCTTTTCGCTGTAATTAAAAAATTAATATTTAAATGATTGTGTGAAGTGGATAGACGAAATTCCGTTTTGGGTGTGATTTACAGTGCTCGGCCGTTAGGGAAACCGAATGCAACGTCCGAGGGACAGCGAAAGTGACGGGTTAGTTTATATTCGAGGGTAGCAACAAGTGTTCCTGATTGCCTTTAACTTCCGTCTAATTGCCTGATTCGTGCAGGTTTGAGGCTAAAAGCGGAACGAATGGAATCCGCCGAAAGGCTGGGATGCCTGCAGTTAGCTTTAACGAAGAGAGAAAAAGCCCGGCCGCTTTAGTCGGCCGCGACGTCAATCTCAGCCGACCGGTTCCCCTTTGCTTGTCTTTCTGTGTCGCCCACAGCGAAGAAAATTCATTCGGGCTCGGACGACACTGGAAATTCGTCGCGAAACACCGGAAACCCACGGAACCTCTATTAAATTCGTATCTTTTAGACGATCTCTATTGTTCCCTCTAAATCGAAACGAGCCAGAGAAAATCTACTAAAATTCATAAAGTCTGCAGACCTATGGGATCAAATCTAACCAACGAAGCACACAGTCGTCGCTAATTGCTAGACTGCGGATCTTCATGCAATTATGGCTTTCGAAAATTGTCAATAAATGCTGGGGTATAAAATACGACAGAATTTAGTACGGTTTTAACTCATTCTGATCTAAAACGACTACTACCCATTCCACTTTCGTAAAATTCGTCTACGAAAATGGAAAATTGCATAAACATCCGCAGTCTACTAATGACCGAGAAGTCGCTGCGACGTTAAAGAAGGAAAAAAGAAGAGTACGCGAATTTACCTCCCGCGTTTCATATATATCTTTCACAATTGTGAGCGAACTACGAAAATATTTCGACCAGTGTCAGACCATCAAAAATATGCATTTCGAGGGTGACGCAAAGGTGAGCAGCGCATAAACGGATAGTGTAGCCCCAGCCGCTATGGAGCTACAATTAGAGGTCCTCTGTCGCGCTGTAAATACGAACAGGGCCGGGAGATTCGCGCGTATGTGTCACGAGGCGGGATTACAATTCTAGTTCGCAGATACGATGGAAGAGCTTACTTCCGGCACGTAGTTTGATAAGCCCCGGCCAATTTTGCACATAGTTAATATTCGAGCCTATATTGGATTGGCCTGCGCCGAAGTCGGGGATTAAACTAACATCGATCCCTCGTGATACAACGTTCCGAACGATTTTTCGTAAATTGGATTCACCTGTTCCGACACAGACGAAGCAAAAAACGAAGAAACAACACAGGCAAATGTAATGGGTTCCGGGAACAAAATCCGATGGAATATCTGTGATTTCTTTCCCGGAAACAAATCGGAAAACGGACCCCGATCTATGGCGCGTCGATTTCCATCGAGTGTGCTCGGCCAGTGTCGCAGGGACAGTCCAGAGCTTTTGTCGTGCGAAGAAGTTCCGGCCGGTAATAAATCACGAAATCTTCGAAAGTCCGTCGGCGCCGAGCACCGCTTTTCAATTAAGGCTTGCAACGATGGGCCAGGAATCCGCAATTAACGGCGCAAATCATGAAATACTTTCGCGATCGGTTTTCCCAACCCACCACCCCTCCCTCCGCCATGCAAATGACCCCTTTAATTTCAGCTGTAATCCGAGAACTTGCCTGCCACAGCCGGAATTAATTAATCAAACAGCACTCCGGCACCGGAAAACCAACCGGAATCATTAGGAAAGTTTTAACAGCGGTGGGCAGATGATTTTTAACGAACCTCTGTATTTATCACGTCTTCCTTTGAGCGAGGCCGGTGTCTGCTGATGGCTGGGAAAATGGACGCGCCACGACCGTGCGGGTAATTATGCTCTCGAATGCACTTCTCATTCGATTAATAGGACGTTCTTCGAGGGTACTCTGCTGGTACATTATACCGTAATTTTGGATAGAAAAATTCATACAGGTTCCCCGAAGATCGGCGAAAAGCCTCGGAGACTTTCGAAAAATTCGGAAATCAACCCCTGGACCGCGGATCTCCCTAAACCCTAAATCTGGGTCCCTGGATGCACACCGAGGGTTTCGTGAATCCCGAAATTCCCGGGCCAATCTATCCAGGAGGTCAGTAAACAGATCCGGGGGAGGGTTGCCAAGGCGCCAGTGTAATTTTGCGGGGAGTTTCGGGGAATCGGGTGTTGTTCTTTGGAAATTACAGAGGTGCTGTTCTAATTATTAGGGGATGCTGGCGCGGCGTGCCGATGGCAGCTAACAAGCAATTTAAATGTGCATTCATCAAACGGCCGCGCGGCGGCCGACGCGTGCAGACTTACTGGTCGTATCGAATCCGTCCTCGAAGGGGCATCTCTGTTTGATCGTTGTCGAGGCTTTAGTCGGCGGCCAGCAGAGCAACGAGTCCCAGACCTGTTCGCACCACAGCTCTGCAAAACGAAAAACGGGACGTCGGCCCGAACCTTATTACTGTCGCCAGCGGAAGTCGACTCACCACCCCTCAACCCCCTTTCTCTCACTATCTCTACGCCACCGCGCGATACAATTTGATATTGAACCAGAGCGAGAGGGTGTGTGAGAGAGAGAGAGAGAGTTCACTCGGACAGACACTCTTTTGCAATGAGAAACTTCCTTACTCGGTCAGTGTTGTCGGCTACCATCAGCCCCTTTCTACCAATCCGGACGCTGCTCGAGCTTCACGAATTTTTAGAGATCCTTTCTCACGAGTTTACCTCGGTCAAAGGCTTTCCCACCGATTTTTGTTGATCCCATAATACGAGATAGTGTCTGTGCGTTCAGTTTTTATTGAAAAATTTATGTAAAAGATTCTATTAGCGATCAAAGTTCTTCGAGAAGCGTCTTCCGAAAGAAAGTACGATTCCTTCGAGAAACACGGCGCAGTCTGACATATCTTCCCGTATTATATCGTCTCATAATACGAAATAGTGTCTGTGCATTAATTTTTTTACTGAAAAATTTATGCAAAAGATTCTATTAGCGATAAAAGTTCTTCGAGAAGCGTCTTCTTAAAGAAAGTACGATTCCTTCGAGAAATACGGCGCAGTCTGACATACCGTTGACTTTTCTACTCGAATGTATGACAACTTCTTCAAGTAACCTGTTCGGCCTCACATATCATTGACTGTTCTACTTGAATGTATGATTCCCTGAAGAAATGCGTTCAGTCTGACATATTGTCGATTTTTCTACTCGGAGGAGAACTATATTATGTGTTGAATTTTCTCCACCTGAGGGAGTTATACAGCTCGTGCGAAAAACCTATTCGACCCGATATATCGTTACCTTGTTCTAGTTAAAAGTACGACATCTTGAAAAGAAGGCAGTCGTCTGACACATTATTGATTTTACTACTCGAAAGCAAGTAATGATTTAATTTCTCGAGTTCGCTGGAAGCTCAGCGATACGTTTAAGAAATGCATTCTGTCCGACATTTCACTGCCTCTTCTACTTGCGAGCAAGTACTTTTAGAAAAGGATTAGGGCTACATACCATATAATTCAACACCGCGTTTCGATAATCTCCCAACCGAATTTAGGGGGATGAAACCGATGGAGAGTGGATCTCCGACGTGCAAAAATAGTTGCCGAGTGTGTAATAGGATTATTGGTGTTTGCGGTTAGAATACAGAAAAAAAAATAAATAAAAATGCTGAGCGCGTCCTGTCGAACACGGACGTTCTCAACAATAAAATTTCAAATCGATTTTTTTGAAAACGAAGGATAGTTGCGAATCGACCAGTGCGACGCTACCCTTGTACGACCGCAGGAGTCATCCTTGAAAAGTATCACAGGTGTTGCAACTAATTCTACCAGCCATCGAAAAGTTTTTTTAAACTTCCTCTGTTTCGCGAAACTCGATGGGAACGTCCGGTTCTGTCTTTTTTCCTCTTTCAGGGTGAATGCGACACCTGAAACTTGTCTCTCTAGTTGTCCAACACAAAAGGAATTGTTACACTTCGTAAAGAATAAATTCAGGAGCAGTTCTCCGAGCAATTTCTAATGTCACTTGAAATTCCGAACATACAGGGATGTTCTCACCCCCAAAAACCAGAATGTAATAAGAACAATATCGTTTCAATTTTACTATAGAAGAATCCGCTCAGGTAAAAATGTGATTTTACAAAGGGGGATGGTTCCGCCCCGAAAAATTTACAAAATGGCAGTTCCACTATTTTATACAGAGTAAAATCGATTGGCACACTGTCAAAGGAAGTTCCTCGCCGAGAAACGTTGCACCCCCCGACTAAAAATATTAAAATGGATACTCACCACCCTCGGGGGGGATGAAGTCTTTGTACCTGCCACTGCAAAAGTCCCGAGTGCTATTGCCAATGGCATTAGCCGCATCCATCTTGCTTTTAATTGTCCATTTCCTAACCTCTCGTATGTTCCTGCCTCTACATATTTACCCCCCACCCCTTCCACACCCAAATCAATAGATATTTCTGCTAGGACTCGAACGCAAGGTCCGTTTCGCCCCCCTGTCGTCGTGCGTCCACATTCTCCTCCTCTATCGGGCTTCTGCCGTTGAAACAATCGAGTTCGGGTTTCGAATCGAATTTTCACCCCCTGTTTTCAACCCTCAACTCTCTCAGTCACTAGTCGCGAATCTCGACCGCCTTTTATTTAGCATCTCGCGGAGCCAAACGGGACGGCAAAAGCTCCATCTTTCACAACAATCATTCGAGTCTTTGAAATACTAATCCTGTCGCATAACACTTCACACCCCACTTCAACTCCCGCGCATATTAAGCCGTATATCCAACCACTCTGCAGCTTTAATCGAACGATGTAATTAATTTATTTGCCTAAGGTTTCGGTCTGTAATCATTTATTTCTGTTAAGGGTGGCTCTCTGAAGCCCCACAAATTATTCCACAGCTCCCACGCAGAAGGTCCAGCCACTTTCACTGTTTAATCACTCTTCGGCTTCGATACGATTTTTTTTATCTATTTACCAAAAGCTTTGCTCATTCTTTGCCCGGCTCCACAATTTATTGTTCCCTCGCGAGACATTCAATCGCTTTCACACTGTTCGAACGTCCTTTGTTCTCGCCGGAAGGGTAGAATTAATTTATTTGTCAAGGGTCGCGGTCTCTTCGCCCTTTCTGTTATTACGTGGTGGTTTTCAATACCCCACGATTTATTTCATAGCATCGACGCGCAATGCTAAATCACTTTCACTGTTGCGCAACCACTCGACCTGTATGGAACGGTGGAATTAATTTATTCGCCAAGGGGGACAGTCTTTTTACATTTACTTTACAAAGGGCTGGTTTCCAGCAGTTCCACAATTTATTCCATCGCTCTTCCACGCACGCGGTCAAGTCACTGTTACTGTTTAACCACACTCCACCGTAGACAGAGGGGTGTAATTAAATTTTTGTGAAAGGTTGTCTGGCACTCTTGCACTTGTTTTACAAAGGGGTGGTCTTCAGCAGCTCCACAATTTATTTCATCGCTCTTTCACGGAAAAAGAGAGATCACCACTGTGTGAAATCATCCCCTGTGCTCTTAATGAATGTTTCCAAGTAATTTATTTAGCGAACCCAGTGGTCCTCGCGCAATTATTATTTAAACGCATGGTTTTCATCGTTGTAATAAATTCCGCTTGCCCATCACTGAATATTAAATCACTCTTATCGATTCAACCACCCTCCAGTGCAGCTGGAAGGATGCGATTCATTTATTTGCTGAAAATTGTAATCCTCCTGCATTTGCCATCTAAAGGGGTGGTTTCCTGCAACCCGATAAATTATTTCACAGCTTCTCCGAGCAAGCGTAAGTAACGTCCACTACCCAACCACCCTATAAATTTATTAGTGTGACGCAATTAATATATTTGTCGAAGGTCCTGGTCCCTCAGCATTTATTTTTCGATGGTGGGCGGTCTTCCTCCCCGTCCAATGCAGGTTTTTCGTCTGCAACAGAAAATGGAGTGCCGTCAGTTCGGTTTACGTTAGTCGAACGCAACGACAATTGTAAATGACAGTTTGAAAGCAACAATTCAATTTTTCTTCCACCCAAAACGCCACGTGAGATTGTTTATCAAATATTTATAGCTTAATCCTGTCCCATTGCTTTTTGATTTACAAACCGAACGGTATTCGATCTATTACGAATTTTCCATGCGCGTTAAATGCCTATTAATCCACGGTTAAATTCGTTTGATCCCACCCTCCCCGCTCTATCCCCCGCTCGTCGAAACTAATTTCCGTAATTAATTTGTCCAGGGTCGGACGCGCCGCGGTTAATTTATTAAAGAGACATAGAACGCGGTTTCAAAACTGACAGGAAACATCGCTGTAACTGAAATTCCAAATCTGTAGCGATAGCGGACGTTATGGCAGGCCGGGTCGAAACGCTAACCCCCCGAAATGAGATACGCGGTTTTTGAAAAGTGGAAAATGTTATTTAATACCGTTCAATTTCACGGATGTGCAATTTGTTTGCGAAATAACGCCGCGCTTTTTGTCGGACTCTTCCACTTAGAATGAAACATGAGGATTGTGCTCTTTGCAAATGGATCCTGTGCGAATAAAATAATATTTTCCGGAATGAAGAACAGTTGTATACAGATTATGGAACGAAGTACATCAACAAATGAGTAAAATATAATATATTGTAAAGTGTAATATTGGGTTGGGGACAAACTTTCTATTTTAATGCAGAAATTAATCAAGTTTTTCCCATATTTTTAATGAAGTTTGTTAAATCAAGTATGTGCCGTTTTGATCGACCACCTTTCGCAATTTTTGAGGTAAAACCATAATCCCGTCACTGTAGAACTTCTGTGATTTCTGATCTTTTTCTAATCGTTCATAATAAATGATTCATGAATGAGAGAATGAATAAATTCACTAACATTTGTTTTGTAGTAAACTTTCGATGTACAGAGGATGTCCGATCTGCGATATGTGTCTGACTATCGCCTGGTTATACTGCTTGAAAAGGTAGATGCGCGAAGCATCCTTCCGATTCAAGGGTCTGACCACTACAAAACTCTTCTACGTAGAAACGGGAGTACAACTAAAGGGCATCTTTTTACTTGTGTTTTGTGAAACAAAGACACCTACAACTTTTCATATAGTGAGTGCAGTAGTTTAATCATTTTCGTGTTTTCCGGTCCGCCGGTTTGTGTACTGTGCAGTAAATATACACACAAGGAAATAAAAATTTTCACAGAACCCTCCACCGTGAATTATATAGTATATATTTTACGGAGTCCCTTCGTGGAACGCGAAAGCAAACATGAATAATTATATTAAAATCCATTTCTCTGCGATATCAATTTGTTGAAAAATTCAATATCCCAATAATAATTACGATGTGTAAACAGACAGTGCTGTAAAACAAATAAAAGCTTACGGAATTGATGAAATAAAATATTGGATACTGTTTGACATATTTAAAATATTTTGAGAAAATGTTCGGAGGGGATTTGGTCAGGAGGATCAAGGTTAGGCTTGGGATCCTCGATCATTAGGCCTCGCGACGGAAACGAATCCTTTCCAGGCCAGCTGGCATTTTGTTAGAACTTTCCAACCATTAGAGATATTGCAACTCGCTAAAAATATTTCGAAATAGTCATTCTTAACTGTAAGTAATTAAATATTATTTAAGGTATGTCTATTGACTAGACGTCGATACGAGACAGCTCGTTTTAGGCAAAATGTCACTGAATTTCTCGATCCGGACCACTGTGCGCCGGTCGGAACCCATCGAGTCGTTAACGCGAAACTGGCAGGGAAGATGAGGCACTTTTCAAGATTCTCGGGAAAATTCGAGGGTCCCTGGTAATTTCGCGGCTGGTCTGCCATCTGAAATCCCGAGATCGCTCCGGCGAGGCTGGCTGAAAGCTTCGCATCGCTCTGTAATTTTTGTCTGTATGCAGAAAAGCTCGGAACGTGGGTTTAAAACAACACTTCTGTGATCCTCGAATTTTCTTCAATACCTCGTTATCTGTTCCGCCGTTCTACAGACTCACAAGTTTGAAATTAGAAAGCTTTAACGCTAAACCAGCCGAGTTCTAAACGTGGCTGACATGTGTTGCCTAATGAAAGTGACGTAGTAGAACTTAAATAGATTTTGTGTGATTATCATTGTAATATGTGCTCGAAAAAATTGTTGGTTTTATCGGGAAATGCATTTCGTTTGACTCTTCTACTCAGAAGTGCAGTTTCTTCGATAAACGTGTTCAGGCTGATAGATCATTGGCTTTTCTACTTGGAAGCGGGAAGTGCTGCTCCGCTGTAATTTATTACACTCTTCGACCTCAGCGATGCCTAGACTATTTCAGGATACATTGGGTCTGACATTTCATTGATTCTGTTATTCGGAAGTAAAATCGTAGGCTGTCGAAGGGCGTCTGACCTTTACCACGCATTTCTACTAAAAAGATTTGCAGATTCAATGGTCGGCTGACCTTTCCTCGACTTACTCTACTTCGGAATACTTCGCGAGGCGATGAACAGTGTCTGATCGTGTTTTGTTACATCGGGACGAGCGAGTGGGCGGCAAACATGTCTGACCTGTTCGGGGTTTTTCTACTGCAGCCTCGAGAAGTCTCTCGAAAGAAAGTTGTTTGAATAATGCTCGAGCTTCTCCACTGCGAGAACTGTCGTGTTACGTTTCTGTCGAACAGCCCACATATAATTTACGCGTATTGTTCAAAGAAAGGTTAATTAGAATTTATACGCAATCTTCAGCTTTGATGATAATTCAAGCCATATTAAAAAACCTCGCTGCGTCGGAATTATTATTTGAACGATTCAGGTAAAAATTTTCCCTCAGCAAAATGACATAAAATGGCCTTGGACATAAAATGCGTGCCGGAAATTGTGAAAGACCCTCTTCCCTTTACACTTGTGAATAATAAATAAATGAACCCGTCGAGAAACCATCGGCTTTTTAATTTATCTGGAAAATATACTTTCAATACAATTTTATTTAACCCGTTTCCACATATTTCAGTGGAACTGCGAATTAATCAACTTTTCAATTATTCGTTTATGTCGAACGCTGTTTCCCGGAAAGCAATATAAACACAGTAGATACACCCATCACAGGCTGAATAATATCGAGGCAAAACCTTTGAGCTGACCAGAAGAACAATATGAAAATATTGTTTGGTCGAACTGAAACGAAGTATCCAAGTAGAAAAATCAACAGTAGGTACAAATCAACAGATATGTCAGAGAGAACACATTTTTATAACGAAACGCTTACATTTTTAACTGATAGGCGTTAAGAACCACACTAACGATTAGCAATGAGTGCTTTGCAAGCCTACGACGTTCGTATCACGATAAATCGATAGCGTGCACGGAGATACCAATGGGGATCAAAATTTTTATTAGGAAACTTCCACCTAACACGGTCGCTGAAACCTACAAACAGATCCCCGGGAGAGTTGGAACTTGTTTCGCCAGAGTTTTCGGTGATGGACTCGCAGTCGCATCATCCCTTTAACATAGATTCTATCACGTATTTCTATCCCCGCGCATTTCACTCGTTAATATTTTCGCTTATTCGAAAATTAAATTTCCGAAAAGCCGTCTTTAAACCCGAGTTTAGAAAGAGTCCCAGGGGTGTAGGGTAAAGTGCCCAAATATGGGATAGTCCCCAAAAAGTTCATTCAAAGGTTCATATTTGGGCACTTTATCCTATTGGGGGTCGACGATAAATTTTCCTGTTTTAAAGTGGTATTTAATTATGAAGAAATGTAATTATTGGATAATAATTATGCTTCTGGAATTTCGTTTACATCTGTAATATGAAAAATGAGAATAGCACAAAAATACTAGGGTCGAAAGAGGTCGATGTAGGAGAAGGGTTGGGAACCGCTGGTGTGTGTAATCTATAAAAATCGTTCTCCGGTTCGTTGAAGAGCAGAATTAGAGGCGAGAATGGTCTCATTAGCAAGCGGTGTGTAAATTTTCGAATTTTCGCCGGAGCCATTTGCCGGAGAGCGGTGAAAATCAAAGAGGGAGATCTCGTGTGTCTGAGAGGCTGGCAATCTCGTGGAAATAGCGAATCAAGGCTCGCGGCGGTGTGTGTGAAACTTATTTATTCATACGTTCTCCCGCGGAGTGATCACGGCGCGAGTATTTGCGCGCGAGCGGCTCCGCAGCGGAACGAATGGCCTGCGGAATTTGCATGTGGAAACGGCGCGACGTGACCAGCGTGTCTTCCGGATTCGCGAGCACGTGATTACGTCGGAGATTGCCCACGCGACCGTGAAGGAAAATCGGCGAAAAAGTAGGAAAAACAGAAAAACGAACACGAGAAAAAAGAGAAAAGGGGAAAGAAAAAACGAGGAACAAGACCGGAGGAGAGTCGTGACGTTAATGACTCCGGGGACGAGATGGAGACCGCGAAAATTCACGGCGTTGTTTTTCGCAGATTTTCCTGGCGAAAACCCGGCAGCCGTCGGGAACTTCTCGCCGGCTAACGAGCGCCGTGAACCCCCGACCGTTGCATACACTTTCGACATTGGATATATTGGTTACGCCGGCGGATCAGAAAACCGTGATGCGGGAGATTTCGACTGATGAGAACGCTTCTTGTTGATTTTACTCGGTTCGGCTTATTTCGGAGGTCTCGCGGCCGGTCGTATTCTCTTATGGGGTGTGTTTGATCGCCGTGGGTTACGTTCAAAGTACGGTCATAAATTCTAGATTCGGTTGGCAGCGGTTTGAAGATGTTGCAAGTGGTTTGAACGCGTTCTTGCGACGATTCATTTCCCTTTTCCGGTATGTTTGTCCGTGTAGCTTGCTCGCATATTTTGTTGGATGGTGATTAGAGGCAATGTTTGAACAAGTCTCATATGGGAACTGTTTCCCAGCGGTTCTGTTTAGAAATTACTTATTGATCGGTAAGATATTTGTGTGAATATTAAATATGATGAGAAGACTGAGTTGAAACCGTCTGACCCCGTTTCAAGGTCGACACTGAGCCTAGGAAATTGAACGTTTCCTCAGAACCGGAGGAAATCGATTCAGACGCGGCGAAGATGTGCATCGGCATCTACTGCAGTCGTCCATTACCATTTGAAAGCAACGGAAGAAAGGGGAGACGAGGATACGGAGGCGAAATGGCAAACTGTAGGTCAGGATTTTGTGCCCACAGGATTTCCCGTCCAGGAGAATGGGATGAATTTTGGGTCATCCTCTTTTGTCTCGTGTGTCACCTGGCGAAACCAGAGGGAAAGCCGGAAGAATCGAAAATCGATCGGCCGGTGGCAAAAGGGATGATCTCTGGAGGAAGAGAATGAGCGCAGCCGTGCGCGAGTAAATCATAAATTCGTCAGTGCCCTGCCCTGACCGTAGACGTCTATCGAGAGGACAAAGAGCAGCAGCGGACCTCTGAATGGAAATAATGAATCTGATCCATCCCGATTTTTCCGAGCGATCTAACAATTAGGGTGTGTGCCAGTTCTGGAGTCCCTTTCAAATCGTTTCGAACACCGAGGGCGCTGCAAACTCGCTCGAACCGGGTCGAAAATGTCAAACCTATTTTCTTGAACACCAATTCAGCACGTTTGCTCAACAATATAATTCAACGCGATCAAATCTCAACGATTGCTCACAGATGCATTATTGGTTAAACGTGCATCACGCCTTGCTGCACAGATTAAAGTCGCAACTGGTGAAACTTGCTCAAACATAGCCCCAAACCAGGGTCCAACAAAATTCGCAGATTATCAACAAGCGGCTGGCCAGGCTCGCGATTGGCAAACATACTGAACAGGGAAAATGGCGGCTGGATCGTCGCCAGAATGCACGGATACGCATCAGCCCCAGCCGCGTTCCTACACGGACAGAATTCAATGCCAGTTTCGCTGACAGGATCGCCTTTCATCATTGGCTTTCGAGACCGCCATTCAATTTCGCAGTGGAGGGAAAATAATTGACAAGCCACCCCCCAATTAATTATTAAACATTCTTTAAAATGATCGATTATTCCTAGATGTTCGTGCACCAAAATAATTTTGTTTGAGCGTAATCCGGAATGGCTATTCAAAAACTGATTGTGGCGCACGATTAGGCGTGTCTTCGATCGTAACCAGGTACAATTTCGTCCGCTTTGACGCATTAGTTTCGTCTTTTCGCGTGCATAAACACGTTTCCGCCACATTGTTCCCAACGAGAGCGCATTATCGCTGCGACTACCTTCGACCTCGATTGCCAGGCGGTTACCTTTGAGTCAAAGGTTCAGAAATTTCATTTCCTGCCGTTTTTCGTCGGCCACGATCTCGTTTTAATCCCCGCGGAGGAGGAATTCCCCTTTGTTTGTCGATTTCGCGAACCATTCGATAAATAAATGGCGAGAGCAAGTGGGAGGAGAAATCCTCTACGGCATTCGCAAAGTGTTGCAAAAGTAGCTCGGAACTGTACCAGGTCGTGGACAGGTGCAACGAACGCTAATTACCCTGTTCAATCCCGGTGAATTAGAGAAAGATGAAAGGAACCGTTCTCCGCGTTCTCATTTTCCACGCTCCGCAAATTGAATTTATAAATGTAGGATATCCTTTCAGGCTGGACAATACCCTGCGACTGGATGCGATACGTATTACCGAAGGACGTGCACGAAATTCACCGGAAAACTGACTTGTTGTCAGAACCGACGTTGCGAGGAGTGCTCACGCTGATCCACGGCTTGACCTATTTCCACAGGGTGTCTCAGTCGCGAACGGTGAAAATGTTGCACGACAAACCTCCGCGATAGAATTCTTTTCGGAATCATTCCTCTAAGAAATTTCAAAATCGTCGCTGCGTTTTTGTACGACACCCTATATATTTTCTCCTATAGTCTTGAGCAGCATGAAAATACGAGTTCAACGAGTACCATGAACACACCATTCGGATCACTTGATCTCTGGTAAATCGTGTCCGAAGTCTAATTTTTTATTATTAATTTCGAAAAATTCCTATATTTTTTTCGAGACACCCTGTATACACCGAAGTGTTTCGCTGTCTCGGAGCGGTTCTCCGGTGTCCCTTTTCTCGGGAAAAGTGGAAGGGAGAGGGGAGAAAAAATGGAAACCCGCGGAATAACGGGACGATTGTGTCCCACCGAATTCCGTCCGGGTAAGAATTGAAACCTTTGCGTCACGGCTTTCATTTTCCAGTCGCTTTTCCGTCGTCCGATCTTGGATATTGTTTCCGCGGCGCATTCCACGGATGCTCAGCTGCCGTGCATAAAAGCTCGAACCGCTGAAAGTTATCCTTTCACAATTACGGACCGAAGCTTTGTGTGATTGCGCACGGGCTGCTCCCCCCAAAAAAAGGCCACATAGCCTATCGCCGGCGGCTCTTTATCGATTCCAGGGCACTCTCATCATCTCCGCCCAGTCCTAAAATCATTGCAATCACGGTTCGTTCATCCCCGAATTAAACACTTTATACTCTTTTGCTTGGTCCGGACACTCTGCAGCCGTTGAAAAACGTATGAACGACCTTTAAATTGAATGTCGTTTGACTGAATAGTACAAATTTGATTTTCGTATATTTTATTCTGCTATTTGTAGTAGGAAAATCGTTGAGGTGTGCGTTTACTTCGCGTACCACCCGGTATACGAGCAGAATAGCGACAAATTGACAACGTTGGCGGATTCTGCAGGAAAAACTGCATCGACAACGTGCTATATAATTTCCCCGTACAGCTCTCTATTTCAGAGAAAATCGAGTCGGAATTTTCGCCGAGCATCAGCAATGGCAATAAGTAGAAACGGTGAGTTATGGCCAGACGTGTCTACCATTCATTAGCATGCATGCCGTGCCCGTCTTCAAACTAAATTATCTCGGAAACGAGGCGTCGTCGTGCGAAAAATTTCCATACCACGTTTCCGATTCAGTTTTTCTCGTAGACTCGGCCAATTTTCGTTCGAACGCGCTACGCATTAGCATAACCTCAAAAAAATTGAGAAAACTACGGAGGCGAGCATCAAATGATTTGAAGCAGAAAATTCTTGCCGACTCGCGTCAAACGTGTTGGAAAAATTTATAATACTGTATATTTACTTTATTACTATAATAACGGTCTTGGCTTTATAGCCCCGACCTTCCGTCCTTGAAGAAAACCACCCCTTACGCCTAAGACGCGCTACGGTATCGTTTAATTCCAACACGTAGCGTGGGCGATAACGATTTTCGGAGTTTCCGGTGAAACCAGCCAAGACGAGCTCTAATTTCGCCGGTGGAACGAAATTCATTAGAGTTCCTCATCGAGAAAGTTCTCGGCACCTTTGTGGCACGATGACGGATACCCCTGGCCAGCAGTTTAGCGAATCGCGGAAACTTCCGGCGGAACTGCGTAATGGCAATCAACGGTGATTTAAGAGGTAGCACGTGGCCGGTGCTTTGACGCCGTTAATGCGATTGCCTGGACCATCGGTGAACGGCGAATTTAATGAAGGAAAGGGGAAACCGCGGTGCGGTGGCTCAACGATGTTTTCACGATCCTGGAAAAAAACGGAGACCTCTATTATTCGACGCCCCCAGCACACGGGCTGAATCAACACACCACCAATCTCGAATCTCTACAATGATTAAAAATTCTTAAAAATTAAAATGAGGTGACCCTTAAACTAGGAGATAAATTATTTTATTCAAATCAACAGAGAGATAGGTATTCTCTCTTTCTGTGTAAGATGTTAGGACGTGTTCTCTGGTCGAAGCGTTAATTGATTTTCTGTAAAAAGATTGTTGTGTTATTTATGAGCAGCAGTTACCCCAGAAGATATTCGAGCGTTAATATCGATTAAACGTCTCTGTTCCGAGGAGCGGCATCTTGAACGGGAACTTTGTGAAAGTAAACGTTGCGTCGCCGGTAAGACTCTGCAATGTCGAAATTAAAACAGCCCCTAAACTAATTAACCGTTGTCGTAAAGAGCTTAGTATGACTTTCGCAAGGGATGGAAACCGTTGTTAAAGGTTCCGTAGTTAAATTATTTAAATTGTTCCCCGGATACGCCAACACTACGATCGTAGGAGGATAATTTTGCTAAAGGTCATGACGAGGTCACAACGAGGATACGATCAACAACGAACAAAAATTTAACTAGTGTCACATATACACAGTGGCCCACAAAAGTGTTCGTGCGCCCTTTAAAGCAGAATAACTTTTTTATAATTGTACCAAACGACCTGATGTTTTGTAAGCGGTTAGAAGCATTGGTTTACTAGATGAAAGCACTGGTAATGTAATATTAGAACTAACATAGATCTACAAAACATATTTTAAACTTTCATTAAGGGCCCAAATAAAACATTTTTAAAAAATGCCTTTTTTTATTTTTGCATGTAACCTTGTATATGACAATTTTTGGAAAATTTCTTTTGCACATCATTTAGTAAACCAATGCTGCTAATTGCTCACCAAGCACCAGGTCGTTTGGTAAAATGATAAAAAAGTTATTCTGTTTTAAACGGCGTACGAACACTTTTGTGGGCCACTGTACAAATTAAGGATCGATTAAGAAACTAAAACAATCAGACCACGAGCAGCCTGGATGTTCCAAGCCACAGCGAAGCCACGGTGCATCGGCCTGCGTGCAAAGGTGCCGGTTTAGGCCACGTGGTCGACGACCCACGCGGTTCAAAAGAAGAGTCCGACGACCGAAGGCGTTAATTGACGAACGACCAACAGGGAAATTAAACTTTCTGAGAAGGAGCGTTCGGTACACTCGCGCGTACACCTTCAGGTTTGATTTACGTGTCGGCATATTCGCACACGCGGCACAGGCTTCGGGATTCTGACCTATAAAAAAAGAGCTGTCCTTGCCCGTCCGTGCTCCCCGGACCACCCTCCAACCGGCAATCGATTGTCCCATTTCACCGGAGATTCCGGCAGGAGTAGTCGCAAATGAAACCGTCGCGAAATCCAGCCCTCCTCCATTCGAGAGAGAGCCCACGGTATTCAAATCGGAGAAAGTTTTCCCTCCTACGGGACGGAGAGTCCACTCGCGGAGAGAGCACTGATCCGACCAAACTTGATTGGACCGCAATCCCGGCTGATTGCAATCCCTTAATTCCCTTATAAATAATCCGCTCGATCGAGAACGACGATGAACGACAAGATCACAGTTTCCGAACAAAAGATATTACCCCCTCTCCGAACCGACGCGATACAAGGAAGTAGGGAAAAAATTAATTTTTTCAGAATCTAATTATGCTGGTTGAGATGCTAATTATGCTTATTTAATTGAATAACATTTCACCCCTTAAACGCGAGCAAAGGTCGAAAAGAAAAGATGCGTCTCGAGTATGTTCCCGTATTTCACACCCCCGGCAAGTTCCAACAAAATCGGAGAGGGTGGCCCGTTGCGCCGTCATGTCTCATTTTCGCAGTGCAGCCTTTCGAGAGACTCGTCACCGGACGCGCATTTTTCTCGCGTTTCGCAGCTGGAATTTCAAGTTCTCGGGGCGATTCTTCGGGGGGTTTCTGTTTGCTTTGAATTTCGCCAGAAGCTGAAAGGGTACCTCGAGGATGCAGCCTGACACCGACGCAACGTTGCGCCGAGTTTAATTGCGAGCAAACTCCCCGTTGAGATAGTACTGCTTTCGGATTCGGTGAACTTTTAAATGCATTCGACACGACGCGTCTTCTACAGCGGTACGTAGAGTGACTTTTCGGGGGATGTGGGGTAGCGTTGTTCGTGACCGTGTTCCTCAATAAACAGATCTGGTGGTACCGCGTTCCGAGGAACATCGGACGGAAACGTCGGCGTCTTAAAATTAATTGGACGCGGGAGCGTCGCGTCGCGGCGCAGTTTCATCAAATCCGTGTTCGGAAGTTTGATAGACGCGGAGAACGCGCGGTTGCTGATATTAATTAGCCCCCAGTGTAATCGATGTTTGCTCTGATCCGATTACGGACACAGTCGTCGTTAACATCGGCTTCCGAAGACGTTCGCGAACCTTGTACCAGCAAATTAGCTTGCACGTGTATATCTAGTGAACCGAGGTAATTATTCCTGGAACACCCTGTATAGAATCGTTATTAGAACAGTCACCGAGCAGCTTCCGAAGTTCATGGATCTCAAACGAATTGCATCCGTCACCGTTTTCTGGTGTAATTATTGAAATTGATGGGTTACTTTCTGGCCACCCGGTGTGCAGTCACTTATCTGGTTCATCGACGCGTACTGCTGCAGCCATCGCGCCCATTAGCCGACCAATTTCCCCTCGAAAAACCAGCAGGGCAACGATCAAACGCGAGCACGGCTCACCTGTCGAATCACCGTGGCCTGAGATACTCCGTTAATTAGCGGCAAGGTATTCTCTCCTCAGGCAGGAGCTACGTCGCACGAGCTTAACACATCGGCCGGGCCCCGTTCGATTCAACGCTTGTCTAATTACGTAGCGGCGCGGCGTTTCCGGGATCCGTGCCGCGTCGGTGGTTCCCCGTACGCCATCTTCCACGGATCAGTTATTTAAACATCCCGCGAATTATTCCCTTTGCGAGGAGGCTAGCCGGGATTACCTGGTTCGCGTTGATCCCACGGGGATTCGAGTTGGTCATAAGTCGGTGCCTCCTGTTCAACTTGGGAATCCCCTCCCGATGGAGAGAACGGAACCTGGAACAGAAAGAATTCGATCAGAGAATCAACCCGTTCCACTGGACAGGCTGTTTGGGAACGTGATACCCTTGCGGATGGAGTCTCTGGTGATTAGTGTCTGACTGCAAAGTTGCTACCTCGGGCTCTAGGCGACTCTGGAGCTAGCTTCGCTGTTAGCTGGGTAACTTGTGTAACGTGTAACTTTTGGTAATCGTAGTTTATAGAGGTTAGCTACTTCAGGAATTGTGTACTTCTCGAGCCTGCATTCGTACGATAAGAAATTTCCTCCTGGTGTATGCTAAACGCCTTGCATCCGCAAAGCAGCGGTTGCCTGCTTTCAGGCGCCTAAGTCAACCCCTCGCGATATGCTAACAGTCTTGCTTCGGTGTAAACCGGTTGCCTGCTTTAAGGGGCTTAAGAAGGCAATGCCTCCAATAAAGAGGATACGGGATTCCTGTCTGCGTCACGTGATTCAGACAACGCATATAAAGAAATTGAGTAGCCGGCCGTCTCCCCTAGCAAGGTTAAAATCACGCTAACAACGATCATACATTAGCTATTTCGGGATCTCCAGTCTTCCGCACCTGTCTCACTGTTAATTAATCCGCGCTGGAGTTGGAAGTTGGGGAAGTATTCATTTACAGTGGAGACTGAAACGATTATGCTGTCTATGATTATGCATGAGCCACTTAGATTTCGGGGTTCCTGCAGTCGTGTACGTGCTGATGGATATGTAGATTGCGAGATAGGTCTAATGTTGCCGTTCTGGGACAGGGGGAAGTGAAGAATGTTGTGTAGTAAAATGTTGAGCAACTACTCTTATGGCGCGAGGGTAACACTATCTATCTTGTCGGCGCGGCAGCTAGTGACGTTGACAAATGATCGCTGGAGGCGCGATCCTGCAGACTAGTTAAATTAGTAGAAAATCGCGTGGAGCCTCTGCCGCCCCATGAGATTGCCAGTAACTTCCCAATAACATCTTCCCCGCTAACTGACATACTGGCGAAAATTATAGTTTAACCGATCCCCTAACACCGGAACCACCGAGCTCTAAACGCGATTACCGGAATGCGGATTATCGAGCAAACGGATTAAACAAGTTCGCCTTCCAGTTTTTTTGAGTCTCTATAGTTTCCACTTCGCCGAGGTATTGGAAAAGCACGTGCTTCCCCAGCTAGCATGGTTAATCAACCGTCGGAGCCAAGCGACGTTCAATCAAAATAACGAACAAGAATTAAAGCGGATTCCATTAAACGCTGGAAAGACCATTGGGAAGGTTACACGCGAAACTGGAATCGGAGCTTTCGCAGAGAATAAAGCGAATCACGAGAAAACAATTGCTATCGGACCCGGGGTATCGGAAACTCAATACTCCCGCCCACGAATGAGCCTCATTAATGACAGGTCTCCGACTACTGTCGTCACTGAATCTTCAATTCCCTGGGTTTGGGATCGTCTTCCTTGATCCGGCGCTCGAAAGAAATAGAGGATCAAGGATCACTTCTGACTCTTTTTGTAAAATAGACTAACTTTTCTCAGCGGAAGAATTTTCTAAAAATCTACTTACATAAACATATTCAGCGTTAAGAACTCCACAAATTACATGTGAGTAACTTTTCTCTAGGACTCGTAGTTTCTGAGGTGATCGACTTAACCCCTTGCCCAATTCGTATGGCTATATGTTCTCGAATAGCTATTAACAAAACCAGAATAGAATTTTATATTATTAACATACTTATACAGGGTGGTCCGTTTAAATAAGGCCACCTAAATATCTCTTCAGGTTATTTGTGATGCAAGAAATATTTGTTACCTTGTATTTTTCGATCAGTTACACGATGCAATAAAAAAATGTAGTTATGTATCAAAAGACGTCGATGACCTTGACAACTCCGAAAAGAATGCCCATTGGAAAAAAATATTCTTGCCAAATACAAATCCTAAATTAAAGGTGAATGTAAATTCATTTACATTTGCTCCATTTTAAAGCGAACAGACCCCTCGACTTCATCAACGCGAGCCAGTACATCAGCATTTCTTCCGGTAGAAAGCACTCGATTCTGTAAACGTGCGCGTTAAATCCTAAAGCACGCTAAGCCCGTTTATCTCGAATCCTTCAATCCGTCGAGATTGCATCCCGAAGAAAGAAACTAGTTCCGCCGGGGGAGACCTCTTTTTACGGCAGCGCCGGCGACGATGCGGGTAAATCTGGCCCGCGAATGTGGTGTTTATTAATCATGATCCTAATCCGGCGAGGAAGCTTTTTAATGGAAATCAGTATTCGCGGGAGGCAAACTTTTGCTTTCAAGAGCGGCTCGTTGAAACTTCTCAGCATTCGGCGGATTAAAGCTTGCCGAAAGTCGCTCGTTACCCTCGCCGTTCTCTGCTACGTTTTTTTTTCTCAAAATTTCCAGTCAATGGATCAACTGGGACATGAAAAATCGATTTTCTGTGAGATTACCTCCGTAAGCCGCGCAACTCCGTCCCTGTGATATGTTAACAATCTTTGTAGTTGCCTGCTTCCAGGCGTGCATAGCCAGCACTCGAGTTCATTAGAGGATTTGTCATAAATAAAGGACTAGATTCAAGGCCTGCAGAAGTCTCTATTACGGATTTAATCCATGGGAAGGTTCAACAGGCTTACCCCGATGACTACTGGTTGCCTGCTTCCAGGCGCCCAAGTCTTGTCCCTGTGATATGCTAACAGTCTTGCTTCTGCGTTTACCGGTGGCTTGCTTCCAGGCGCGCAACTCTGTCCCTGCGATACACTAACAGCCTTGCTTCTACGACTGTAGCGGTTGCCTGCTTCCAGGCGACCATAGACAACACTCGAGTGCAGTAGAGGATTTGCCATAAATCAAGGACTAGATTCACGGCTCGCAGAAGTCTCTATTACGGATTTAATCCCTGGAAAGGCTTAACAGTCTTACTGTAATGACCAGCGGTTGCCTATCTGCAGGCACCAAGGTAATCCCTGCGTTAGAATTCACTGTCCCAAAGGTAACAACGCTCCACACGTATCTAGGAGACTCGGACTGTCGGCCGCAGACTGGTGTAAGCATTTCCCAAGTGGTGCCACCCGGGTCCAAGAGGACATCAGTGAAAATTGAATCAAGGGACGGTGTCATTTCCTGCAGCTTCCGTAACCGGCGATATGGCTGCGCCACACAGCACTGACATCGATAGTCCTGTATCACCGAGCTACCCTGCGTGCGTGGTAGCTATTACACCGTGAGAATTGCGGTTGCGTCCACTTGCCTCTCATCCAGCTTAGCCCACCTGCTTCACGGAATTTCGGGATTTATTGGATTAGCAAGGAAGTAATTTCGGTATTTTAAGGTGAAATGACCTAAAATCGCACTTGGATCAATTTTTTGTCGATAAGGATCAGAAGTTTTATGAGCGCGGAATTGTGAAGCTAGCAGAAAGATGGCGGAAGATCATCAAACAAAATGGAAAATATTCTATCGATTCAAGCTCATTGCTTGAATGAAAAAATTGGTTTATATTTCACCTTAAAAGATCGAAATTTTTTGGAGATTTAAGGAGAAATATTGTCAAGAAAAATTGGAATTAAACGAGTTTTGAGTCGAAGCTGACCCGCACAGTGCACGAGGGTATATTTGGGAGAAATCCTGCGAGTGTAGAGTCGGCGTGTTCTTTTTCCATGCCATTTCCCTGGCCGAGGGTGCTGCTGCAAGCACTGACTGGAAGCTTAAGGTACTCTGTGCGCTGTGTTCCACCCGAACGACAATAACCGGGCACTCTTGCACGACGAAATACAACCTCGTAATTAGCCTGCGAAGTTTCATGCGGATTTACATTTGTACGAGGGAATTTAGAGACACCGCAATCAGGATTCAGTTTATTTTCCTCGTTATTAATTTCGGGAGAACGAGAGATAGTATTTTTGAGTATTTTTGAGTATTTGTAATATCAGCCCCTGGCAAAATGCTAGCTGCCTTGCTCGCGTGTCTGGTGGCTGCCTGCTGTCAGGCGCCTACAAGGATTATACACAAATTCCACGTAAAGTCCTTCATAAATTAAGGATTAAATTGAGATCTTACAGAGGACGTCCCTGTTCAATTTACATTTTGTTTAACAATTATTATGCCTATAATAAATTCACCTGTGGGACGATATTTTCAATAAGTCAAGGACTAAGTTGAAGTTTTCCTGAAGGGTTTCTAATTAATTTGTTCGCTTCGGATTGCTTGTTTAGCGATTAATGTTTTATACAAGGTCTGCCCCGTGGACATACTACCAGTGTTGCGTCTACGACTGCTTAGAGTTGCCTGCTTTCAGGCGCCCATAATGCCTGTACTAGAAGTTGCACATTGTAACAATTTTAAATATTCATTCAAATTGCAATGTTTTATTGAAATCTCCATTATGCATGTCCCTGTACATTCTAATACCGCTGTGCAAGCAACCTCGGGTGCAAGATACTGCAAAATGGAGAACGTTCGTGTTTCTATCAGTAATTTCTAACTCGACGGTCGAAGTGCCTGTGTTGCCAAACGTGTCTACAAAAAGCCTAATTTTCCCCATGAGCGTAGCAATGCGAACAGCAACGCTGCAAATAGTTTCGATGATCGTGATGAGTGTTTTTGTTTCGCGGATGATACTCGCGATGAGAGCAAGAGAAACGATAGCCATCCGGGCTATCACAACGAGGATCCAACGGGCCGGAGTGGGTTCTCGTTGTTTCCCTTTTCCGTCGGGCACTTGTCCCGCGAACCTAAACATTTGCGCACTGCAAAATTGCAATTCACCGCGCGGCGAACCGATCGGATAAACAAGCCGCGGATTCAATTATGCACGAGCCTGCGACAACAGCCGCAAAACGTGAGAATGCAATCCCCGGTTCACCAACCATAAAACAGCCGGAATGATCCGGGGGGCGGGGACTTGGCAAAGATGCACCCTCTGGAAAAAAGGGTGACAATGAATCCCCTTATCTACTACTACGATGATTCTGGCGGTACACGAACTACACAAAAAGTTCTAATCACTGAAACGGTAAAACTTGATGATTGCTTGCCCAAACGGCATTTCTGTCAAGTTTCTACGGTGTTTCGAAACATCAAGAATTCGTCCGGAGCACACGCGAACGGGCAAGGAGTCGATGGTGAATAAATTACTGTATGCAAAACGCATTAGTGTCGAGTGGCTTAGCCCTGGTAATGGAACAATGATTGCCACCCACGCGCGATTCGTCAAGTTGCCTAGCTGCAACCCTTCCTCGACAATTGCGCCGGACATCAATTTCGAGGGATCGGAACAGTTCTTTTTTTCTCATTCCGCAACGTAACGATCGCCATATTGTCCGGATCGAAGGTGTCCTTCGACGCGATTAAACGGCCGCGGAATAATTAATCGCGACGCGAGCGTCCCTCGAGGACAGGGTTGTTTGTCGTCGGCCCTTCCATCAAGTAGAAGGGCCTCGCGCAGACACTTGCTGAAAACGGTGGAACTTCCTAGCTTGTTGCCTTTCACCTGCCGGTGAAAGCGTTCCGCGAGAAATACCTGCGCATCGACGGAAATACACTTTCGAGAAAAAAAAAAAAAAAAAAAACAAGAAACGTAGAAAATCGCGCGACACTCAAACCGGAATCTCGGAATCGATACGATTTTAAAAACGGGAGGACGAGAACGCTCGCACTGGAGACGCGAGAAAGGAACGCGCTGCTTCGAATGTCAATATTTTTCGTTGTGTTGCGCAACAGAAACAACGTTTTTCCATCGGGCAAAGTAAATGAAATTCTTGTGCAGCGAATCGGACGATTTGTGACAGTTCTGCCTCCTTCGCGCGCGCGACGCAAGCTCGACTGTCGACGCGGACGACCGATGATAAGCGTGGTGTTTCCCTGCCCACTGTTTAGACACGTCTATATTGAATATTGGCTTGAATACGAATTATCGGTAGCTTTAATTTGAATTCTTTCCAGCGTTTTAAATACGGCGCTATCTAAGGGGTTATCTACCTCCCACCATACTGCCTAGCCACGCCTCCATCTACATTTACCACGCCCACTAAATAATCTTTTTTTTTTTTATTCGATTCTTTTGACAATTTTGACAGATACAAATACTGAATTCTTCAAGTATTTTATGAACGCGATCGGCGACCCTGTGGTCGCTTCGAGGACCACAGATCGGAATTGCACTGCAAATGAATGCAACCAATGATTCTTCAGTGACCTTGAGCAGCTCTCGACGACGAGAACGCCGTGAAACGAAATAAAATTCGCATCGATTTCTTACGGGATCGTTTCACGTAATGGAAGAACAGGAAAGGCCGGCCTCGGCAATCTTCTCGTAAATTCCGTCGACTAATTAGCAGACGATCGCCGCATCCATTGTTAACCGGCGGGTGTCCCGCGCGTTACGAGTGTGTACCAGCAAGGCTAGCCTTGACCCGGATGAACGGGCAACGATCGAAAACCCCCGGCGGGATTCGAGAGATCAGCCCCCGGAGCGATCATCGGCCAGAACGCCGGCAAACAAGAGAAGTTAAGCGGCGCGACGGAATGCGATTAAATTAATTGCGAATTCGCCGATGTAATTGGCGGTCCGTATTATCGTCTACGCCAGGCAAACGCCCGTGCGCCCCGACGGGTGTGAGGGAACGGGCACCCATGGGCGTGGACCACATTTTCCCCGTTTAAACGCGGCCGGACCGCGCTCCGATAGAAACCGGTGACGCTTTGACGATTTTTGACAAGAGTCGATGCACCGTAATTGAAATCGCACTCGCGGCCCATACCGTTCCAATCCAAAAGTTCGGACAATGTGATTTTACACATTGTGAGAATTATAGATCGGCCGCGTGCACTCCACGATTCTTTGTCGACCGTTTATTGCGCGGACCTTGTTAAATATACTGCATAATTAATAGACCGTACTGAAAATTACAGCTAATCGAATATGCTAAATTGATAATTAACAGACCGTTCGAGGTTTAATAATTCAATATATTATTCAAATTATACGGGATTTAATTAATTATTTTAAATAACTTGATACTCCGATTATATCAAATGGAGGGAATATGATACTGTACAGAATAGTATTGCAACTAAGTAGAATAGCCCGGCACTAGTCAGACGCATCGAGCAATTACTGAAAGCCGTCGAGTAAACAATGCAGCGGATGATAAAAAGTGTTCAGCTATTCAACTGAATAATTCTCATTTGAGGTTATCAATTGAACGGACAGGTGGTGGGAGGAGACAACGGTGGAGAGGGTGGAGAACCGTCGTAAATAATTACGTGTATCGCGGAATTAGCGGCGAAGATTCACGTACCGTTGACTCGATGCCAGTCGAGCGAATATCTGTTCTAATTGTATTAAACGCGGGGATATGTTTCTTTGGATCGCTGAGAATATAATGCCGTTAATGTTTCCGTTTCGCCGTGTAAAATAAGCAGTTGCCAGTGTCGTGCGCGACGACCGAGTTAAATGCGCCGTTACCAGATCTGTGAACGGTCTGTCGGTTCGCGAGAGTTCATGCTCTTGTAACGAATTTCATATATTTCCACTCGAGGATTTTCGGGCGAATTCGTCTTTTCGAATAATTGGGTGAAAAATGCGTGTTTCATACTTGGAAAAGAAACTGGGAATTTTCTGAAAAATTCTCTCTGCAATTTTCACGCCGAATCTTTTCAACCGAGGACTATCTTTAGAATTCTGTTGACCTCAATTAAGAAAATTAACAAATATCTTGTTCAACCATGTTTTTGTGGAATCTATGAATATTTCAGATTTTTGTCAGACCATGAATTTTTTAAATCTGCGGACATTTGTTATTTTTATACATTTTTGTTACACCATGAATGTTTAAAATTTTATGAATATTTATAAGTTCGATACACACATATATTATATTTGGTTAGATCTGAAATTTGTTATATCAACGAACGCGTGCATAAATTTTGGATTATGTGGGTACATATTTAATAATAAATTTCGCGTGTGAAGTCCCGAAATGCGCGGAGGCGTGCAAAGATTTCATTGACTATGAAATCGCGCCGGAAGTATTCACATCGGGAACGTACATCTCCGGTGGAATAAATGATCACACGTTTCATAACGTCAAATATTCCCGGGCTGGCTGTTATTAATTATTATTATTACACTTCGTATCATCATTTGCTGCTTCGAATTACATTGCATGTGAATATGTTTCGGGGAATAACGTTAAATATGAACACCGGGGGTCATTATAATTGCAAATGAAAGCAATTCGAGTGGCATCGATACTAGAATAACCGCATTAGCATTTTTTTAAAAAACGATCTGGCGCTGCAGTTTTCCGGATACACCGATTGCGCAAACGAATACAAACCGATTCAGACATGTACGAAATAATTCGAAAACAACAGCAAACTTACTCAAGCAAATCGTGAAAATTAAGACAAATACAATCTCGCTCAAACAAATACAACGACAGGGATAAGACAAGCGAAATAAATGAAATAAAAATAAAACAAAAAAGAACACGCAAGAAGAAAATTAATCCAGTCTACGTAAACAAAGGACAAATATGTATAAAAGTCTACAAACGTGCACAAACACACACAAAAATGCACGATCCAACATTTTGTGGCGAACTTGAAAAAAAAATTGTTCTTTTTGATAAAAGGGAGATGTTTCTAGATGACCCACCAGGTGTCACGAGGTAAAATCCACTCGCAGGTGAGTTTTCGCCAGCACTCGTGTTGAATGGATCACGGATCTATATTCGAAACATCTAGCGGCCAGTTGAAACGACGCGTTCGTGGTCGAGTACGCGCGGCAACTGTTCGAAACTGGTTGGAAACGTTCTAGTCGCGCAAGGAATCGCACACCCCTCTCCCTGCCACCCGTAGCATCCGTAAAGGTTGCTCGCGCCGGCGGCCACCCCCACAGGCATTCAACAGACCCGATTATACCGATCAGCTAACCGAGGAACACGATTCCGTCGATGGAAATTCCTATTTTTGAAAGCAATTTTCGAGAAACCACCACTGTGCCCCGTTCCATCCCCTGCGATAATAATCTACAACAATCCCTGTAATTGAACTGTATTTCATAAGTAGACAGCAGATTTCATGCATTTTTCTAAACAAAACTAATCAAGAACCGATCTGTGATTTACCGATCTGTGAGGAACACGTGTGAATTCTTTTATCCACGAATAAGAATTGTATCCGAAGCTATAACAATTTCCACATGAGCCCTCCTCTGATAATTTAAAAAAGAGATGCCTGTTAAAGATTTTAATTGGTCCTCCGAGGTTCGTTTTTCTTAGCGATCAACTGGTTTTCACGAATACCGCGCACGTCCTGCTCCCACACCTGAAATCAAACATGATCACTACAGTCGCAATTTACACTGAACCCAACCCGACGCTCGGAATCGTCGCTGTGTTTCGGATTAGTAACTTCATCCCTTGGAGGAAGTAGGTCAGAGAAAAGTTCTACGAAGACGCGTGTGTTGAATTAAGCGAAACTTGCCACTCTACAAAGGGATTTCCCGGAGTGGAAATGAGCGCTCTTTTTAATGGTGACTCCCTGGAGATATCCTACCAACTGACATCGCAGCCGGCGCGTCAGAGCGCTCAGCGCTTAGCATGTCGAGAAACTTGGATCATTCTTTTAAAGTCCATGGGAAAATTTCTTAATCCCATCGAGAATAATGTTTTCAATATTTTTAGCTCCTCTCAATCTTCTATCCAAATTATTTGTATGCAAATTTTTCTGTATCTGCGGTTTAAATTCAAACATTTTCCCTTTTAAAAAATATTTAAAATCCTCACAATTTTTTAGGTACGATTTTATATTCAATTAAATTAAACACCTAGAGCGCGGTACAATTATCTTTGATATTTGTTTTAAGGAAAACTGACGCAGATATCAATTTGAAATTTTGCAGGTTTCTTAATTAACAGTTCAAGAGTATGTTAACATGTTCTGTGTATAACTTCACGGGTTGGACTTCCGAAGTGTAATAATGCTGTCACAACGCGATATAAAATGAAAAGGAAAATACGCTTGTTTGAAAAGGATCCCTAGCACAGTCATCCGACGTCGAAAGCGGTTGATTATTAAAAATGTATGTAGAATACGTCGTGGAGGAAAGTACGAGTCGTTTCTCTGTTGCAGAATTTTCGACATCGCATCCTCAGGCAAAAATGTCTGCGTTAGATAGACTGTGAATGTTGCCCGAAGACGAAGTGTGGTGTCTTCCCATCAATTTGATTAACTCCCCGGCCTTAGAAAATGCATTGCCGACGTAGCGAACGTCAGGAGCATCTGCTACTAGTTTCGAAACAATTTGGTTGGAGCATATGGAATGTCGATCTCGCAAATAAAGCTTTAACTACAAGCTGCGGATGTTACACGGCTCAACATCGTTCCCGCATCGTCGTCCCGTTCTGCTCCTCCATCGATCCGCTAATTTTCGAAAATTAATTAGGTTTCCAACATTCGAATATATCTGGAACTTCGCGTTGCGTTCATTCCGCGATTTATTTCATTAATTCTAACTGGAACAATTTTATCGTTGCGATAACAAAAATCCACAATGTTGCAGTTGGATACGTTCGTTACTTTTGTTTTAAAAAATATGTAGGTAAAAGTAATTGTCTCACCGGTGGTGCATTGCTCAAGAAAACAGATAAACTCGGCGAAGGACACCGTCACCGGACCCATTCAATTGCGAGTAAGGGGCAATCGAATCGCATTATTATTTCAACAAATAACAAGGTAGGAAAAAGGAGTACAAGTGAAAATACTGTAAATAGCTACAGGGCTGGTTTCCAGTGATTAAAAAGTAGGGAAAAGTGGCGCAACGAGTGGGCGGACCGTAGGAATGAGTTTCTGTTTTAATTCCCGGAGTTATGCAACCGGTAAGAGAGCCATACTGAGATGGTAAGAAAGCCGAGCATATCCGGTTCTGGAGCGGAAGCGAAGAATTGTCCGGCGTGGTCACGTGGAGGTTCCGATATCACGTGGCTGGAAGGGCCGCGTGATCCACGTATTCGACTTACGTAAACGCTCGTTCTACCGACACGGCTGATTGTATTTTGGAATCAATGGAATCCCACTTGATCAACGCAGGACCCTCCTATTATTTGAATTAATTAACAGCGCCCGGCTGTTTCGTAATCCGCGATCCGTTTAATTAATACACTCCCGGCAACACGCCCCACCCCACCCCACTTTTTCATAGCCGCGTTTGCGTAATAATATCAGAGGGCGGCTTTTTACTCAAAGAAACTCAGCAAAGTGGATTATTATGCGACGCGGACCATTATTTTTACATTCAGGGTCATGTTTGTATTATGCTTTTAATAATAGAGTTTAATAAGAAAATTGACTCCAGATAAGACTCTAAGAATCCAGATCCGCCCGAAACAAAAATTTTCCGCCGCAGAGAAACGGAATTTCGCGCATCCGCACGAAGCAGAAACGTTCTGAGAACGAAATCAACGTCCCCCGAACCGCCTGCGGCACCAAGGACCCCGTGTCCTACCGTCGACGACGAAATCCCTCGACGAACGGAACAATGCCCGCCGCAGGCTTGAAAATAAATAACCGGGAAAAAAAACGAAACAAAACAAATGACGGAACATTCGCCGCGGAACGGTATTGTTATCGACAACTCTATCAATTGTTCTGGACGACCCGAAGCGGGCGACTCGTCACCGGAGAAACGTTGGTACCGGAATTCCGTCCGACAAAAACAATAAAAATTCCGGAATACCCTGAACCATTCTGTGTGATCTGTCCCTATTAATTTCTAGTACCTCCCCGTCTCCGAATTTTCAAGCAGCAATGAATTTAATGGCCGAGGCAGCCGGTATGAGGAGTCCGTCGAACTGGGTCGAGCAGCCTCGGACCAGTTACGAATCGCGGATGCAGGTTTATTAATTTCAGGGAGACCTCGAAGACAATTAAAAGTTTCGGTGACAGTGCGCCTCCCCCTGGAATCGCCACTGTTTGTTGAGTAAATATCCCTCGACTTTGCTGCTTCTACTCGGTAGTCTAATGTTTTATTGTGTTGTGATTGCGAAACGGCCTGACAAGATCGTTTCAAGGTCATGCTTCTGTGTTTCAGCATGACTAGATGAAGATTTTTATTTTTGTTTTCGACGTAGCAACTGTTTTGTGTGTTACCATTTTTTGCCTGCGTTTATACAGCTTCTTTGAAGGTAGTAACTGGCAAGACGCGTTCACAGTCGATCGAGAATCGTCTGGTTCTCGTTTCTCGGTTTCGAACAAAGTTCAGAAACTTCACCGAGCCGCGAAGGCTTGAAACCAAACTACTTATCGATGTTCTCCCACCCCCGCAAGCTCTAAGGCCGCAGGCGTTTGGCAATAATGTAAACACCAAATCGATCACACACGTGCGAATAAAAATTCTTAAACCGACGCGTGTCTTTCCTTCGGGTTCCATCAAACTGTCACAGGCCAAACTAAGATGAATATACTCGGTCGAAATCGTTTGCACTTTGCACTTTTACACCCCCTGGCAACAATCTTTCTCACCTCCCGATACTCTCGCCGATAAATTAACCCTCCGCTGCTCGGGAGACTATCAATTACTCCGCGGAATTAATTGAACCAATTTTAATCACCTAAAATAATTTCGCAATTCTCGCGTCACCGGAACAAAATACCGTGCGAAGGGTTGTGCTTTTCGATACAGAGATAACTTCAACGTTTTATAAAACAGAAATACCGAAATAAATTTTTCACTGACGCGTAGAGGCAGCTCCGGCGGTTTTTTACCATCTCCGAACATGTTTTTTCGATTAAAATTTGCGAACCGGAATATTCCATCTGAGAAACAGGTGGTGGTAATTAATCATTAATGGAAAATCCCGTCTACAAACTGCCCTAACATTCACCCTGATATCACCGTCCGTTGTTTTTCTTCCGGAAACAATGAATATTATCGCACTGTATGAAATTATGGGGATTCACAGGAGCCCGGAGGGTGACGGACACATTCGCCGAGAGAACAATGCAACACGGTTCTGAGAACGGCTTGAAACATTTATTCAAGTACATAGATATAAATACACGACGGGGTGAGTGTTTCGAAGAGCAACGGAACGTTAAGCGTGTGCCTCATGCCGTGAGAATCCCTGTAACATTCCATTGTGGGACTAGTTACCATGGCAAGAGCATATACAAACTGCGACTGTGATCCGATACTTAAAGTTATACTACACGTGTATGTGTGTGTGTACGTGTGCGCACGAATTTCTTGTGCTGGCTTATCAACGCATTTGGTCCCGCCGAGACTTTTCCAAAGAGAAATAGAAACTCGAAACGCCGTGAACACAACGAATCAAGGAACGAGAAACACCCCTGTCGAAACAAGCTGTCGACACTGCAGCTTATGTATGTACAGCCTGCTTGCCGCTTTTAAAAAGCGTTAACGATTGATTTCCGTTCGAGAAACAAGAGAGAACACGTTCCATTAGTGCCATAAGAGAGATTGTTGTTCTTAAACATAAATACATAGATCCTTTTTTGTGCAGTTGTATAGTACTTCGCATAGTTACTCCTCTAGATGCTAAACACTTTTTACAACGGTTCATACAGAGAGATACCTTAAGCTCGTGAATATATTAACAAGCGTAGAGCGAGGCTGGTCAGCCCGGAGCCTCATCGACACAATATATTACAATTATAATTGTTCGAACAGATATGATTACGTACGATTAAGTGTGCTGGACATATCGATCGAAGGAATAATAGAATAATACAATAATGATTGAAGCCAGTTGGCTGTTAAAAACTATAAAAATATTCAACATTCTATAGACAAGTTCTTCCAGAAAATAAGCAACTCGAAGAAATGAAACTGCACGGAACTAAGCTGTTTTGCTCGTTGAAAACTTGAGACCGAGGGGTTCCCAGTGTTCTCAACAATTGAATTTCAGTTACAGGTTATGATACATACCGGCTATGATACATACGTACACGCGTAAACAGCCAATGTTTATTTGCACATGTTTAATTTGATTCACCTAGGTAGGCTAACATATTCCTAAATTCTATGCTCTAAGATTCTGGCTATGACCAGGAAAACCATGATCGACTAGACGGCGTAGGAGATTTCGGTACCGGAGACGATGGCACTGATGCGTTCGGTGTAGTTGGAGTTGTCGGCGTAGTGGGCGTGCTTGATGTGATCGGATTCTCGTTGCTCAGGTTCCTCAAACGCACTTTCTCGTTTGTCTCCGCTTGCATCTTTTGTTCGTACTCTCTGACATCCTCCAAACTCATGTCATACCACTCATCGATCCAGGTGAACGCTTGCCGATGACCGAACAGTAGAATGTCCCTTATACACTGTAACACAAAGAAACATAATTGCTTCCAGTGTTAATACATTCTAGGTATAATACTAGGTGTAATACTCTTAATACGTTCAAGGACAATTACTCTATGAATTAAGTCCTCCACTCGAGTCTGCATGCCCCAGACTTCGAACGAAGCATGAACCAATTTGTAGGAACACATTATTGGCTGTGTCGTCTCCCTCCAGCCCTCCACTAACGGTCCTCGACCTGTCCGTTTAGATTGAAAGAATTTTGGATCCTACAGAAAGCAAACAGTTTGAAATTTCTCTAATTGTAACGAATAAGATATAAGAAATTGTGTTCGAAGTACCTCTTCCTCTTTGTAGTGCTTTGCAGAGATTTCATCATACGCGATGTCTACAAAGTCGACCTCACGGTGTATCAATTCGATGGGGGTGAGACCTAAGCACTGTTTCGAACAGAACATGACTAGACGTGATTCATTTATCGAGTGGAATTCTATAAAAACTCACGTACATTCTCTGTGGACCCATTGTTATCCTCGTATCGAGTTCTTATGGAGATCTGGAACTTGGGGATGAAGGAACACTGAAATGCATAATTATGTATATATGGAAAATTCAAACACTTCTAAAATCTAAATACTTACGGTGTATTCTTTGGTGACCATGAAGAACATGCAAAAGAAAATGAGATATTGTTATATTTACATGATGCTTTACAGATACAAGAATTAATAATATATAGTTTATCCGTTCGTACCTGTGATAGTGTAAGGGTAATAATTCCATGCCTTCTCGGTCACGTAGAATACTTTCGGGATGACCGATTGGATCCAGTACGGCAACTTACTATAAAAGAGCAGGGCAAATGAGAATCTATTTATACCTGAACTTACAAACTATGCTTGGGATTATCACCTAGACAAATGGATCCTCTTTTCTGTGTACTGGCCCTTTCCATGCTCCGCATCGTCGCACTCTACATTTTCGATCACCTCAACACCTTCGTCGTTCGCCGATTGTTCGTGACTATGCCTTGCGATCATATACAGTTGCCCTATGCGATACTAGAAGATGCTCAGTGATAATTACAAATAGAATAATATTACTTAACGATTAATATTATTAACATTAATCATTATAAGATTAATCAGGGACACAACAATTTTAATGTAAGGAGTTTGTGATTTATTTTGAAACTTCTCGAGTGCATTCGTGATACAAAATTCATTTGGCGATAAATAAAAACTCGAACTTTTCAGTTTAAATAATTTCCGTGTAAACTCGCGTATATAACTAAAATTGTCGGTTGAGTATTGAATGGCATTCGATGTTGCAATAAACACATTATTTCGTTAACTCTCGAAATATTTAAACCACGCAATCATTCCGGAAAATAGATGAATAAATACATGTGGACCAACCGGGTCCCAAGAACGGAAATTGCTAGGGTCGCCAGATGCTTAGAATGTAATTATTTTGCCACAAGTAATGATGTAAAGAATTTACCTCTGCCGTAGTGAGTGGCATGGATATGCGGTATTCCTTCGTTAACACCATGTTCGCAATTAAAACTTGTCAACCTTCGGCAATAACATCAACTCGACACTTGCCGGGTAAACAGTGCTTTCTTACGAGGAAACAGCCGACAAATTCGTGAAATTGTCATGTAAATATGAATTTCAGCGATAACCGAGGGTACCAGGCAATAAACAAAATCGAACGGAACGAAGTCAGCCCCCTATTTCCCTTTGATCGATAATAAAGCCCGGCACCTTAATACCATAACCGTGTAACTAGCCTTAAACGAAAACTCCCAGCGTATTCGCTTTCTCATTGATTACAAGATTACAAGTGATTACAAGAGAATTGCAAGAGAATTAATTTCCAGTACGGCAAACTATTCCATGACAATCTTGTGTTTGTACGTTGAACAGGATTTTTTCGTTTAAAATGACATAACCTGTACGCTGCTGTACGCGGTAAACAAGCGTATAATGCGGCCGCAGAGATTTCAGCTTCCTTGTAACGCGGACAGGTAATAAATTGTTTAAACGGATAGAGAACCTTTTATCACTACAGAAAAATTAAACTTTACTTTGCAACTCGAAAATTAAACGTTTCTCCCGACCTAGAATATTTCCGTTCCCCATGATTTATAACACCTCGTACAATACCTAAATGTTTAGTAATTGATTCGACACTGACATATTTTGATAAGGTAGACAATATTTTATAAAAAATGGATTATAGAAGTAATATATTTTTAGATTTCCGTGTACCGACAAGAAGGTGGTGATAGTCTCCGTGTTCGGCAAGTCACAGTACAAATCTAAAGGATGCAAGACCAGTATGCTGAGCTCTATCCTCCAGGTGGACCTCCTGGATGAGCCACAAGTGGACCGAGACACATTTGTAAGAATTACGTGAATGCGAAAATGGTTCAATGAATTGTAGTATAATTTTGCTGAACTTTCTAGAGTGAGATCGAGGGGTACTATGACACAAAAGACAAAACCATATATCTGCACCTGAGGGGTCTGCTAGACACGCATAGCCTTCTGACAGAGTACAACAGATTTGCTGAGAAACAAGACTGCAAGGATTTCCTAAGCGTGTGGGCTCACATGAGAGACAAATACGCCAGGGCCTTACTCGTCCTATTCCATATATCTCATGTTATTGTGCTCGCGCATCCCACACACACCTTCGATTACAGTTACGTGCATCTGTTCAGAGCAATGGATATCGTCAGGTAAGCGTTTGGTTTAAAAGGTGTAAGGCTGTGTTGAAACTTTGTTTTGATTGTTAGGCAAAAGGTTTCGCCACAGCTCTCCGACGTTCTGAGCTGTATCTATAGTCTTCCAAAGGATTGGGTGGCCAATGTGAGGCCATGCTCGCCAAGAGTGTTGTTTTATTTTGAAACGTGCCCTACCGTATTCCAAGATTCTGCCAGTGGGACTAACATAAAGAAATTGGAGCATTCCTTGGAGGATCAGATTTACCATGTGCTAAGGAAGAACCGCATAGTGACTAACATTAGGTGAGAATGTTCAGAAATAGTGCTCGGTCGATATCAACTTCTATAGAGCCTGAGCATAATAACGTTTATTGGTTGCTTTACAGTTCGAACTCCCTGTTTGCGATCCCTGCAAACCAGGAATTCGTCTATGTGCACACCGGAACAACGGAATCCAGGGATATCTTAGGGTACATGGCAAAGAAGCTGATACAAAGCTGCAAAGTCAGTTCTGGAGGTAGCACTTCGAGGAGTCTGGCCAGCCAGGACTCTAATATTCCAGTAGACGATCAAGAAACGGGTAGGTGGAGCAGGAATGAAGTATGTCTTCGCTTATTGCGGACCTGTAACGCTACATTTAGTCGCACGGTTTCAGAGACTCGATCCTTCAGACTGTTCCTACAACAGCACATAAACCTGGCCTTCGCTAGAGGGTTCGATGACAATGTTGGGAGGCACTCTGTACCCGCCTACTTTGAGGTTTGAATTTATAACTTGTGTCTAATCGTCGCAAACACGGTAATCGTATTGTAACGTCTTCGTGTAAACCAGGTACCGACTGCTGGTATATTCTATGAAGTGGCGAACAAGGTCTACGACTACTTCATGCATGGAACGGACAAGGAACTGTTAACACTGCACAGTTTACTGGACACCGATGTCAAATTCAGCAAGAGCAGGTGCAGCAAAGTGCTTCCGAGGGCACTGCAAACGTATCAGGAGAATTTGCCTCAACATTACACGAGGTACCGATTGGATTGCGTTAGAAAAACAGGGTAGCAACTGTAGAGTTCAATTTCTAGGGCGTACCATGAGACGAAACTGGCACACGCGATGGCGGTGTTCGAAATGCATGCTCGGGGGCCTTTGTTTGAAGAATTCAGCGAGAAACTGCAAGCTGAGTGTGAGAAACATTGGCGGTCTGGTCGACAAATGTGCGAAGTACTGTCTCTGACGGGGAATCCCTGTACCAATCCTATTCATCGAGGTGGTAGCGAAGGTGCTGGAGGTGGAGAACAAGCAGAACCCAGGGATAACGACAAGTATGTCTATTGCATACAGATTTATTTCGTTAGATTCAATTTATAGCAACATAACTGATTAATTCCTTGTTCTACGTGTTGCAGCGATTTGCCAATCAGGGAACACTGCAGCGGGGTTCGCTACATCTGTGCCTGCAACTGCGGTCGTTGCCAAGGGTCGCGGGAGGATCCCTTCAGTCTGAGGCAGGCGAATTATGAGTACTTCCAGATGCTGGCGAAACAATGCGGCTGTGCGCAACTGGAGAACATTCAATTCCCTGTTTTCCAACCGAGCACCCACAATTACAGGCCAGCGCAGTTGCTGTCTATAACCAAACGTAAAGATTCGTTCTGTCACGCGGAGTCCCCAACCCCAAGGGGAAACACCCAAGCCTGCAGCCTGGGGGTCAACACCCTTAATGGTACAGTTGCACCGTTTAGTTTAATGCCAGGCGTTTTTCAACGCTGTCACAGTTTCAGATGACGTTCGAACACCTTACGGGAGTGGGGGCCAATTTCAACAAATCAGCGAGCCCAACGAAGACGTCCCTAAACTCAGCAAAACTAGTCTGACACCCAGCGACGCGCACAAAGTGGTCATAGAGGTTTCCGATAGCGACGCAGACAACAAAGGTAAGTGTTCCCCTGGTGTTAGAGGTTACACAGTTTGCGGAACGATAAGCTACAAATTTCAATTCTACAGAGAAGTCTTTAGTCAGACAACCATCGACCACGGAGTACCTGCCAGGAATGTTGCACACAGAATCCCCGGCTGGTCTTTTACCGCAGTTCTCCAGCTGGTCCCTGGTTTGCCTCGGTCCTAGCAGCTTGTATTCGCACAACTTGGGTCTGCAACACCAGGCTGGCGTACTACCCACCTCCGCTTTCCTTCTACCTTGGGATGTGACTGTCAGATTGGAACACCAGAAGGAAAGGGGTTCGCTGTGGCCCACGATAAGCGATCATGGTGCGCATGGATATTGTCCGAGGGGGAAGAACTTCCAGAACATGAATACCATTCGTGGTAGAAAATCGAAGGGTGGAAAAGAGTTTGTCGTGAAGATATTCGTTGGAGTGGAGTACGAGTGTCCGAGAGGACATAGATTCATGGCTTCCGCGCCTGACAAGGTGCTCAAGGCCACTGGGAATGGGATCGTGAAGGACAGTGGGAACAAGGTCACCTCCAGCACTGCGGACATGCCTCTCTACTTCCCCTGCCCCTGCAGGTATGCAGGAGTTACATTAATCTCACATATGTGTAATAATTTGAAGTATTTAAAGCCATTTTCTAATTGTCTAGGCAAACGAAACCACTGATAGCTCAGTTGATGAGGATTCATGTGGTGACTCCGAAGGCACCTGTACACGTCACATTGAACCCCAGAGTTCAACCAGGACCTCCACCCTGCCCTATCTTTGTAACTGGCTGTGATGAACCTATAAAGCTGTCTCAGAGTGCCTACTGGGTCCTAAGGCTCCCGTATCCTTTTACTGAAGATCTACAGTAGTGGATTAATGTTTAAGACGCTCTAAAAAAGACGATAACTATTTTAATATTGTACTATACAATTTGAACTTTTTTGGAAAGCTAGAGCAATTAGTTCACTACAGTATATGAAAAGAAATTTTGTAGGCCTATATTGAAAATTTAAAAAGTACGTTTTGTCGATCCGTGTCAATTGTATAACGTCAAGTGTCAACTGTATATATAAATTTGAAGAAACATTCCTTAGTGTAAATTATAGATACGTGTACATGGACGAAAAGGGACCGTACTTGGCACCGAAAGATCCAGTGCCAACATCGCAAGGGAGACTACTGGCTGGGATGTACGGAATCAGCGAAGTGGTTCCTGAAAAGAAATAACGCAGTATTGAACTTTTTCTAAACATTATTTGTACGTAAAATGTAAATTATTGTAAATATAAAGTTCCAAAGAAGATGAAACTTTCTTCTTCGAGTTACACACCTTTCCACGCGATTCACAAAAAGAATGAATTATTGAAAAACTTTGAAACCATTTTGAACTGCAGCCACTTTGGCGCCAATCAGTTAAGCACGGCTCGCCATGATTGGCTGTCCCTATCGGCGGGAAAATGGCCGCATTTTGAATCGAATTAGTGATCGCTTCAATAGCATCTGTGAAATTATTGAAACACGAAATGCACCGAAGAACTTCTGTACAAACACCGTTAGAAAACATCATTTGCTGTTAGATTTATTGGAAATATTCGAGGTTACAGAGCTGTAGGATTTGTATAACGAAAAAGAAATTTCTCGTTCGAAATTCTCCGCCATTATACTCGGCGCTCCGACCGTTACGAATTTTCTTACATGAGGAAATAAACACATGTCATCAGGTCTCACCTGTAGAGGCGGTTATTTTAGTCCGTCGCGCACTAATATTACGAGATTTCCGATGACATGAATGAAAAAGTCAATTTTCTTAACGACAAGATCAAATACAATAAAGTTCTGTCGAACTTAGCCGGTAGAAGCGATCGTTGTTGGTTTGCCGGAAAATATATTGGAGTTTTCAACATCACAGTACAAAGTGCTCGTTCGATTTGCTAACATTACGCATAATCGCTGATACCGTGAGTTTATTAATACAAATATTTTAAACTGAGGTAATTTAAGTCTTGGAAATAATGATTGAATTTGTTGATAGGAGGGAAATTCATTAAATCTTATCTGTTACAGATAATCTCGAGGAGCAATGGGGCACTCGTACTTAGTATTCTCCCTTGTTATGACTTTAATTTGCCAGAGCAAAGGGGACACGATGTTTGGATGGATTTGGGGCAAGTCCAAAGACGAAACCACCGTTTTGGTAGCCGACGGAGTGCCTTTAGTTTCAATCCCTTACGAGTCCATGACGGAAGATGAGAAATTCCTCCAAGAGGCTGCTAAATTCACAGAAATCCAAGTGTCTTCTCCCTTGGAGACTTGCCAACACAAAGTCATCATGAAGATTAGAACTTCCTGCTTCGAAATGACTGAGGAGCAGCTTGCCAAATTAAGCGTCAATCTATTGAACTGCCAGGCCGCTGTGGAGGGCAGGAAAATGTTTCCCTGCACCGAGGAGATGGTAATACCTTTTCTTAAACATTTTATGCACTTGCAGTAGCCTTTGTTATATTGTTTCTTTAATTATCATGAGGTCGTTATTGATCATAGAAGCTATTATCACTGCTGTGCATTGAAAGTGCAGCTGGAGTGGTAGACTGAAATAAATTCCACACACATGTGGGTTCAGTATGTGTGTGTTTGCCATATATAGAAGGGTGGTTTTGGTCATGTTCAGACTTGCAACTTCCCCCCCTGGTGGGGGACAGACCACCTCTGAGCTGTTCCAAGTTACATTGCCATAACATAAAGTACTCTTTGCCAGTGCACATCTAACTCTCCCCTTGTTCTCCTGAACTGTGAATCAATATTACTCCAGTACTTATTAATCATTAATTAAGCAAATTATTGTTCAACTCTATAAGTGATGGTGTTTTTTCTCAGTCTCTGAAACAATGCACAACAGACATGGATCCAGACATGTGGAACGCGTATCACTTGGTCAGTAACAGAGCAAGAGCAGTTTGTTACGCGGCTCGAGGTACTCAGTTCCGTGCCCTGACTGAATTGACCGTTAATAAATTGATGCAAACTGCACACACGCAGATTAAGACACTGGGTTCTTTAAAGGTAATCAAATAGAAATAAAAATCAATTATAGCAGTACCCGTTATATTGACTATTTAATGGTCAATCGAATACTAATTCAGGACAGCCAAGATCGTTTGGAAGAGCAGACGGGGCAAGTGTTGTCCTCCTTGACGGAAGGGAATAAAGCGCTGCTGGAACAGCAAATGCGTTTGAAAGACGCACAAGTAACGGCTCATAATCTGGTAACAACGAATCTGAGAGAATTGAGTAACGAGAAGGCATTGATTAGACTGGGCCACACTCAGTTGGCAGCAATGGCGGAGGATATAAAACAGAAGTTGGAGCAGGCTAGTCAGAGCTTGACCGTACAGTCTGTCGAGCACAGCGAGAACCACAAGGAGATCCTCCAGGACTTGATGAACATTCAAGAACAAGCACAATTGATCTGGGAGAAGATCGAGTCTAGTACCAGTCGCATATTCGAGCAGCACGAAGAGGCAATTGTCCAGTATGAGCACACTCTAGAGAAGCTAACTCAGATTAACGACACAATCCAGTTTCTCTGGAACCTGACAAATACAATGCGAGCAGAAGTGGATGAGAAGCTCAGCTGGCTGACCAACTACGTGGGTGACACAGGAGAACAGATGCAGAAGATGTACCGCACAGGCTTGCACGTAGTCTATTTACTGTGCGCCATGGTGATCGCTGCATTCCTCCATGCTCCTCTACTGACCAGGATCACTATATTGGGTCTGGTGCCGTTGAATTTGGCGTCGTATTTGAAACATGGCATGGATGCATGCTTGGATTTCACATCGATGACCGTATTGATATTCCTAATCACAGCAAGTGAGTAAAACGAAAATCTTCACTCATTGGACAACATTAACTGATCTTTGACTTCGCAGTGCATTTCCTGATGGCTGGCATCCAGCGAATTTGTGGGCCGAAGGCAAGCAAAGTGCGACCAGAGCCAATACAGGTCCTCAAGCAAAATGGCACAGCGCAGGACTATGTGTCATCCTCCTGTGCGAACCTAAAGTCCTCCAAGGCTCCGACTCTTCCGTTGCGCATTAGACTGAAGAGAACCATCAATTACCTCTACAACGCCACTCGCAATCAGATAAACTACTGCATACGTAAGTCTAGAAGTTCTTGAGTAAGGGTATAGCCGGATCATTTGAATCTTTTTGCAGAGAAGTGCAGTTCCCTAGTGCAGTCCGCAGCCTTCTGGAGCCGGCAGAGCTTCACGCAGCAAGAGGAGCTTTCCTGCTCCTATATTCCGTCCAAGAAATCTCGAGAGGATCTGGTCTACAACCACCAGGATGATTACCCCAGCATGATTTCGGATGACGCCACCGACTTTGATCATTCGATCACGATAAACGAGCAGGACGACAGCGTCAGCGAGCTCGAACACCTGGTGGATGCTAACGAACTAAGGAGACGGCTGAGAAAGATCGAGGGGTCTGTTGCCAGGTCGACTTATACCAACCAGCGTTCTCCTTCCAGAAGGTAGCTAGAACTTTTTAGTGCGTGTTCTGGTTTTCAACAGAAAACGAAAAATCAAGAACTATTTTGAATGCTGCCCGTATATTCCAACTTGGTAATGAACTTTTTCAGCACCAGCCCAGCATACGCCTCACCCAGAGTCCTCTGCAACGGGATGACAAGAACTGGAAGAAAGTGTCGCTTGTACTCCACCAGTGGCAGCTACTACTGTGCCAAGCACTCCACAGGATCCTCTATATTAGGAGACTGAACAATTCTGTAGCTGTTTAAGAGTAGCTTGTAAGTTAGTTTCGAAAGTAAATTGCGGACCAAATCTGTACATATTTGTTAACGTTTTACCGTGTGACATGGTAAGCCCACGTTAAGCGTAGCGATAATTTATTTTTGTAAAACCTTACGCGTGTGAAGGTCGAATAAACGTATCAGAATGAATGTACACTGGTGTGGTGCACCTTCTCCAAAATCGTAAAGACCACCAAACATGAAAACCCATTAGAAACGTGAAACGTCAGCAGATCTCCATGTTGTACTGCGTGCAGACCGCGTTTGTAGTTAGCTCGAGGAACCTCGGGCTGTTGTCGAAGCCTATTCCGGTTACTAAGTTCCTCAGGTTACAGTAGTTCGCGCCATAATCGAATATCCTGAGCCACTCGTTCGACACAGACTCACCCTTGAAGAAAATATTGAAAATATAATGTGAATAGTGAAGAAAGTAATCAATTGATTGCGAATCTCTCTCTCCCCATGCAAAATAAATATTTTAGCAGTCTAGTGCTTAAATACCGTTGCCACACAGGTCCTGTTCACGTTCTCGAATGTGATGCTTATAGTCTCCATAGTCCTCATGTTTAGACCCTGATGGGACGCTCTGATTATGTTGCTTTCGTCTGGTTTCGGCTCGCTGAGCTGCAAAATGAAATCAATCATCTAGAGAACGAACAAGTTGCTCTTATCTTTACTTTGCTCTGTTTGTAAAATTGTAGATTCGGCTTGAACAATGAGTTTAGATTATCGCTTACTTTGTAAAGACACCTGCTGCCACGTGGACCACAATTGACACTGGTAGACCAGTTGAGGATTTGACACCTGAACTTTTGCATAACGTAAGTGCAGGGGTCTTGGAACTTCCTGTGAAAAAGAAATTCCTATCAGTTCGTTCCCTTAAAATTTATATCGATTTTGCTTTACTTTTCTGTGTAGCTATATTATGCAATATTGAAACAAATTGTTTCATGTCTCAGAAGCTGTTCTGTTCAGTTCTGTAGCTGGGATTTATTTCAGCAAAGACAACAGTGCTTTATGGGCCATTCGGTGATTAATACTGATCTAATGGGACCTGTTTAGTAGTACGGTGATAAATGTAGAATTATTATGTGATTTAGAAGGCTCTCCGCGGTGTCTACGTTGGAGGAAATTTATTGTCATCTTTTGGCAGTGGCGGTGTTCAAAAGGGGCGCACCGAAATAACACGGTATCGGCCTGCTGAACGTTCTCATGGGCTTGAAAAGTATGGTTCGTATATTTTTCAAGCGGTGTCGTCCAGCCAAAGGAAAATATACGAGGCTCTGCTTGGTAATATTGAGTTTCTCTATGCAGGAGGATTGTTTGCAGAAGCGGCTAGCAAAGTAGTCGTTATCTTGGAACAGATTTTTCTCAGGCTTCTATGGGGGGCCCGTCAAAATAATCATGCTAACCCATTAAGGACAAAAAAATCAAGAAACTGCATGAAGGTCAACACCCCGAACTGGTGCCAGGTACATAACATTGAAATTATCTTTGCCCACTTTACTGCTTTGCAATATGTATTATGTTTTAAACTCGTAGATCATTTCCGAGCGAAAACGAAGTAGTGTTTATGAAGTGGAACATGCCATTTAACAGTGCACGATGCATGCAGAGGATAAGGGAAGAAGAAGGTGAGCAGAAGACCGCCGGCAAGGACCATTATCAGTGCAGTGATGCAGCAGCTGATGAATCTGAATTTTGGGAGCATGCTGCAACCGCTTCTGATCTCCATGGTAGGTGGATCGTCATTCTCCTCTTCGTGTCTTATTTTATCTAAGCGTTAATATCCAATAAATGATTACAGTGTTCCAAAATCAACTACACTGGAATAAACATTAACTACTCGAATGATTTATATTTGACTACCGCACAGAGAAAGAATTGATTGTTCGTGGCGTTTGCATCAAGAGTCATTGTTTCGAAACTTTTGATAGATGATATTAGGGGATGATTTTGGATTTTGAGGTCACCGAATGTAGGATTTACGTGTTCGGGACAGTTTTAATGGTGACATTGATGAAATAGCGTTGCACAAGTACCTTTCCGAGTAGAGGGAACAGAGTCACCATGCGAGTTGGTCCGTGTCGGGCCGTTTGCTTGTGTGTAAGGCGGGGGTGGTCGCCTCGACATTGACCTAAGCTGCATGTATTCTTTGTGAGGCGGCGGTCCGTCCTTTTTAGCGCTTCCTTTCGACCGGGCCATCAGAAATCGGTCATCTTTCATACGAGAAAATAAGCTGACCAACGTTCCACGAAATCTGACTCCGGAAAAAATTGAGAACACGCGACTGTCATTCCTTCCTGTCATTTGCGTATGTTCGCCATCGATCCTGATGTGTGCATAAATAATAATAATAATTTTTTTAAATTTGCAAACATATTCATCACTTCAACTTTCCAATCGTAGAATGGAAAAAACATTTATTTTGCAACGTTTTCGTTGTCTATTCGGATCGAATGGAAGCGAATATTTTAATACAGTCGAAGATTTATTGTATCGTGGCTAGCCATTTTATAAGAAGCATTTGAGCGGCCTCGACTTCCCACGAGTGTAGATTGAATCATTTTTTCCAGAGCTTTTTTTTCTGGCGTCCGCGGTGTCCCTAATGAATACTATCTTTCGAAGATACCAGCCATAAATGTACTCGTCTCACGACCGCTACTTCCTTTTCTTCCTCTTGGACAGCCTTGTCACTAATTTATCGATCGCGCGATTCGTGTCTCAACATTAAAATCATTGTTCGAACGATCCGGTTACAAGAAGCGGAACAGAACCGTAATAAAACGTCGGATCTGATCGTTCACATTGAAACACGGCTATTAAGGCACTCGACATCGTGCGTATGTAGATTGCGTGGAACTATTTTAAAACATTTCTAAAGCACTGTCTTTGTTATCGTAGATAGTAAAACTTGTGTAGATAAGAAGAAGCTATTCGATTTTTGCAAGTGCGAAAGTGCTTCGCGAGCAGAGATCGGTTTTTGCGAATCTCGAGGAGCGAAGCGACAGATTTAGCATGGTTTGACTTATGGTCGATTGTTCGAGGGAAAAGATAGCGTGTTCTGCGAATGTGGGTCAGCGAAGACGAATGAATGCGAACAGTGTTTTCCTATTTGCCGATTCCTGCCTTCGCCGACACTGTTTTCCTTCGACTCAATCGCAAATTCGACGTCCTTCGTGCTAAACAACAATTCAAAGAGCCTCTATGAAATTTTTTGAAAAAATCTCTTCGAATCGACTTTATGGAAATTCGTGCAAACAATTCGAAAATTAGTTATTCTTTCGATCAATAGATTCTCGAGAGTACATTCCCGTTGAAAAAAGACCTCTCCACGTCCGAAGCCACGCCCGCAAGACTAGAAATTAGTCGCCGACAGGCGGTTCGAATTAGAAATTTCTCGGGAGACCCGACAGGGATTTTTCGTTCCTGTCTTTTGCGTCTCGCGATTTCGGTTTATCGGCGACTTCAAAGGAAAGAGGAGCCGACACCCTCCCCGTAACCGGAAACGCGGTTATTCTTTAAATATTCGGTTTATTTTATTTGATCACTTTTAAATCAAGAATGTATATTTCACGTAACATTCTTATCTTATTCATACAGTGAAGAATGTTTCTAGACAATGTGAGATATATTTTGATGAGACAGAGATACAAATTGAGATAAAGATACGCTTTTTCTAAATTCGTTGAAAAATGGAAGAGGATTGGTAAGGTGTTTAATGTTGGCGTAACAGTTGGAATAATGTGGTTTGGTTTCGAGAATGATCGAAAATCGTTCTGTTGGCTCGGTCTGCGTCCGTTCCGCTCGCGACGAGCGTCTATTTCTTTTTATGCGAGATTTCTGTCCACGAGAGGAGAGCAGAGAGAGAGAGAGAGAGAGAGAGAGAGAGAGAGAGAGAGAGAGAGAGAGAGAAGCCGACGACGTGTCCCCTCGACAGCTGCCAGAGCAAAGTTAAGATCCGGTTCACACGATTCTCTCGCCTTTACCCCCCTTTTTTCAGCAATCTTTTACAAGACTGCTCTGAAAATTCTCCGTCGAACACAATCTTAGATCAATTAACTGAAACAATTTCTATGACGCCAAATATTATATTCGATGAAGAAATGAATGTGCACGATTAATGAAGCGAGTGTGCACGTAAAGAAGGGATTGGATTTTCCGGTGAAGAAAAATCTGGAGTCTTGCGCAGCTTGAGGCCCGGGGATAATTTACGAGGGGTTGTCGCGGGGGTGTTAGGCACCCTAAGAGATTCCCCGGGCTGCCATACTTGCCATACTCTTACCGGAAGCACGGTGTGAAAGTCGAGGGGCGTCTGCGCCCTTTTTCCAAGGCGCCGCCCTACTGTGTTGTCGGTTTCGTGAAAAAGGAACGAGAGAGAGAGATAGATAGATTGCTAGCAATCCTCCTCCGTGGACTACACTGTCCCTCGAAAAGGGACAAGCGAAAAGGGTGGCTTATCTTCTCAAAATATCCAAAATATCCGATCTCGAACGAGGAAAATTTCTCTCCACAATTTTCTATTATTTTTATAGCATTTTTCTATTTCGTCTGAATCTCATCTTAGTACTTCAAAAGTACAGTGTAATTCAAATTACTTAATGTAAGGAATTGTTGAGGCTCCGGAACTTTTGAGGATGGCAGTTTGAGTCAGGCAGGATGTTCGCAGGCTCCCGAAGTAAAAGTGGAGAAAATGTAGAAGGTGATTTAACAAATGGTGGATCCTCGTGTGTTTGGTCCCCGAAGGGTTTTCGGTGACGTTCGAGATTTCCACGGGCACTTCGCCGGATCTCTCGACACCGGTTTCTCCGTTTCGAAAAACGCCAGCTGTCTGACAAAAGCGACGCCCCGCACTCATGCCGACACGATAGCGTAACGAGTTTCGGTTCTCTATTAAAACCGGAGGCTCGATTTTGTCACCTCTCCCGCAGGAACGCTCGCAGCCGTCGACATCTGCGGAGTGAGAACCGATTCCGACGAAAACGGTCGTCCGTCTTCATTTTTCAAACCTTCACTTTCAAATGGATAATTGGTTAATGGACTATTGATTTAAAAAAAAATAGAAAAAATGTATTGTACCGATGGATAAATAATGATTACGAGTCTCTTATCGACGTCCTCTTTCTCCGGACTCGCGGGTGCCTCCTCTATTTCCGACTCTACTCGACTATTTGCGCATATAAATATTTTACGAGGGCCAAGAAAAAACTCTATTTTCGTACGGGGAACCCTATCGCACCGTTCATAAGGAAAGATTTACGGCGAACGGAAGACGATTATTATTCCCAGCCAGTTTCCTCTCCTCCGGAGTGCAACGGGAACGTCCCGAAAAATGTTTCGAACGAATTATCTTAATCCTCACGATGAAAACTCGCCCATTTACTATCTTTACGCAATGTAAAATTATTCGTAAAATCTTGTTGCTCGACAATTTCCGAAAATGTTCAACAGAACCTTTCCCGAAGGAAGATAGTAGAGTCTCAGAAAAAAGGAAATGTTTTCCGTATTAAATAAGTGCGGTTTCAAAATTTTCCCTCGCTTCGAAACGGAACGGAAAAAAATCAATCGCGCCGCACCATCGAGGGCGGAATAAATAAGAGAAAAATGTTAAAAGCATTCGTAGATAAAGAAGAAGCGAAAGGGAGGAGTTGAAGGGTTGCTCCACCCCTTTTGCGGAAGGGGTTGGCCCTTTTCGAGTGACCCCTTTTTATTTGGACACCGCAAACGGCCTCGGCATGTAAATCACCGGTTTGGAAAAACACACGTGAGTCGTTCCGCGGCTGATATACGAACGTGTGATTCATTAACAGAGCCGCTGATGAAGTATGTGTTAATGAAGAGGCTCGACTTTCTCCCTCTACACCCGTCTCTCCCCTCTTCTTGGCCCGATTCGTCGTGGAACACGTGGATCGAGTGTTATTTTGGAAGAAATTGTCTCGAGTGATTGCTCTGATGGGGAAAGAACTGATCTAGAGGATCTTCAGAATCTACAGGATCTACGGAATTTACAGGATTCTCCGTCAAATTTCGATTTCCCTTTTTCGTTCGATATTAAATTGCTTGCGCTATTGTTTGTAGTGATTTCCTGTAAGGCTAGAAAGTTTCAGACGATTTACGTCCAGGATTTATTTTCAAAAGAGTGCAGTTAGTGGCTAATTACACTGCACGGAGATTTATCGAATTTTTACGGCGACAACCGTGACTCGAGGCATAATGAAAATAGATCGGAACGTGGAAACAGTAAATCCCACCCCCGTGGAATTTAGTTTACGATACCGCGAAACACTGCGGCCCCACAATGGCCGGCATCCGGCCGCCAAGGAAAACCCGTTCGTTCGTTCGTTTTCGTTCCGAGCAAAAAGACACGAAAATTATTCCGGTGAAGACTATAGTGCCGTGTAAACACATTTCCGCGGCGATAGCGACTGGCTTCTGCCCCTGCAGCCCGTTTATTTCGGATCACGAGATCTTTTTCAAAGAAATTCGAAGTTTCTCGTAGCCGAAATTAACCGAAGCATTCTTCTCGCACAAGTTGAATGTTTAATAAAGATTATGCCTTAAATAGAAAGAATTCTGTTCTACACGGTTTTGTTTAATTTCTTGGAAATCTTTAAGGGTATACCTGGGAAGGATAGTGTAAAGTTTAACGTGAGTCTCCTTCCGGTTGTTGCACGTCGCGCCTGCAACGGTCGTTCGACTGCAGCCCACGGTAAATGCACCGTGGCCACGGATGTGCAACGAGAGACGGAGAAGAAGGCCAAAACGAAGAGGGAGACGAGGAAGCAGTCGACTGCGAAGATGAAGAAGCTGAAGACGCAGGAGGAGTCGAACGCAAAGATGAGGAAGGAGACGATGCTGAATAATAAGACAAAGGAGTTCGAATGCAAAGACGAAGAAGGAGTCGGCTGCAAAGACGGAGGAAGTAAGAAAAGTACTTAATCGATTCCCAAGATAAAGAAGGCGAAGAAGAAGGAGACGAAGATGAAGACGAAGGAGGAGTCGGGTCCCCGGCACTGCTCGTTGGTCTTTTTTCCCCGAACTGGGAGCCCGCGGCGCTTTGAAATTGGCACGCGGTATGATTTTAGCTATTCGAGGCCGAAGACTCGAGCATGGGAGGGGAAACGAGTCGTGTTCGAGTCGGTGGCTGGCGCCGGCGCGACAAAAACCACCCGCAATCAACCCCCTCTCGTTCCCTTCATTTCCTTTCGTTTCCTACGTTTCGCTCTCCCGCGACATCGATCACCCGAAAATCCTGTAGACGACTCCAGCAGTCTACGAACAATCGTATCCAACCATGCGACGAGGCTTTCGAAAACCTCATTCTACCTTCGAATATATTTTTCAAAATAGCTCTGAACGATCTCGGGTTGGAACGAAAGTTCGTAGAATTTTTAAATTAGAGTCCACAGATAATCTTCCACTCCGTTCTGTTACTTTTTGTCATACCAACGCCATTTTGTTCTGATTCTCCGTCCCGTGAACGCGACCAATCGATGCTGGAGCACGCAGACTCACCTTCTCAGGTGTGCCAGAGCGCCATTGGCCGACACGGGCAGGTGAGAAACAGGTAAACCCCACCCATCCCCATCGGGCACCTCAAGATCGAGATGAACTCTTCTAGAAAATGGAGCATGCCGCTTTCCACGAAATTTGCTTCGGCAGTAAAATTCTTGCGTCTCTTCCTTCCGTTCGAGGACCAAAGAATTGATTTATGCGCGATCCTGGCACCTCCAGGAAACACTTCACGGTCTCCGTAGGAGTCGCTTCTCGAGAAACGAACACACACGCGCGTTCTTCTGTTTCCATTGTCCTCTGTCGGAAGCTGCACACCGATTTCCCAGGACCCTCGGGGCTACGAGACCTTTCCAGGATTTCCTCGAGTAATTAGGCGACGTAGACCTGAACGAAATTCAAAATGACGGCTTCCGGTTACAACTCCAGCCAGCGAAGAAGTAGCACGGACAGTTTTCGAGTCTGCAGTGGACAAAACGATTGTCACTATTATTATTTGCTCACATCGAATCCAATAATATTGTCTCCAATCAGTTTTGAATCTCAATTTCGTCTTTCAATTTTGAATCTATTAGAAATGGCAGAAGTCTGATTCCGGTTATTTCTGTGAGTGTCGGTCGACAGGAGGAGAGAGACGTTTAATAACCCTTTGTCCCAGCATCTGGACCTCTCTCTGTCGAGAGAGAGCGAGAGAGGAGAGAATTAGCGAGTTCGGGTTTCAATGTTCGACGGCGGCCAATGTCGTGCGACGAAAGGGGCGCGGTTTTTCTTAATGGATAAAATCCGTCGGGGACATGTGTTCGCCAGACGATGTCTCCTGAAGGTGCATGGGAATGAATTACGTTTCATTAGGTCCGTCGTACAAGGGTGTTAAGAATCCCCAACGCGAACGCGGCCACGTTATGTTACACAATTTCGTCCCACCCGGTGGAATACATACGTCTTCTTCTTCTTCATCTTCTTCTTCAGAACGGAGGACGTTGACTCTTTTTTTTTTTATTAAGAAACAGTTTCTCCTGCCGTTCAGCCAAGTAATTTTATTATTCTCTGTTTAATGCTTTAATGGAATATCGAAATGCTGATAAAATTTGGGGGGAGGGAATATGTTCGGGATGTTACCACGAGGGAAAAAACGACAATGGATCCTCGGGGAACGGTAGGAAAAACGAAAGCGAAGCGAAAGCAAAACAGGGGACCCCCACTGAGGAATCAAAGGGGACCCTCGAGGCCACGGCTGCCCGTGAGGCCCTTTTTTCATGGTGGCGGCCCTGATGTCGGGGTCCGCAACACTCACGGACCATCCCCGTGGGTCTAATACCCCCCCGAAGACGTTGATTCGAGAAATTCAATCCTGACTCCACGGTGGCCTAATCACCCTCTATCGTCACCGTCATTCCAGCTTACAGGAAAAACGATTTTTCTAAACGAAGTTTCAAATGCAGCAATTTTTACTTTGAATACCAACTCACTCGCCTCATATCTGTAACTTACGGTAGCCGAAAACGTCGGGAGCAAATTGTTGTTCCACGAGCCCGCGACAAATCGCATATCTTTCACGCTGCTGCTGAAACAGCAACGATGTGTCCCTCGTCGCCATGGTCCCCCGGTTTCCCTGTCCACGGGGTTCCATGGGCCCCCGTAAGTGAAAGGGCACGCTTCCTTCGACTCGGGAAGTGTCGCGTGTCCTGATGTCTCTGTTGTTCCGAGAACCAGGATCATTTCGATTCGAGAGAGCTCCGACCTTCGACCTCTCGGGACCTGGGATGTTCATTAGTTTCGTCTTACCGTGCCCCCTTTCTTCTAACCGCCTTCACCCCCCTTTTCTCCTCGTTCTTGCTCTCATTCTAGCCCTTCTCTCTCTCTCAACCCTTGGCCCCCTTTCTCTCGTTTTTATCCTCCGCCGTCTGTCAACCAGTCATTTTCTTCTTTTCTGCTGCTGCTTCTTCGTTCCTTTTTTCTTTCCTCTTTTTCCTAGCTATTAATTGATATTTCTAGGTGGCTTCGTTAGTTTGTTAATGCAGCTCCGACTAGTAAAATTGATGTTACTTACAATTAGTTTAATTGTCACTTTAAGTTAAATCGGGATTCCTGGGTAAATTGAATGTCGCCAGGCGGGGTTCGCTTATTTTATTGTTTAAGAAAGATGAACTTTCGTAGGAAGCTGGCAGGGTGGTCCTCTCTCACGGTTCAAGAAACCGCGTTCCGTTCAAGAAACGAACGATGTATACACGGTGCACGCGTCGTCGACGTCGCCGACGAGCCGCCAGAAAGAAAGTCGACTCGAAAATCAAACAAACACGACGCGACACCGCATTTCTGCACTTCCGTCGTCGCCAGTTTTGTTTATTATCCCTCGGAAAATTGCCCCACCCCCGAACGCCACTGTTTAATAACACGTTTCTTCCGTTACGTCACCGAAACATCAGAAATTCTTCGATTCTTACGAAAATTTCGCTCCATCAACATTCCTGCAGCATTTTTCGGAATAAATATTTTCGGACGAACCCGCGCATCGTCGAAAACATTTCTTTTCACATCGTGCAGCAAACTAGTCGCTCCGACTTCTCAAAAGAGTTCAAATCGTGTAGTTCGATATTAACCCCTCGACAAATCATTTCCTCGATAAATCACTGGAAATGTTCTGCACCGATCGTGGATAGCAGGAGTTAAATCAAAATTGACTTCATTCCTTGATGACTTTTCGAAAACTTTTCGAATCTTTCACTGTTCTATATTTTACCGAACCAATTTCTGAATACATATAGACGCATGAAGAGCCGCAATCTACTAATCACAGTATAAAGTCTGGTGGACAAGCCTCATTGTCTAACCGAAGGGCATAAATGTTATTACCTTTCGAACAAAGGTGCCTGAGGAAGCACAGTCCCGTAACTGAAGGACCCCACCATCGGTCCTCAGCAAGTACGCCACCAGCAGAGGTAACAATAACCGTGGTCTAAGCTTGCTCGTACCTGTTGCCTGTACGGGCGCTGGTGGCAATATACTCGCTGGAAATTTGGAAAAACCCAGGGGCAATCTGATTTTGTAGAAACCTGTGTCTCGGACACTCGGTGCACACCTTACCATGCGTTTTACGATTGCTTCTTTTTCGTCTGGCAAGTGTATTGTGCGCTGCAGGTCCCAGGAAATCATTCGCTTCAAGGTAAGCCTAACTGTAAAATTGCTGAAAATAATTCCACCCCCAGATGCGTTTCTTTTGAGACGAAATGATATTGTTAACAAAGCGTGCACTGTACAGGGGCTAATAAAAACCATTCTTCGTTCTATGAATGTTAGGAAGTTCAAAATAATAATCTATAAGTTGCTGTTTATAATAATCTATAAGTTGCTGCTTATAATGATCTGTTAACACAGCATTATATACAATAAAATATAATAAAATTGAAATAGAGTTTCATATGGTTCTCCATTAGTTTTGTCTTGATTGATTTTAATTTTCGAATGTATGATTTTTGCAATAGAGAGAGTATGGTTGTTACCGGCGTGTCTAGCGCAGTTTATTCAATCGAACGGTGCACCAGGGGTGTGGAGAGGGAAGCGTAGGAGAAAATAATGGGTCTGTGCCGGTGCCTTCGCCCTAAACACGTTGGGGAAATACGTCGCCCGCATGCCAGCCATTCCTCGTTTATACAAGGCTAATAAAGTCCTGCCATAATCCCGCCGGAGTCTGAACCGTGAATGACCCGTGAACAGGTAACGAAATACTCCTCGACTTGGTTTTCCCCAACATTTCCTTGCCTTTCGTCACGATTGTCGCTCCCAAACGCTCGATCTTCGGCAACGGTAAAATTTTTCGCAGGTCGATCGATTCTATTCGTATGCTCGCAGGTTGCATATAATATTTAAGCAAGGATCAACCAACTACAGTCGCATCTAAACAGAAATAATTGATGTCAAAGATTTTCTTTCTCGTTTTATAATTGTGCCGGTTTCAGTGGCTAGAACTTTCTTGTGGGGATCGTAATTTCCTAAAATAGGAGAAAATTTGCCCAAATGGAATTGATAACATACATATTTATCAGACCCTGTTCCGAATGTTGATCACGATTGACCGATGAAATGCAGAGACATTTTTATTTTCCATGAAGATCCGCAGTCCAGTAATTGATTTTACGGAGACTCCAGCAGGATTATTTTGGCAGGCTGCACTTCAGTTTTATGACAACTAGGTGCAACGGACCAGCCCGAACACGTGCTAAATACCTGTTTGCCAAACTCGGTGCCCTCGTCCCTCGACTTTTTCACCGTTTCTGCTGAACACATGTCAGTCAGGATTTCTTGGTTGTGTAAATCTGAGAAAAATTTGGCCAGCACGTGTTGATCAGCCGGTGGCAAGAGCCACGCGGTACACCTTTAATGAGATTCCGGTCACGTTGCTTATCTGCAGTCCTCGGCATATGCCCACCACCTCTTCGTTGACCTAACAGCTCACCTAATTGCTCTGCCGTCTCCAGCCACAGATTTTGTCGACCGAGGATAAATGTTTAGAGAGGGCTCTGGATTGGATTAAACTGTAATCGTCAAAGGAAAGACGTCTCTGTTTAATTGGGGTAGTTATCGCGGTAGTCGGTGATCTTCTTTGCTGGATTAGGCTACTTTTCACTATGTCTTTAATCAGATTCGGGAGGCTCCTAAATTCTCTTTGTTACTTTAGTATTAACCCTTACTACTCGAGTCACCACAAAAATTGCTGTAGCATTATTCAAAATATTGTTTACATTATTAAACAAGTTGGTATCTAATCAACGATGAAACATAAAAACTTGAATAATTTAAGAGAAATATTTGTGGAGACAGGAGCGAGTATAATTGTTGCAGTAAACGATTCGGTAAATGAAATTAGGAGAAAATGCTTATCGCTATTTGCAAGGTGGTCGTCCTACAACTCGAGATAAACTAAGCAGGCGATTCCTTTTGTGTTATCATTAGGGTATGCTCTTAGAGAGGTAAGACGGTTTGGCAAACTTTGCGAAGCAGCTTTCGAAAATCTGATCGTCGTAGAAGTCAGCTGGTAATTCGGATTAACGAGCCGGAAAAATATTTGCGTTGAAAACAATAGGCAGATTATAGCTACTACCGGTCGAGCAACCGTTAGTATCTTCGCGCGGCGACTGTGCACGAACCTAACTTTCTTGTGACTGTCAAGACTACACTCCGGGACGGGAAGATAGCACATCGTCTACTACTAAAGTGTAGTGAAAGAGTAGTTTTCTCGAGAAAAAATTCGCGTTTTGGATTGGCCAGCAAGGTCACCAGCCAGCAAATTCAATTCAATTTCGTTTGTGTCTGTTTATAGAGGTATTTTGCAAGAATATGTAAAAACAAAACCTTGGTTGTAATGTTAAATAAATAAATATTACGTTCACATTTTAAAGTGTGCTATCTTGTTGTCCCGGAGTGTATGTTACGGCAAGGAGTTAACATTAATGGAACACAAAAAGCAATTTATATTATATCAAATTGTCTCGATTTGATAGTAGTTGCTTTAAAGTTGTTTTAGACTATTCAAAATCGAGATTCCGGAAGAACCCGTCGGGAATCCATTATGGTTAGATACTGATTTCGGTAAGAATTGCTATCGGGAGAAGAAAGGACTGAGTGGTCCACTTGAAACCGAAGGAAACATCATTGACTTCTGCGCCAGACCGCAATGGTCTTTGTGATTCTTGAATGGCGACAGGTGCCTCTCTGACAATGGCGACCGGAAGGAGACTCCTTCAAAGTTCAGATCCTTGCTACTCCTCTTGCTTTTGCCTTTTCATTGTGCCTCTTCATTCTCTCTCATAATCGTCCCGACTATCAATACAGCGCTACTTATCCCCGCAATCAGTAGCTCCTTTCAAAAATATAAACAACTAATAATTCCAGACCAGTCGCTAAAAAAATAAACTACAACTTTAATGGAACGTTCGTTAGAGAAACTTCTGAGACTCCATTGGCGTGTGGAAACTGCACACACATTTTCACGGCACATATGCGCCGATTAAACGAGCCCCGGCACGCGCAATTAAATCCACGTTAATATCGCGAAACGACGCGTGCAGAAACGCGCGCGCGCAACTCCCAGCCTCCTCAAGATGGCGACTATCCTTTTTCTTTCATTGTTCTCGAGCAGAATCCTCCGCGACATTCTTTAGAATTCGTACGGCAATAATCTAATTATTGTTCGAACAATTCGACCACTGTAAACGTTAAATCAATTTTCACTATCTCAGAAATAGAAAAGACAATTATTTATCGAGACAGAATCAAGGAGGAATGCTTGCAATATACAGTCTGCCAAAAATTTGACAATCTGAAAAGTGCAAGAAAAAAAGTTCTCTTTCAAATTCTTTTATTATAAATTCTCTTATCAAATTCTGTTTTGCACAACCTCGTCATTCGACCTCGAGCCTCAAGATCCCGAAGAGCATTCTTCTTATCTGCGTGGGATCTTGGTAAGAATCGACGATCTTGCACGACATACTCGCAAACGTGCCTACAGGCTCTCTAGGGTCGAAGCGTTTATGGCAGTCTTCGAGAGGGATGGCACGGCGAACATTATGGCAACGGTGGCGCGCCATGTGTTGACGGTCCGCCTAAGAGAAATTTGCATTTACGAGCCCGAAGAATTGCCGAACCCGGAACATGTGTTCGCACGACCTGTCGGAAACCGTCGTCGACCGTCCCGACACATGTTTCCTTCGAGAAAAAGGTAAAAGTCCTTTTTTCCCCCCTTCAGGAACCGCGAAGAAAATTCACAAGGACCCGCTCAGGTCCATTCCTCCCTCAGCGGACCCTTGGGCACAGGGAGTTGCCGTTTATTACCAGAGAAGTGAATAATAACAGAAGCTGTGTTTCATCCCTTCGTTGGAAACCGGAAAAACATTAACAAAACATCAGAGTATTTTTAATTGTAATTTTAATTGTAATTTTTGAAGGAGGAGTTGATCGGCAGACGAATCGTAAAAGTAAAACCGTCTACGAGCGGACAATGTCTCTGCTATGGCTTCTCGGCTGACATGATTGCCGACGTGCTGCTGCCTCGCCAAGTGTCCCTGAGTTAGGTTCGTGAGCATTCTAAACGCTTGCCTTTTACGATCCGCACCGACAGATAGCCTCCGACAATGTTTGCACCGGTGGTACTGTCTTCCTTTTCGCCATGTGTCGAACACACCGCAGCATCTGCAAACCGAGAGCAATAAGCTCCGGAAAAGCGTGCGGGAAGGCACGTTTCGGGACACCGTGCACCTTCAAAGTACAACCCTCTTTATCTGAGATGCACATGTTCCCTTCAAGGACGTCAACCCTTATGCAATTTCACCACTGCAATTCGCAACCGTTGGCTACATTGTAAAATATTACGGTGTTTCAATACTTCTCATTCTAATAGGGGATGAAATGCGGCTATATTTCACTCTGTATTTGTCCAGTACAAAAATGAAGTAATACTTTTGAACGCGTTTCATCCAGTTTTGTTGCTATAAATTCATTATTAGTAGACTGCTGATGTTTATGCAATTATGCCTCCTTCGAATTTGTCTACAAAAATTGTCATCTGATTTGCAACAAACTAGAGTGAAATAAAAATTGATTTTCTGTCTTAGTATGTTTAATAGATTGAAAATAGCATTACGGTATTTTAGTCCTCTAATGTTTTCACTGTTTCAAATTACACCTATCCATTTTTATCATAAATGCATTATAGAATCATCAGAATTGTAATCGATCGTAGCGATGAGCAGACCGAATTAATCGAATTCGTTAGTAACGCGTGCAAAGATTTCTCAGCCATACCTGTCGCGTCCACCAGCTTCGCCTAATTGTCCACGAAGGTAGTGCACCGGCCGAGAAGGTATACGGGAATCCGATTTAATGGGAATTTATGGAACAGGAAGGTGTACCAAGGTTGTATTCAGCCACCAGCAAGGCAATTAGTACCTGATGGGCACCTACCCCATAACCACGCCAGCAGAGGCACCATAAAAGGGCGCCGAAATGTCTGCCGAGCGAACATCTGGACGTTTATGAAGGGAAAAACCCAGAAACTTCTTTAAAAGCGACAATCTCTCGGACCGGCTTTAATGTCATTATTTTTTTGCGGAAGAAGGCAACGACAAGTTCCGTTTTGAGGGTGACTTGTCCGTGCACTGTCTCTCGGCCAGTGAAGATTAACGGATTTTACTTTTTAATTCTATGATGGTACAGAAAGATTAAATTAAATAAGCGGATTAAATAATTTGTTTCGCGAGAAGATGTGTACTAGCAACATTATCAAATGAATTACTTTGTACCGAATTGGTTTTCCGTGTTTCCAATTGGCACACTTTCAATTGAATTTCGACTTGTCGCTTCTTACTTCTCATTCGAATTACACTTTTCCTGGCGACTAATAGCTACACTGTGCTGAGTGAGATTATGCAACAGCATACAATTAAAAACATTCCACAAGAGAATGTTTATTCTTGTCTAAAATATTCTAAGATCTCGTATCATCTTTACGACCGAGTGTAAATGTCTGCAAAGACTTCTTTGTCGAAGCTTTACTGTTTCTTCGTTCGGTAAAGGATTAAGGGTCCATCGTCAGCCTGGGAAATGTTCAAAGTTACGTTTCCCCTTCGGGTTTAACGATCTCGAGGTGCAACATCACCGGGACGTTTATCGAAAGTGAAGACATCAGCGGTACGTCGTGAACGCGATCCGTTCGCCATCGGATTTCGATTCTGCGAAACCTAACCGGTACGAAACGCTGGATCTTGGGCTCGGTGCCAACTGAAAATCAGATCGCCAATAAAGAGGCCGATAAATAACGCGGCCAAACACCAAAATAATACTCCGACGGTGATCAAAGTCGAATAACTCGCGGCATCTTCCGGCCCCCACCAGCCGACGCGCAACTATGGCGGCTGCCGCTCGCTTTTGACCTAATTTTTTCGCTAAATTTTCGCACCAATTTCCATTCGCGCATCTTTCAATCAATTTCTCCAAAACTGTTCTAGATTTTGCACTCCAAATTCTTTCGCAAATCAATTTCGCAAGGGTGCAAACAAAAATGGCGTACTCGTACGATCCAGAGGTGAATTCACAAGAACTCGCACACAAGTGAATTCGTAGCCGTCGAACGAATAGGTTCTGGTGTTAATGAACAATTTGCACCTTTGCAAATCGCGCTCGTTAAAAGGTGCATTGGCGCGGTTTCAATCTGAAATAGCCTAAGATCGAGAGGAACACTGAAGATTCGAGATCGTGTAGCTTGATGAATCGCTGTGCCGGATTGCCGAGACGTGTTTGTTGTGACGGACGAAAGCTCTTTTGAAGCTGCCTATAAATTCCGCGTTTCGAGCTTTCACGAGCTTCTTCTCCTCCTGCTCCACCTCTCGGCTCTTCCTATTGACACGGCGCGAAACGACCACCATTTTTAATCGTACGATCACTATTTGAGGTGAGCGCGAGGAGGAAAAGAGGAGGAAGGAGAAGTGTATGAGAATTGCAACCCTGAGGGGAACTAATAAAGTTATACATTTAAAAATCAATATCTCAAGAGACAATTATGTTGCCCAGATAAGAAGTACAAATAAATACGCGTAGTATTTCAGAAGAGATTCCAAAGAGTGAAATCACTTTGGTTCTCAGACGACGCGACGTTATACATAGTGAAAGTCAAAGGGGACAAATGGGAGTAACAAAGACAGAATTTTAGCGCCATTCCAAGGCGAACTGGTCTGGCATATCGGAGCCTGTTCCTCGCGATCCCTAGCCTTGTTCTCACTGGCTCCTCGCGATATAAATATTCAGCATGGGTCGTCCCTCAAGACTTCCATCTTTCTCCTTCATTCCACCCACCATCCTACTCTCTCAGACAAGCGCACATCGTCGAGTCTGTCCTCTTCCAGTCTCCATTCCCCTCGATCGTGATCGCGAAAGGATCGTCGATCTTCTACCTTTTTTAATTCCGACCAGTTATCCTTGAAAAAATTGCCTCGATGCTTAGAAACATGCTGAAACCATTCTGTGGGCCTCCATTGTGGTTCTCATCCACAGATTTGCCAATGCAATTAAAAAATTATAAACTTTTCAAAGCCCGCAGAATTTGTTGAATTTCGGTAATGTCTCAGGAGCTTCTGATTGCCTAAATCTTGCCAGAACTTCGAGGGAAAGAATCGTACGAGCACATTTTAATATTATTCCCGAAAAAAATGTTTCAAAGCCCGCAGAATTTGTTGAAATTCGGTCATTTCTCAGGAGCTTCCGATTTCCTAAATCTTGCCGTAACTTTGCGATAAAAAATCGTACGAAGGTCTATTTTATGTTATTGCAAAAAGGAAGCATCGCTCGTCAACGCAATTATAAAAAATATCCGAAAAATCCTCCCACACCAGCATCAGCAAGATTCACCCCATAGAACCTGCCATCTACCTGCAGTCTCCTCCTCTTTCCATTCCCCGCGCACCTCCCGTAGAACCCAGCAACCACGTTCATCTCACGATCTCCCCCCTAACCGACTCCTGAATATCTGCAACCACCAAGCTCGCTTGAATATAGTGGGGAGACGCGAGGAACCGTAGTGGGAGATCTAGCGGGGAGTCTGTCGGAGTAGTGTAGGCGTTTAGACCCGGTGGGTATCCAAGAAAAGCAATAGTGGGGGTAGACGATTCTGGTGGGGATTCCCCACCATAGAGAGGCGTGACCTGAGAAGCGTGATGAGAAGCTCCGAACTCCGAGTCTCCAGCTTCTTCATTCGAGTCGAAACCGTCAACGATCTGGTGTTCTCTCATCGATCATCCGTCAGTGTCATCTACGATCAATCTCCAAGTGTTCCTCCAACCTCTTCGAGTCAGTTCTTCTTTCCTGTTCGAGTCCTCCCAGTGTCCAAACACAATCAGTGGTATCAAATGGTGCTATGACAGTGCCCTGAAGCGTTAGAATCCGAGTGGACTCCTCCCAGTACTCTGTGCAAGTTCTCCGAAGGTCACCATGCAGAGTCAACCGGCGAGTCTCCAGTCGCAGCGACTGCAGGGCATCTACATCCTGGACAACAGCGACAGTTCTGGGATTCCCCATAGCGCCGGCAGCTCCGCTAGCAACTCGCCCGATCACTATAATCGGTTCTCCCCTCCCACGCACCTGATGGACCTGAGCAGTCCTCCGGAGCACCGTGACCTTCCAGGTTACCAGCCTCATCATCATCATCACCACCAGCTCTACCCTCCTGCCACTTATCTGATGTACGAAGACCCTGAAGAAGGGAAGAGGTTCCAGGAGCAACACAACGGGAAGATGCTGAGGGACCTCCAAGCTGAAGTCTCCGAGTATGAACGACGTCTTCATGGTAACTCGCCAGGGTTCCTGTCCGATCACAGCCGAGACCACGAGCAGAGTCTCTATCTGACGCCATCGCCGCAAATGTACTCCTCGGGGGGCGAAGAGGTTAATGCTAGGCATCCTCAAGGTTATCATCATGTGGAACAGGTGGACTACAAACCGGAAGTGGTGGAGTATAAGCCTGAGATCGAGCCGAACAGGTACAAGCCTGTGGAGATAACGCAGATGACAGAAGCGTCCTCGTCCACGAAGAGTTTCGCGGTCGAGGGTGCCAGGAACGCTGGGAAAAGGAAGAGGAAGTCCAGCAACAACGAGAACGAGTCCGAAGGAGAGAGCAGCGCTTCATCCACCAAGACCAAGGTCAGGAGGAAGAGCGGAGCTACCTTCGAAGAGATCCAGAACCAAAGGGTCATGGCGAACGTCAGGGAGAGACAGAGGACCCAGAGCCTCAACGATGCGTTCGCAGCACTCAGGAAGATCATTCCGACTTTGCCCAGTGACAAGCTCAGCAAGATCCAGACCCTGAAGCTCGCCACGAGGTACATCGACTTCCTGTTCCAGGTGCTGCATTGTAATCTGGAGAATGGGGATGCTCCTGAAGAATCTGGTAAGTTGAGATGAGTTTTATTTGGCGGTGGTGGACGGGGATTGGGGATGCTGAGCATTTTTTAACCCTTATCACTCGAGTGGTGGTTGAGAGCTGCCAGTAAAAATTGATTATTGAATATATTGGTATCTAATGAGCAGACTGCGGATTTTATGCGTTCATGACAAAAATGGGTACGTGAAATTTTAAGCAGTGGATATATTAAAAAGATTTAAGGACTCCAGTGTGTTAGCATCACTTTAATAGGATAATTAAAAGAAGCAATAAATTTTTATTTGGCTCCTTAGCTGTGTATTGCAATTGAATTATTGTATAAATAAGTGATATGAATGATTAGTAGTCTGCGGATTTGATGCATTTATGGCAAATATGAGTGGGTGCAATTTACAGTAGAAAGATTACGATGATTTAAGAGCGCTAATCTATTTTTGCAGCTTGTTGAAATGTGATTAAAGTAGGAATAAACTGTTTGTGTGACTCTTACTTTGCATAAAGCTCCGCGGTCTAATGATTAGGAATAGAAGAATGGAATAGCTCTAGCCAGGAAGAAATGTTTCGTTCTCGAGTTAAAATAGCTCTCCGAGTGCAAAGAGTTGAAATGCATTTTTTAAAAATTCCTTCCGAACGATGTTTGTTTCGCGTGTAAACTTATGGACAGAGAGACAATTTCGTTTACGTTGTCCGTCGGCAAGCAGCAGCACGTGTTCGCCCGGTAATCCAACGTTGTTTACGGTGTCTCGGAATTAAACAGACCCCCATGAAGAACGGGGTCCTTCGATTCCGAAGTCAGGAGCCCAACCCAGAAGCCCTTACGCCGGAGTGGAGCTACCTACTCCACAGTAGCATAGCTACCCTTTCCAGGCACTTGAAGTGCTAGAGAGTATTTACAAACTGGTCAACGTAGGCAAACAGGAAAATCCCATAGATCATCCCCGAGGCCCTTGAGAGCCCTTACCTACGAAAAGAACCACCGGTAGTGTTGCACTGACGTTCTTACTGATTGATCATCCTTGAATTAGGGTCCTTAGGAGGGGTGTGGTTTTAGAGAATTTGAACATTCTGAATTTATAATTTGAGATCTTGTATAGCGACTAATAGCGAGGTGATATAAATTACGTAATGTCAAATCTGTTCAAAATTTAGCTAAACTACCCCTATCACAAAATGCTCCAGGAGCAATTATTTCAGCAATTCTTTGAATAGTAAAGAGTTTCTGTTGAAAATTAAATAACTGGGAGGGAGATCCCCTAGATCAAATGTCCCGCGAGGAGAGCAACTATGATCTAAATCACCCTCGGTGCTTTCAATTGCTACCAGCGGTTGACAGAGTACAAGGCAAAGAGCCGGCGCTCGCCAAATGGCGACGATATACCATAACTCCAGGTGACTAAAGATATCGGGACGCTAACAGTTGCGAAGATTGGTCCCTTTTCACCAGCTCGGACGCAAATACCATCCGCAACGGCGCGAGTCCTCGTTTTTCGTTTGAACCCAACGCGCTGATGCGTCCTGACAGTTTCTTCTCTTGTTTCACCGCTGCTGCGCGCATCTCGGATTCTTTTTACCGCGCATTCTTCCCCTTCCCGCCGCGCGATATTCTTGACTCTTTGATCAGTCGACTCTCTGGATTGTTTGGAAATAATTAGCTTCGTATCGCTGTCTTGTTTCGCCGCATCACTTTTCTCGATGTCCTCGAAACCGATTCTTCTTCATCTTCGAACTGCTGCAACTCCGCGACAAAAAATCGTACGATGCTCCACTCGGTCTCATCCTAAAGAGGAAACTTCCCTCCACAACCACACTTTACGTTGAATCCGGATAAACAATTTTTCAACGTCTACGTACTCGGTTAAATCAGCAAAATGTGTATCGGGGAAATTAGATTGTAGTACAGTAAACATTTTTAGTCGATAGGCATACTAATCATTAATTAGTATGAATGTAATTACAGGCGACAGGACACCAAGGAACGCAGTGCTAGCAGCGAGAGAGATAACTTCGTCATCGTGCAGCTACATGGCGCACGAGAAACTATCGTACGCCTTCAGCGTTTGGAGAATGGAAGACGACTGGAACTCGAACGTTTGATCGTCGGTCAATCAATCATTCAATCCGTCATCAGTATTTCCATCCACGAGGTAAACAACCAAAGAACACAGCATCTCGACGATTTCCTATTTTCGCTGGCTCGAAAGTATCGAAATCGGGCCTTGGACCTGTTCGAAACTGTCGAAGATGCTCGGACATCTTTCTACACGTTCTCCGCATATACATATAGACACTGTTTTGCAAGTTTCTCGGCGTTGTTAGTTGTTTTTTTACTGTTAACTGTTTGTGCGAACGATGAAGGGATCCAGTCTCTGTGATTTCACCGGAACGATTCTCGTTAGCGAAAACTATGGCGAAATTATGTTATAAGTAGTCTGCGGATCTTTATGCATTTACGAAGAAATTAGTTCGGTGAAATAGAAAACAGTAGTAGATTAGAAAAATTCAAGAATATTGTAATGTTGTTCTGAACGCGTAACAAAGTCATTAAGGGATGGAATCAGAATATTCCTATTTTGCATAAAGATCCGCAGCCTAGTTATAAGTGACTGACCGTGCGATATTGATTTTGGTTCAACCCGTTGAAAATTGATCAAATTATTACTATACTTTGTTGAATGACCGAGGAGCTGTTCTTTGCGTATTCGAAATAGGATCATTTTTCAGTTTTGTTAATGTGTATTTCGACGAGGCAGAATGATAGTTATTTAGTTAAATGTTTAGCAATCGCGCGAACATAAAAATTTCTTTCTAATGTCTAAATAATTTTTTTGTCTGGATTATTAAGTTATAGTAAATCTATCTCTTGCGATCGCAGAGCGAAGGACGAGATTGAACGTAAAACGTTAAGCAGAGTTTTGTTGAAATTCTCCGTAGAGAAAATAGAGGGAAGCGCGTACGAGATTAGGTGAGCGTGGAGCGGCGATCCGTTCGATCATCCGTTGACTAATTAGCAGCGATCACTCCTCGTCAAGGTGTCGTGGCCCTTTGAAATCGAATCTTAGCTGTTGATCTCGCGACGCGGTAGATCAAGCAACCCGTTCGTCTTCGCAATAATGTAAGCCGATAATTTCACCGCGTCCCATCTCACTGGTCTATTAACGGGACGACGTGCTTGGCCAGGCCGCCAAAACCATAGCAATCGCGGTGCCACCGTCGCTATCAATCCGCCAAATTATTCTAAACTCGGACCTGGACCTCCGGAAAAGATGCACGTTGCCTCGACAATTTCGTACCAACTACAGAATACCTTTAATTTTTCTCTTTCTCGAATAAACACGTTAAAGCCAATTTTGCAACATTAAGCAGATCCTGTTTCACGACTAAGAGAGGTGAAAGAGCAACGAAAATACCGGAAAATCAGTCGCAGAAGATTGATTAAAAAATTTCAATTATTTGATCGAACAAAAAGACGCGCATCGAGATAATTATTCCGAGGTCCCGGAGAGCGAGATGGGTCGAAACAGATTCTCCAGACGAGTCATGGACCCTCCCCGTACCATCCGAAAAGACGGACAGTAGCGTCGTTGCTACAATTTTACGAGGTTTTTTTCCCCTTTCTTACGAGGAGTCAGCTCCACGTCTCGGCGTTGTGGAAACAAGCCCTAACCGTTCCGGCGAGTAGATGAAACTTAAACAAAACAACGGGAGAGATGCGTTAACGAGCGGTTCGGCGCCGATAAGTCGCGGCTTGGAGTACGGTTTCTTCCTTTTACAGAGGATTCTTGCTGATATCCAACTCCGTTTCGAAGTATCTCACCGGGAAATGTGATCGAACTGCTAATATCGGTGCTTCGAATACAGAACGAGGTGAAATCCCCTATGGAGAAACTGTTTAAAAATGACCTAGAGTCGTTTTCATGTTTTTTGGAGTATATTTGGCCCACTGACAGCGGAAATAATTTTTCCAGGCTACTTTCTGTGAAATAGTTTATCGAAACGTCAAACTTTATCTAGCATCACGTAAAAAAAATGATCCAATGACACTTTGGCATTTTCTAGAGCGTAGAAATAACGTTTATAGCAGATAGTTTCCTTTGTTCGATCGCAGAAAAATGTCGCCGGAGATGTTCGCATTCCGGAGAGCAGAGCGAGAAAATTTTTCGAAAACATGACGAGACGTCGTTTTGACTTACAGGCGCGGATACATCGAGGTTTATTTTAAAACCGGAGGGAAAAGTTCGTTTGACTGCGCTTAACGAAGACACGCCGCGTTAAATCCGCCAGCGGGCTTTATTGCCGCACTGAATCTCGGGGGAAAAAATTAGGTGCCATCGGTGTCAGCCGTTGGGGTCTGCGGGATCGGCCAGTGAAAAAATTGTTCGAATTTTTCAGCCCGCGTTCCACCTCCTCCAAGAAATACATAGAACAGAGAGCGAGACCGTTCTGTTCTGTTTGAAAACGAAAATGTAAATCAATTTTTCGAGTTGAAGCTTTCCCGCGGTTCGACGATGTTTGAAACAGTTTAGAATGGTTCGTAGACGTCCGAGGGGGTCCAGGACGTTAATGGTTTCTAAAGAACATTAGCGCGGACTTAGGATCGCGTTTGGAACACGGTGATTAATGATCCAGGCAGTTGGCTTTGGACTCCTTCGGGAAAAAATTGTTCTTTGATCTTTGGAAGCGTTACAACTTGTCCTTCTGCTCTCCAAAGAAGTTTTGTCGCGGAACCCGAAACTCTTCAACCGCGAGTTCGAAAAATCCTAATCGATAATTTACATTCGGCTGAACAGTGCGTCGGAAATTTGCGAGGATCATTGCGAACGATATACACTTAGTGTTTAATGCTGGTAAAAGTGAGGAGTGAACGAAAGGAACATATTTTCAGTTCGTTGATTTTTATGGAGAAATTTAGTTTTTTATTATTAGATCGTTGAGACTTGGTATTCTCTGTAATATATATATATATATATATATAAATATTCTTCGCTATCTTCCTCTTCTGTTTCATAGAGTTTATTTAATTATAAGTCTCCAGGCGCTACCCGAGCAACTGGTCATACAGGAAAACACCAAAGATCGTTGTAAATAGTTAGCTTTAAGTAGATCATAAGCTTACCCGACGAGAGACTGTGGGGTATGACAGCGTGTACATATTATATCTATATCCCGACGATGATCTAGAATTTAAGTTCTCTAGATTAAGATTGAACAACAATGGCCGGAACACGCAATAATTTATTCATGAGCTATAGAACATTCTTCTTGTAAATAATTCTTGTAGACACTCTTCGATCCTCTGGCTGTAAAAATACTATATTAACTTTATTCTAAAACATAATACGTAAGGCATTTATTGGTTAGCGAGCAAGAGGATCGAAATCGACGTAAGTCGAAATTTCCCAAAAATCTTCAATCTTTCTTTGACCGACGTTCTGCACAAAGCATTTTGATAGTAATTATTTGTTATTGTGATATGTGTATTGTTAAGCGGTTGACTTACGCCGATTCTTGGATTATTTAATGTTAAGAGCGACGAAACTTGGATTTCCATTCCTTACACGATGCCACGGTGCATTTCTAATGTACAGTATTTTTTATATTGATGCCGAGCGTTGCAATAAACGATCATTAATCACGAGCATTGCTTTCGGTCTTGTCTACTTACTCTAGCGATTAATTCACCCCCGAGGAAGTGCGTCGCTCCTCGAAAACATTATTTTCGTTGTTTCTTCAGTGGTTGTTCGCCCTTTTGCAGAAAACAGTGAGTGGAATTTGGGGTGCAAAACCTGTAAAAAAACCCGCATGAAAAATGAACTCCAGTTCCACCCAATCGAACAATTGCATCCCTCTGAAAACAAAAGTGGCGTGACCGGTTACTATTTTCCAAGAGTGTGCATTTGACTTGCAGAAGGGTGCATTTGAAGTGCAACACGAAAGGACGTCGCGGATGTCCAAGATCGCGAGCGTGTGGGTGACGTCATGTTAGCTAAGGCCGCGGAGCATTGCGGATATTCGTTGATCAGGGGGGGCGGGGAGAAGACGGGGAGGAAACGGAACACACCGACGAGGAAAGGAGCCGATAAATAATTTACCGAACGGCGTCCGATGGCAGGCTTAATGGATTAGACGAGCCAGTGCAAATATTATTGCAAGGAAACGGCCGCGAGGAGCCGCCCAGTCTGCACGATTGGACCGGAACAATGTCAACCAGTAGTTCTTCGGCCAATCGGTGAACGTCGGACGCGTTCCCATCGACCTCTTCGATCCGTTATCCCCTCTCGCACCCCGCCCTCTTCTAGAACCACCAGAACTGTACCGAGACTGACGCAATTCCACCGCGTGATGCCCGTTGTGATTCTGTCAATCGTTGCGCAGCGGTGTGCGAGAAAACAGGGGCAGAGAATGCATTTGGAAATAGCAGATGATGCAAATGGTCCATTTTGTCTTCTTTTCATTAACCAGCAATTTAATTTAAGGTAAGAAAATTTCGGAGTGAAAAGAGAAAAGAGGGGAGTGAAAATGGAAAAAGATTAGTTTATCAGTTATTTTACACCACGTGATTGTAATAAAAATTGCACAAGATCTAAATAAACAGAGTCTCGTCACTGTGTCAGCTGAAGCATTTGAATCGCTTTCGGTGGTCGGTAGATGTAGCGTTAACATTGTCAAAAATGTGAAAAGATAAATTACGCCAGCGAAAGCAAGACACGGCACGGTGAGAGTGTACGAGAGGGACCGCGTTTTTTGGGATAGGTATGAACAGACTAAATCGAGAAACCGCGGCTGATTTACGGTTTCCTTTAGGGTGGGGGTGGTCCCCGCGCGTGTCTGGAAATAAAGTTTTAAGGTTCAATTAATCGTGATTGATGGTCGTACACTTGTTTGGACACGCACTCGGGAAATAAAGTAATTAGACGGACGGACAAGTGTTTTGCTGCATACTTTTCCTGCGAACGTTTAAGTCAGGGGTTCCCAACGTTCAATTATACCATTCGTTTTAACATGAATAAAATCAGGATACACTAACTAAATCGAGGACGGTTTCCTATTATTTATTATCGGAATAAATGTGAAAGAAATCAATACTACTGAAAATGACATAACGCGCCAGCTGACAATCTTAATGACACCGGATGACGGCTGCAGGCGATCGCAGTGGATTAGCAACGTAACCACGATCGTAAACCGAGCCACCGGTAGCTGGAAGACCTGTCACATTCTCCCATGGTGATCCCAGAAATCTGAGAAACCACCTAAACTAAACATAGCGACCCACCACGCTTCACCGGTTTATTTACGAACGCGGGAATCCAATGGAGATCCTGCCGCGCCGCGGCACCGTGCGTGGCTGTGCACCATTTTTTTCATCGTCCGCCTAACATAAACTGTTAACCTTCTCATAATCCACCCCGCATCGTCGTTCCACCTCTCCTGTGCCCTACAGATGTCAAGAAAACTGCGAAACAAACGGACATATAACTTTAATCGTGAAAGATAGATGTACCAATTTAAAATTTCGCGCGCCAACGTCGCCATACTGCTTGTCTTCGTCCTCAGCCCCAGCGACCTTGAAAAATAAGGGTCTTACCAAAATTTAAGGTACAAATTCAACCAAATTGAGCATTAAACCTACTACCACAATGATAAAGATGCATAATAATGGAATCGGAGTCACCATTCGAGTGCAAAGGGTTAAAAATGTTTTCTAAATGGCATTTCATCCCAGTCCAGCAATAAATAAAGGGGCGCTATCGCAGGTTCGACGAAGATCCACGATTCTCCCATCCCAGTTAATCTCTCTGAGACCAGGCCAATTAGCAACCGCGATCAACAGCTCAATCGCGGCTATTCGACCATGAAGCGATTACCAAAATCGCGTCAGAGTTAGCGAAGAACAAAGCTTCAAAGCGTACCTAGGATAGAAGGGTTGGGAGTAGGGGGATAGATAAAGAGGCGGCGAGGGAAGGCATAACATCTGTTCCCTGTCTTTTCCTACTAAATCACCGCAATTTCTGTCACTCCTTTCGTTTTCCCTCGGAAGATGAATCGTTCGTCGTTAGTGCCAACGACGTCCTCCTCCGGCCGACTCTGCACCCCGTGCATACAGGGTGAACACACATAAATCCTAACCTCAGAATGCCGCCAAAAATCTGTTCCGTCAAAAAATCACAATAGGCGAAGCTCGACAACCCTATCGTCCAAATGTACTCCGATCTTCTTCATCCCTGTGTGCTTAGGGACTTCAAGGACATTTCAAGGTTATCTATGTCTTAATCAGGAAATGATGTACAATTGCGTGAGCTACTTTGTGGAAATGCTTTGTGAGCCACAGCAACATTGTTGGAGTTTACAGTAGTTTGGCGGTATTTTCTGACACAGATAGTGTTTATAGAAAGCTGATGGTTCGCGAGCACTCACACTGTATGTGCGAGTACAGGAGCAATCGAATGGCACAGCACTTATTCCCGGGGACCAGAGGAGAGCGAACCGATTTACTCCGGCAGTAAACCGTTCCGCGACGCGATGCTGTGTGCCACTCCAACGGGACGTAGGTAAATACACGGGAAAACCACCGTGTGCCTTCGGGCGTGATGCTCGAACGCCGATGGACGCGCGCGGATCGAAATAGAAACCGGCGAAAGATCGGCCGGTTCGCGCCGCGATTAGCGGATTCAGCTGGACCGCTAAACGGAGAGGGCAGAGCTGGGCAAAATAGTATTTTAAATGGCGAACAATCCTACTTATTCTAAAAAGTGTGCGTACAACTTGAATGTAAAAAAAATTTTACTTGATTCTTTGGCTGTTTCAATTATTTTTTTATTTGATTCTCTGACTATTTTAGTCATCTGGTTTGATTACTTTAAGAACACCGAGAAGATTTGTGTCTTGTCTTTATTTTCAACAAATGATCCCTTATTGCGCACTCGCGTTCCCGGGATCACAAGGATGCAATGATGGGGTTTTTCGGTTGTCAACAACACTAGATGAAAGATCAATCTAGGCCGTGATCGGCCTCGAAAGACCTATTTTTACGTTTACGGGGCGTAATTTGCATTTATTCGGAAGCATAAAGCTGTCGCAGCTTTATAGAAATAGCTGCATGCTTCCGAATAATGCAAATTACGCTGCCGAAGAATGCAAATTACGCCTCGTAAACGTAGAAATAGGACTTTTGAGGGTGATTCCGGTCTAGAGTGATCTTTTGTCTAGCAATCTAGCACTTTCGACTACTGAAAAACCAGTCTACAGCAACTTAATGTGTGTATGTGCCCCATCTCAAGTCCTCTGTACTACCCAGAAGTATTTCCACGATTATATACATATATATACCTGGTCAATATAATAACTGATTATAGTGATCGCGCCGAGCGCTGGCTAGTGCCGGTGACCTTATTCGTCTCTAACGAGCTAGTATTTCAGGAAATACGCTCGACTGGAAACCGAAGGAGGGGGACAACGTGAGGGACGCGTTCCTTGGGCGGGACATCGGCGAAATTCGGTAGCCGATCTCTTCGGCGGCGTCGGCACCGGCGGCTAATTAAGCGACGTAATGAGGTCGTCCCCACGAGTTAATTATTTTCTCGGGTATCGTCGACGCGGATGAACGGTCCTCTGCGATCGTACCTCTCTTTCTCTCGACCCGCGTCTGACAGGAAACGGGGACGTAAAATGATTCCCCGAAGCTGTTCCTAACCGATTGACGACACCCTAAATCAGCCCGACGCCGACGCCGCGTGGACGCCGTCGCGTCGCGACACTCGAAATAACGTATACACCAGTGTACCTGTGTGTAGTAAACACAATTACCGACAATTTACTGACTCCGAACGATAAATCACCTGGTTAGCAAATCACGACAACAACGAGATTACCGCGTCCATATAAATTATCTTTCGGTTAGTTAACCCTTTGAGAATGAAACATTTGTTCGGCCTAGAATATTTCCATTTTCTATGATTTTTTAAATTTCATGGCTTTGAAATTGATATAATAACTCCGTAAACAATATTTTGAATAATGGCACAGCAATTTTTAAAACGTCTCGTACGAATTTACAGATAAATTAAACTTCGAGCAATTGAGATTGACTCACCAGAAATAAAGTGTTGTTCCTGGGGACCGATCGAGGGGTTGTGGACAGACATTTTTCATATCGGTTTTAATTAGGGGTTCCATCACCTGGCGAAGAAAAATGTAGCAGCCGATTCGATAAATCCCAGCACAACGGACCGGGAACCGTGTCGTGGACATGTGGATCTTATTTTCGCAGGATCTCAGGCGCGACCGAGGTGTCCTGGCGCCTGTGTGCTCCGATGATTTATTCCTCAGGGGGCGTTCTCAGGCGAAGACAGACCGCGATGGTGGTAGGGGATATCGGTCGGGGGTTGAAAAGACCGTGGAGAACGACTTCCTTGTTGTTTCACCGCCGTATAAATTGCTGTTTGCTTCTTTTGCGGTGTGTTTTTCTAGATTAAGGTAAAAGCCTCGCAGGAAGCGTTTTATGGCAGATGTAGGATCAAGAGACAGGATGTTAATAATCTTTAAACAAAAAAAACAGGCCTCGATCAATGTTTAGTTTCGTCAATATTTTTATTTTCTTTTCAGTGTCTTGTGGAAATTTCATTACCCAGCTAATAAGTGGAATTCCGTTTCCTAATTTTGTCGGTGTAGGCAATTTACAATTTTTCGAGGCGATTTTTAAGAAGGGGGACTCAAATATTATTTTCAGTGGTAGTAGACTAAATTCCGTCAAAGGATATATTCTGGCGTTTTTTTTAAATTTTCAGAATAAATTGAGGGAATTAATTAACGTAGATCGTTTGGAAGTGTAGTATGGGGGGTACAGAAGCTCTTTGTTCGTTTTCAGTAAAAAAGATTCGAGCAGCACGGTGCCACGAACAAGTAAACAGAGAACCGGTAAGAAAGCTAAAGGCGGCTCCACAGGATGCGTCCTTCCTCCCGAGCGCACTCGGACAAGGGGCCATTCAAAGGAAATTCTAACAGTTTATCGTTGCGGTAAACCCGCCAACTCTCTTTTCCCTATCCTTCTTTCCCGATCGATCAACGGGGAATTCTTTAATCCCCGCCTCTGTTAACCAAATTTTCGATGTATGTATTCGCGGGTCGAAGGGAGTTTTGAAGGTTACTCAAGGTCCTATGGATCTTAGTGCTACACGGTTGCACACAGCGATGGGTAAAACACCGTTCCAAAATCCGAATTTTATCCCAAATTCCCACGCGCCACTTTCAAAACATATTTCATATACATATATAAAACATCTAAAAATAGCGATATTTACACTGAAAATAAATTGTACTCTGACAAACATTATGGTTTCGTTATAATACCTTTCCTCGGTTCGTCCCTATTGCCTTATTCAAATAAACATATTTTAAGCATGATATTTGTTAAAATAAATTATTTTATTGGCTGAAACGTTGCTCGTTATTTAAAATACCATTTTGCCTAAACTGTACATGATCTTACTATCTCAAATAGTATTTTAAATACAGTCGTGTCAATTTTACCCAACTCTGGTAGCTCAGCGCGATTACCGATCGTTAAATACTATGTACAAAATGAGAATGATAGTTACAATAATATTTGGTATTAGTGTTTACACGGTGCCATCGCTGTTACCAGTGTGATGTTTCGAGAAAGAAGTACTCGTCCTAGGAACGTCGTACTTCTTTTCAATTGACTTTTACCCGCGTTAGTGTAAAAAAAGCTCGGATCGTGTACCGAACGAAATGTAATTTGAAAAGTTGTATTTCACACTTTTCACTGCAGCGCATTCTAAGCACTTCGCGTTTACATGTTCTCGCACAGAGCGAATGAATAAATCTGATCGTTACACACGCTGGATTAGAAAATACGAAGACGATTAAGCGCGCGTAATACCTTACGATTACATCAGAAGAACATGTTCAGACGATCCGTTGAAATGAAAAGCGAACCAACCGCATTTTATTAGCCAAAATAACCTTCCAATTTATTGATTTGTTTGAATCTGGAGATTTGAAGATGGCGCGCGAGCAAACGCGGCAAACCGAGCTCCGTTCAAATTCTGTTCATATATAGAACGTTGAAGAACGACACGAGTAGAAAATATACAATGTACAGATAGAGCTAGGACTATACAGTAATTGTTTACTATATAAAAGAGAAGTAAATATCTTGTCTATTTGCGGAAGTTTTTCGATCGTTTAATTCGTAAATAAAAGTCAGGCAGTTTTTCGTATAACGTGTACGTACGTATAGACTTACACATTCTACGTCAGTTCTTAATTATAGTAACCGGTTCAAATCAGATTGTTTGCGTTGAAACTTCTCCGTGGAAATGGAAGAACCGAGATTTGCTTTCGAAAAATGACAGCGTTCCAAATCGTGTTCCAGACCCGAAGTTGGTTACATATATTACATATAATTCGCTAGCTTATTAGACATACTCCCAAGATGTCGATCTCTCATTACGTTAATTTCTACGAACTCCGGATTCCATTTCATTGGCACAGCACAGGTTTGTGTAGATCCGCGTTTCCAGGTCATAAGTACACAAACAGAACCGAGCGTCGAAGCACGAAAGGAAATTTTCGAATTGGGAAGCCCTTACGATCTTCCTCTTCACTCTTCATACATTCTCTCCTTTCTCTCACACTCGCACAGAATTTATAACAGGCGTCCGCGAATTACAGTGCAGAGCTACAACTTTGGAAGTTCACACGTCAGAACTTTAACGGTAATCCCCCTTCCCCGATGAATCTCTCTAACCCTGACTTGGTGTGTTTATCACGTTTAAAATTTGCGAAATATAGTACAACTCGTATATTACAGTTAACCTCCATATATAAAAATCTATCGAACATCCACAGCATGCTGGTACACACGAAATCGAGAGGTCTGTCTAGATAAATATTAGGTAAGCATGTGTCAGACTCTAGTACCCTATCTCTCTCTTTCAATTATCTTTCCCCCTCCCCCAAGATCTGCACGCATCGGTTATCACAACTTTTCTTCGTTCTTCGATAATCTAGAGAACAAGTGAACGGTTCCTGTAAACACACTTTCGACTTATTCCATGGCGATGCTCCTAAGCACATATTTCACAACGTATGCGAACGCCGCGAATCCCACGATCACGAAGACGTTGGTCAGCACTTTGTACAGGGGACTCTGTTCTCTCTGCAGCTGGTCCCGTATTAGAGATGAAACCTCGGACGTCATCGACTGGTGCCTCCCTTGCTTCTCCAGTTCTTTCCTGTGCTTCAATTCCGCTTTAATCACCTGTGACACAAGAATATCATAAATTTTCTAGTAACAGTCTAGTTTCTAATGGTCTACTATCTAATGGTACCTCGACAGTCTCTGGAAACAGTTCGCAGAACGTCTTGTCCATCAGATTGTACTCCAAGCTCTGCGCAGCCAGTAGTTTCTTCTCATTGTCCGTCGTGTTGATGCTACCCCAGGTAGGACTTTTCTCAATCTGTAATTAAATAGATTGTAATTCGTAATTACAAGGTTTCCTTATGGGTAATCGCTCGAGTACCATAAAACTAAGCAAGCCGATGAGAATGGTAGACACAGTCCACGCAGGGTTCCATGTGTCGGGATGGAAGTCGGATATGGAGAGACATAATTTTGTGTTGACCTTGAATCTGCCGTTTGGAGTGCTCATGTATATGCTAGGCGGTTGGAAAGGGAATTCTTCGGGGAATATCAGCTTCCCATGATAGAATCCTCCTTCGTACGGAGTTTTCTCTGGACCCTTCACCACGTAGTGCCTGGAGCAAGAATACATACTGCGACGTATTTGAAACCATTCTGCGATGCTGGATGTCCTTAATACAAGGTTTACTATATTCTTAATTTGCGATCATCAAGATTGTAAAGATGCTTCCCTGAGGAATTATTTACCAAATTTATTTCTTTGGGTATACACTACTGTGCAAAAGAAAGAAGCACCCAGGATAATTACAAGATATAATGGCAAACAATATCTTTATGTAGAAATTGTATTGTACAATGATTGATTTACTACTGAGATATGAGACTGCCCCCTTAATAACGAATACACACCATTCTAGTATATTCGTTGGTACAGGTTCGGCGAGCACGTACGGCACAGGGTCTTTCTTCAACCTTAGGTAGTCCTGTTTCAGTATAGCTGTTGCACTGTTCGTTTTCCTGTTCATATTGACTCGATGATTTGTTGTTGTAAATATCTCGTAAGGTACTGTTAAGGCAATGTACTTCAATTGTCTAATGGTGTGTTTGTTGTTGTTTTTCTTTAATTAACGTTAGTTTCTAGACGATTTCCATGCGGAAATCTCAGAGTCGGAAAATTGACAATGTTTGTCTGCTTCATAAACAAATCTATTTAGATGGAAATCGTTCAATCAGCTGCGCACAAATCGGAGGCCACTTCGGGGACCACTCCGAACAGGTTATCTCGGTTGTCTCGGTGCGTTGCAGAGTCGAAAAACTTCGAAAATAAACCGATTAGTGTTGTTCGAGAATCCGGACAGCATATAATCGCAAATGACACTGATTTTGACAGGCTGAGCTTGTTCACGACGGAAAACATAAGACTATGAAATGCACTGGAACCGTTCGGAATTTCTCAGTGCTACCAAGTTCGTCGACGGCACACGGCACCGATCAACTTCTAACAAAGCACGATAACGCCATGAATGACTAAATCGTCATCGTCTTTTCACACCATCGTGGCCCGGTGCCGATGGAATTCGCATATTGCAATCGGTTTCCGAACGAATACCGTCGCAAAATGTCAATATTCGATCAGATCGCAGTACGCATGACTGTGTTTGTTCAAACGACGAACAAACACGTGTCTAAATACAGAACTGTTTTCCTCGGAAAAACTTCGCCAATACATTTTTATTGACAGCTGACGCGTCGTTTCTGCATTCGTATACGCATACTTTACGAACCAATCAACGATTGATACTTGTAAAAACCGTTAGAACTTCAAACGTTAATTCAATTCGCTTATGCAGCATGCAGCTATACTTATTTGATCGTATTTTTACACGGAGGCAGTCATACAGCTGCTATTCCCTCGATGTCCCTAGATATTAATATTCGTAACGAATGAGATCCACGAATGAATATATTTTTCGCAAAAATGTGTTTATGGTTCCAAGTCTAGCCTTCCCGATTTTAGTCGAAAGGTCGCCGTTGCCCTGCGTTGCCCTCGACATTCGCGAAATTCCAGGCTGTCTTTCCGCTAAATAGATATGTATAGTCAATGATCAACGGCGAGACACGCTACAGCACAGCATGTTATAATTACGTAATTGTGACGGTGGATGCGAAGATGCAATGCAACGAGAAATGACTCGTTGATGAATGGAGCTTAAGATTCGTCGTGACAGTCTCCGCCTCCCACCGACCATCACCGGGAAACTGGACGCTGTTGTTGACATTTTCGACGGTGGTGATCGACGTTCGAGCGGCATTCATGAACGATTTAATCGAATCCAACAGTGTTTTGCAACGTACGCATCAATAGGACGGTTTAATCCGCGAAACTCATCTAAATGATGAGTTCTCCTGTATCCATAAGCAACACTGGCCCTTTAGCAGGTGCTTCTGGCATGGAAACAGTGGTGGCTGTGGCCCTTGGTGCACTTGCTGCTGTTTTTCTCGGTGCACTTTTAGTGTTGCTTGTCCTTTGCAAAAGACAACGTTGCTATTATGTAAGTTGAAGAACTGTTGCCACGGTAATCATCTTAGAAAATTGTGTCAACACTCCTGAACCATTTTACAGAATCAGAAAGACTCTCCAGACTTGAGCTCCGATTTATTAGAGGGCGAGAACTTCTCAGGATTAGGCCTGGATGCATGGGAAAGCGAGGAATGGTTGGCTGGGGCAGAGAGGTGCGTAGACTCAGTGCGTTTAAACAAAATTTTACCATAGTTCATTCTTAAATTTGCGTGTACCCTGCAGATGGGTCGACGACGCAACTGGTCTGGCCCCCTTGTGCATTGCTGTGCTACGTTCGTGCCATGCACTCGCTTCTAGTCTCACTGCTATCGCAGGGACAGTGAACAGCAACACGGTTCCACTTGAGATTGTGGATGTAGGTATCTATTTCTTGATGCTGTCGTCTTCGGTTGCGAGATTGTAGTCTCTGTTCACAGGTTGCTAGAAGAATTCCTCCCCGTGTAGACGATGTGGTGAGAAGTTTATATCCACCACTGGATGCCAGACTCCTGGAAGCCAGGGTAGCTGCACTCGTGCTGGCTGTGACGCATCTGGCGTTGGTTACGAAACATGGAGTGTCAAAGAGCCACGCTAGGAAATTAGCATTTATTGACCAAGCTTTGAGCGACATGGATTCACATTTGTCGATTTTACGGAACGCCGCGTTGGCGCAGGAAGTGGCGTGCTCTGTTCCTGCTTCGACGCCTGTCTAAGTAGCCTAATTTTGATAAATCTCACGCGGTTCTGGGTCCAAACATTACAAGATCTGAGATTGAAGGTAACACACTTTAGGAGAATGTTGCGTTTATCTTTTTCTATAGTTGTCTTTTATTATGCCAAGGTTCGAAACCCAACGGTGCAAGCTCGAATCTCTCTATCGACGATATTTAGTGCTTTATATTTTCGCCTACTTATAATTAATATAAAAATGCATACATTACTTTCACGATGTATTAAAAAATATTGTGAGATATACATATACATTTGAAAAACTTTTTACGATGAAAGAACACCAGAGGTAATGTCTTGTGATATGGATATATATATGTACGCGAAGCAATTTCATTTAGTCTTCCAGTTTGTCGCGATGCCGTGTCGAGAGAAAGAGAGATTATTTTATATGTATATCCGACATGAAAATTCTGTCTCGCGAAAACCATTGTTAATTGTTATTAAGTATGTATTTATAAGTGTTTGTACACGTATATTTTGTACGACTATACCGAGAATCAAATGAATTTTGTATAGATGAATAGAACTTTATAATAAAGCTGAGAATCGTATAAGAACAATAAAAAAAAGAAAATAGAAAATGACGAGCGAAGTATTTGTAGCGTCTCAATCGATCAATTTAAAGGTGTTTTATTCTTGTAATGTTCTGTAGTAATAGTAGTAGTAGTAGCAGTGTGTGTATATATATGTATATATATATATATATATATATATATATATATATATATATATATATACATATTTATATAACCACACACATATATATCCAATTTATATTTCTCGCAATACATTATTGATATTCGGATCCCTAGATTATTTGCATGGCAAATGCACCATGGGGTCAATCTTCCAGGTTGTCACAGAGAGTAATTCTTTATCAATTAAATAAATTAACTAATAATCCTCGGCACACCGATCGACGCTACACAGCAGCGCAAGTAACTCGGGCGCCGGGCGTAGAGTTGTCCAAAAAATAGGAGTCCCGGGAAGGTTCCTATAGTAGAGGAGAAAGTATGCTGGAAAATGAATCGGGCCTGTCCTGTGTACATTATTTGCTTCTGTGCAGTTCTTTCTGTCTCTTGCTGTTATCACTAAGAACTTTAGTCTTTAAGTGTTCCTTGTAATCCAAAATATTTCCGCTCCATTTCGTGATTGTACCATTTTCACAGACCCAGATCTCCTCTGCCACCTAACAACCGAACAAATTACATTAGCTTTTCGAATTATCACCTGGAAACATTTCCATTGAGACGTACCTGATTGATCAATCTGAAATCGTGAGAAACGAGCACCATGCCACCGTCGAAATCATTAATCGCATCGGCCAATGCGTCTATGGTCTCCATGTCCAAGTGATTCGTTGGTTCGTCAAGAAGAAGCAGATGGGGTACCTGCCAAGCCAACCATGCGAACACTACCCTACAACGTTGACCATCCGACAACTGTCTTATCGGACACACCTGGAACCAAAGAGAATGAACAATACATGTATATCCTTTTACCATCTTATAGATTTTTTAATTTTACCTGCTGGCGACCGGTCAGCCCGTAACGACCAATGATCTTCCTCATCTCCTCGCGCTCTTTGACATTCGGGAATGCCTTCATCATGTAGTCGAGCGGTGATATATCCAGGTCCAACAGCTCATGCAAATGCTGATGGTATCTGGCTATTCGAAGATGGCTGTTCTTGCGGATCATGCCGCTGCTTGGAACCAACTGAAACAATTAAACGTTTGGCAATTTGTTAAACAGTTTATTTATTGCAATTTTTAGCTGTGTCTCTTTACTTAAGTACTTGCGGTACTCACATCTCCATACAACAGTTTCAAGAGCGTGCTCTTGCCGGCTCCGTTCGGCCCGACCAGCGCTATCCTGGTGTCCAGGTCGATACCGAACTCCAGATTCTTGTAGATCCACGGCGAATCCTCGTTGTAACGGAAACTGACGTTCTGAACCATAATAACCGGCGGTGGGATCGTTCCGCAGGAGGGGAAGTAGAAATTTAATACTTTGTCGTTGACGACTTTCTCCGTGAGACCTTGCGCCACCATTTTCGCTAAAGTCTTTTCTTTCGATTGAGCTTGCCTGGCCAGCTTAGCGGAACCGTGACCGAATCGCGCGATGTAGTTCTTCATGTGCGAGATTTGATCCTGCTCCCAGTTGTACTGTTTCGCTTGGTTCTCCAACAGCTCCATCCTTGTCTTCACGAACGCCTCGTAGTTCCCTGTGTAATACTTCAACTGTTTCTTGTTCACGTGAATGATATTTGTACAAATGCCGTTGAGAAAGTCTTGGGAGTGCGATATGATCACAAGGATTCTCTTGTACGTCTTCAACTCCTCCTCCAACCACACGCACGCATCCAGATCCAAGTGGTTAGTGGGTTCGTCGAGTAACAATAAATGAGGCTTCACGTACAGTGCTCTAGCAAGAGCGATTCTCATTCGCCAACCTCCGGAGAAGTCTTTGGTAGGTGTTCTCTGCATCTTCGCTGTGAAGCCCAGACCATGCAGAATATGAGCAGCACGAGCTTCAGCTGTGTCTGCAGCCATGTCTTCTAACCTCTCGTAAACATCCATGAGCTGCTCCTGCGCATCCTCCTCGTCGCATTGTGTTAACTCCTCGGCCAGTTTCTCTAACCGTACACGCTCCTCGTCGACTTCCATCACGCACTCCAGAGCGCTTTTATTGCTAGCAGGCATCTCTCTGGTCAAGTGAAAGATATCGATCTGGTCAGGGATAGGAACTTCCCTGTTTCCGAGTACAGCCAATAACGTTGACTTCCCAGATCCATTTAGACCGAGCAGACCATACCGTCTACCACAGTTCAACTCAAGCATGGTGTCTTGCATCAGTTCACAGCCATGGAAAGTTATAGAAAAGTTAGATATTTTTATGTCACGGCTACGGGGGTGCGAAGCCAGCGATCCTGTACACGAGCGTGCCTCTGCGTTGAGTCTGGCGTCAGCTTCCAGCTTGAGACACAGAGCCTCTGCAAAATGTAATTAGGAGTTAAGGCATGCTACGGAATTAAAAGAGTAAAGTAGATGGTTTCTCTGTACCTTCGGCACTGATTGGAGGGGTCCCGTTGGTTCCATTCTGATTGACCGAGCCTGGGCTGCCTTCCTTGCCATCCTCCGACCCCTTCGTCTGATTTGGCTGAGCTGGTTTCTTTCCAGACTGCCTGGCCTTGGCAGCCTCCTTCTTTTTCTGCTGTTGCTTCTTCTTCGCGTCGGATGGCATTGTGTACCTGAAGAGAAGCTGCACACAGAGGGGTTACGTAAGCCGCAGGTTAGGAACTTGATAGCACGTGCGTTTAAGTATGCGACTTTGCGAATTTGAAAATTCG